>JAWWEU010000001.1:40025877-40037637 GCA_035583155.1 Acropternis orthonyx | reverse complement strand
TCACTTCTTTTAACTGAAACTCTGTCGCATTGGGAGGTGGTTGGCATTTTGCCAAGAGTCAAACCAAAACAGTAACAGCATATTACTGCCCTAAAGTGAACATCTTGCCTAATGCCAAAAGCTTTCAGTCTTGTAAGGGAGAACTGCAGATTCTGTTCTGGTAAAACCACACAAACCCCACCTTTTTGTTACCAGTTTAATTTAATGCATCAGAATGCAAACTGAAAATTCTAGAACATATTTCCTTTTCATCTCCTCCTCCACAGGGGCAGTAAACTTTGCTATGAGAAAGGCAGGAGAGCTAGAAAGATGTGTCACATCGGCCTTGCAAGATTCACTAGAGGATGTGTATCAAAAATGCAAAGCATTTGGTATTTTAGAGGTGGCCAGCACTGATAAGGAGAAAGAAAGGAAATAATTTTTTAATCTGCTTAGCAAAGATGGCAAATAATGTACATTGTTTTATGGGTGACCAAGATACAGACCAATATGTTAGTACATCTGAAAAGAAAAGCCTAAAACAAAAGTCTCTTTGAAGTCTGAGAAATTATTACATTTTACTTTCCCAAAATGATATTTCCCACAGAAAAGACTGTGTGCTTATAGGTAATGTCTATTCTGACACCAGTACTGAAATGCACAACACATCCTGCCTATGTATTTATGTTCTAAGTTTTCAGTCATTTAATATTGATAATCAATTCCATGATTTGTCAATTTAGGCATTCATCAGGTAATTTTCCCTAATATTGATGTAATTCTGAGGACACAGAACTAAGTGTATTCCATAAACATTTGTTTCTTTTCTGTTAACTTGGTTCTGCTGCAGTTAGTTATCATTTCTAGATTACATCTTTTTCACTTAAAATGAAGAACATAATTAATTTCCTCTTTTATCGTCTTGCAGACAAATATGTAGACTGTACAGTTTTGCCAAAGAAATCTTAGAAAAGAAGCTTCAGATTAAATCCTGGCTGTATTGAAGTCAAATGCAAAAGCCAAATGTGGTCCTTAACTTTTGTTATATATATTTTTCATCTGAGTCTAGATAATCAAATACCTTGCAAATTTTTCTCTTCAAAATAGTAATCCTTTCTGAATGTTTCTGCTTTGACAAAAACAAGACTAGCACATTTTGTCACAATTATTTCAAACAGAATAATATTTATTGATAATACTATAACATCATAATTATATGATATTATCTTGAATATACCCTTGTACAAAAGATTAAGAGGATATTATTGTCATTAATGTGAAAGATTTTCTTTTAACCACCAAAGATAACTGCAATATATAAAATGCATTTTAATATTGACATTTAAGTATAAACATTTTATATTTTAAAAATATATCTGCTATACGAGATACAATAATTCAAAATTTGTAAGTTTAGGTGTATTCATGCTTTCTGAATTAATTTTGTTCACATCAGAATATTCAATGACTTTAGCAAGTACCTTTTCTTAGAAGATTTTTCTTCTTTAGAACTGCTTTATTACCTAGCTTTTCCTCAAATAGTTCTTAAGAATGTAATTTCAATTTTATTTCTATTTTCACTGAATAAAGTATACCTTCTGTGTAGAAAGTCTGATGTGTGAGAGTGAAAAGGAATTCTAGTTAAATCCACAAATATTATGGAAAAGCAAATTGTCATACCATTTTCCTGAACTTTACAGGCCTGATTCTCTAATATGATGTTTTTTTCAAACTTTTCTTATTGGAAAGTCTTGCCATTCATTAATGGCTAAGGACTAGTGCAGTTCATTTGTTGTTTTACAGCATATATCCTTTTGGTTTGTTTTTATTTGTTTGTTTGGTTTGGATTTTTATTTTTTTTTAACATTTTTTTGAGACACTGTTACATATTTATTTCTCTGGTGAGTACTATTTGTACCTCTTTCTTTTCTGAACATAAACACCCACTCATACACAGTACTCCACACAAGGTGTTAATAGTATCTGACAATATTGTATTAACATTTCATCATTGCTACAGAAAATATTTTGCTTAATACATAAAATCAGACTAGTCACATCAGATAGCCCACAGCCAGTCAGTGTACTACTAATATAGATGATTTCCTCTTTAGTTTCCAAGAGCTAAAAATTTAAAAATTTTAGCTTCCAAACTTACGAGGAAGAACATCGACCTATTGGAACGAGTCCAGGGAGGGGCCACCAAGATGATTAGAGGGATGGAGCACCTCGCCTATGATAAAAGACTGAGAGAATTGGGTTTGTTCAGCCTGGAAAAGAGAAGACTTTGGAGTGATACAATAGTGGTCTTTCAGTACCTGAAGGGAGCTACAAGAAAGAGACTATAAGAGCATGTAGTGATAGGATGAGAGGGAATAGCTTTAAACTGAAAGAAAGCTTAGATTAGATATTAGAAAGAAATTCCTTACTGTGAGGGTGGTGAGGCACTGGAATGGGTTGTCCAGAGCAGTTGTGCGTGCCCCATCCCTTGAAATGCTCAAGGCCTAACTGGATGGGGCTCTGAGCAACCCAGTCGAGTGGGAGGTTCTCTGCCCATGGTAGGGGATTGGAATAAAATGATCTTCAAGGTTCTTTTCAATCCAAGCCTTTCTGTGGTCCTCTTCTTTATAATATGCTTTTCACTTGAGCATACTCTCTTTCCTGAAACTAGATAATAATAGGAACTTGAAAGGCAATGTGATTTACTCAAACAAAATTGTTCCTGTTCTTCAAAGCACAACTGCAATTTTGTCCATCATTCACAAAATCTAGAACATAAATAGTTCAGTTCAATTTACAGTAGTTTGGGGGTTTTAAACCAGCAGAGATCCTATTTCAAACATCAGAACATTGAAACCAGTGCAACTTTTGCACTTCTTAGACAGATCAAGAAATAATAATAGTAACAACACCAAAAAACAAAGCTGACTTATCTCTGACTCAGCTCAGTCTAGGAATATCTAATATTTAGATTTTGGTTTATATAACAAATTGCCAACTACTTGCTTCAGAGGATTAGGGCTTCAGAACAGATATTAACAAAAATAAATTATATCAGTATGAAAAAATTTAAAGAAACTGATGATGACAGTGAAAAATTCTATTATCTTGTCAGCAGCAAGACATTAGATAAGTAATCTTATTACAGAAATGCATTCTTTACAGAATCTTTGTCCTATGAAAATATAATATAAGGCAAGTACAAGTCCTCACTAAATAATTGATTTACTATGTAGGGTACTCTTTAGATTTACTCTGCTCAGAGAACTGGCTGGCTCAGAACACTGTTAGTAATTTTTTTTTGATTTGCAGTGAACAGAGTAGTACAGAATGCTCACTTCTGACTTTAAAATGAGACTGACATATGGATGCCAAAGACATACTTCCTCATCAGTTGCAAGTTAAACTTTGCCAGAAATTACATACGACAGCAGAGAACAAGACCAATATAGTTTCTTAGAAAACTGCAAAAATATTCCTCAGTTTAAGTATAAATTGTAGCAATATTACTTTGCACTAGTTGTTTGACTCAAAATGCTGCAATGACTAAAATGAAGATAAAAGCAAAAGTAAGCAAAACCTGCTTCACATCAAATCACTGATAACACATAGTTCATAGTTAGCAAAAATTCTCCAAAGATTTAGATTTATATGCTTTAGAGGTAAAAATTGTATTTTTAACAAAAAGAATGCAAATAAAATTGCTTCAGGAGCCCTGTCAAAATCCAGATAAAGAACAGTGATATTCCTAAATTCAGGTTAACGATTAAAGATTATGAAAGTGCAGGAAAAAACAAAAGGTCATAGTGTATGATTCATTGAATGCAAGACTTACATTAGTGAAATAGGGGATTAAGCCCCAAAAAAGCAAAACAAACCAACTTCAATTATTTAGATGTAGAAATACATGCTTTTCATTTAAAAGAACACTTCACTAACTTGTATATCTCTAGAAAGAATACTGACTTGAATGCTACGGTGTCTCATGATTAAAAACAAACAGAAAGCATGACCAAAGATAAGCAGGTTAATATACAACACTAATATTTCATGAAAGCATGTATTATGTCTGCCACACCCACGATCTCTATAATTCTAAAGAAGAAAAGATTATATTGGAAAGATAAAGGTCTCCTCATCACCACAAAATTCATCAAGGTACCTAAAATGGTTGAAAGGAGACTTCATGTTACTTGAACAAAGGCACTGTTTGGCTAATGCAGTTTTATGTTACAAAAAGTCCCTGTACAGAACAAACACCTTTAGACCTGGTATGATTCCTAAGGCAGTCTGGTTGTTTTGGTTTTTAGGGCTTTGTTGTTGTTGTTTTTGCTGTTTCAAGACCATTCCTATTGCAGTCATTCTGTATCAATTGTCATAGATCATTTCTCATCCTTAAGTAGGTTCATTTTCATTCCTGGTACATTAAGTACTGTTTCAACCTCAATCTGAGTTGATGTTTAATAAGATAAATAATCATAAGAAGTAATTACCCAACATTTAAGCTGATTTGTAGCTGTCACATTGAGGCAGCAAGATTATCAGAAATATTACACATTTATATTCTTTTCTATCTGAGAGAACAAATAGTTTTAAGTTGTCTAAACTTGGACCAAGAGACAGAAAATTGCAAAATTTCTCACAGTTCACACATCTGTCTATTAATATCTATTCACTATTAATATCTATTTATCTTGTGTTAAAATCTAAAGATTCTGATCAAAGCATCAAAAAGCTAAATTAATCCCTAGAACCTTTGTCTTATCTGTTGTTATCTCTGTCATTGTTACCAATGAAACTTTGTAACTGCATTCTGCAAAGTGCTGTCTACAATTAGACACTGTCCCATACTGGACTATCTACATCTTTATCTCAGGAACTTGAGCTGCAATTTCTCACCTCATTCACTTTGCATGTTGAAAAAATGGTGTTTACTTCTCTGTGCTATAACTTTTTTATGTTTTAAAGGTTTTTATGTTCCATATGAGTTCTATCTTCTTCAAGATAAACAGCCTTAAGTAGGCTAATCTGTTTTCACAATTAAATTCACTAGCCTCTGATTGTCCTCATTACTTTTCTCTGGACTTACCATGGCTGGACATATTTCTTAATCAGTCACACATAAAGCATTAGTTTGTTTTTTTTTTCCAACTGAAAGCTACTATAGTAGAGGTTAGCATAAACACTATTTTAAGTGTTTTTCTGTATTCGGTCCCTGTCCTAAACCTTTTGGTTGTACATCTCAGGATAGTCCTGTTTGCAGTAACATAGCTTTTATGCTTAATTTTCATCTTATTATCTCATCTGCTCTTTCTAGGTACGGCTTACCAAAACAGTTGCTCTCAAACTCATGAACTAATTGTTAGTATGTAAAATAGTATTTTGAGTTTATACATGTTGATTTATATCTTTTTATCCCCTAGTTGATTCATCCAGTTAGCCAGGATAATTTCAAACTCTGCATCTTCCAATATCCTTCAGACTCAATGAAGTAAGTGTGATCTGTAATTTAATAGGTAGTTCTCTGTTCCATCATTAGATCCTTATGAAAGCAACACCAGAAATAGGCCTAGAATATTAGGGTTCATTTTAGGATTCAACAATATAGGGCCAGTGGACTCTTCCTACCTAATTAATTATTGCTGGCAGCTGTACTTTGTGTGCAGTTTTCTAGCTCTTTTTGCATTCACCACCTAGTCCTATGTCATTCTTTTTTTAGATTCCTTTAGAAAGTCCAGTCTGAAGCAGAAAATCAAAATCAGTACTATATATTCCCTCTTCATCCATGGGCACACTTAACCATTCTGTAAAAAGATTATAAAATCTACAGATTTGTATGACAAAACTTATTCTACTGATCCCACTGGCAGCCAGTCATTTCCTTCTTACCTGTCAGGGGCTTAAAATAATGTGAGTATTTGTTCTAGAGTATTTTCTTGCCATGAAGATTTACATTTTCTAATTTCATTCTTCATGCAATGTTGTCTTTATTCCAAAGATTTTTACAACCTAGGTAAAATAAGCCTAGGTGTTTCTTTACCTTAAGTATATTGACAAATAAAATAAAGACCTTCAGTCTACTGGGCTATGTGAAAACTGAGGTTATTCAAGAACCTAAATTGTGACAGGATTAGTCAGAAGGGTCTTTTTACATACTGAAATCCCATTAAAAGGTGTGAAAGTAAACTTCAATACTCAGTGGGGAAAAGAGTCAGCTTGGATTCCCCAGATCTGAAAATACCCAGCAGGTTCCAATAGTAATTAGAAAAAAAATAATGGATAACATCTCCAGCAACAGATATTAAATTGTATATTTACAGATGTATGTTTTAATACCTCTAAAGAAATGATGATGAAGCAGAAAAAAAAAGGCTTACAGAAATTACCTACTACATAGGATTAAAAAGTACTCCACAAAATGGACAGGCTCCTGTCCTTTTCCTAGGCTCTTGCCACCAATAGAGACAGGATCTGAATCAGCAAACATTTTCCATATTTTTAGGATAAAATTGTTCCATATATAATTATAAAAAGATGTACAGGAATAAAATAAATCCTAACCATATAAGATGATGACAAAGTTATCACTCGGGAACAAGCCCTTGGGTCCAAGATAGACTGAAGATATTTGCTCTGTATTCCAAAATCTAAAGGGAAAACAATCAAATGGTATAAAGAACAGAACACAGAACATAATAAAGATATCATAAGACCCCCTGATTTTCTCACACGTAAGATTCATTCTTTATCTCAAAAAGAATACAGTATATTTGGAGATGGTCCAAAGGAAATCAACAAGGACAGTCTGAAAAACCTCTCTGAGCAATGACTAAGTAAGCTAGGACTACTGAGTCTGAAAAAGGGAAGGCTTAGAGAAGATATGCTGTATAAAATCATGAAGGCCACAAAAAGGCATATCAAAACATAAGCCAGAAGTTATGAAATATAACCAGCAGAAGTCAGGTCAAAACAGTTCCTGTTTTATCCAGGCAGCATGTCCGTGTTTTCAAGAGGATGTTGCAGATCTGAGAGGTTTATTGGGGCAGTACTGCAGAGAGCAGAGAGTTGCTAGATTAAAAAAAGAAAAAAAATTAAAAATTTCTGAGAAAAATGTGATTTCTGAGCAGAAAGTAATTGCTGGCTAAAAGATTTTAGAACAAAAATGTCTACCTGTCCTGTCCTAATCCTTCTCTAGGCATGCTCTTCAGTCAATGTTAGGGACAATGTAGAGCGTATTTTCTGTGACCCAGCATGCTTGATCTTTTTCTCACTCCAGTAACATCCTGAACCATTGTTATAAGTGAAGTTAGCAGTGTTTTCTGTTGAAAAAGTGTAAAGTAATTTACTGGATTATCAGGTTTTGTCAAATACTAGGTTTAGGAATTTTTTTAAACTTACTAATGAAGAAAAGTACTTTAAAGTTACTGACTGAAAGAAGAAAAATACTTCCATGATATGCTAAGGAAAGTCTGTGAAAAAAAAACCCAAAACAACCAACTATCTTGACGTTCTAGCAAAGAGCTTTTTTCCTCAGCAGCATTTGGTACTATTTATAATTATACAATTTGCCATAACACTGTCACAAGAATGGAATCACTGTCCAAGCCTAAAGATCAGTTGTGTTAGTAAGAAATGCACCATAGAGATCTTGAATTTCACTATACTCTGTGTTCACAAAATACTGCTGGAGGAAAGAGCCTCCTGGCTCACAAAACCCCAAGAATTTTATTTTTCAAGTGTGCATCTGCTTTTCAGCACATCTATACAGTGTTGTTTCCCCGGTTTCTAAATGTCTAACAAGGCTTCACACATGCTTGAAAGATAGTTGGCATGTGTGCAAGCTAGACAAGTGGGAGGTAATAGAGATTGACAAAGGGAATTGTCTGAGGTTTTGGATAAATCTGCAAGAGCTGTCTCAATTAAGGGAGTTTGCTATCTTCTTAGCAAAAGGATTCACTACTGGAGGTCTTAAGTAGATCAAATACTGTTTTTGGCTTTTCAGATTGTACCCTGCAAAGGAGCACTTTTCAGTTGGTGTGGACCACAAGATTATGGTCTACCATGCTAGAAGAAAATCTCTGCACAGCAATAGTCTGGTTTAGTGAGGAGTATCCATAAGTTACATTAGCGCAAAGAGGCATTAAAATGAAACAGACTCACGATCATTTTGTAATCCTCAAAAGCTTTGTCTGGATGTTGAACTTCATCTCAATACCAAGTTTCATACAAATTCAGATGACACTTGCTCCCATTAGAGTCTGGGCCAGCTCTGCATCAGTTATGTGTGAGGTTAATGGATCTCACCCACTTGGAGATCTGTATCTCAATGGGAAGCTGATTTAGAGTCCTGATGATATTACAGTTTATAAAATACTTCCCAAATCAAGCTAGATTAAATAGCATCTTTTACAGAAATAAAAATTGAGTCATCTGAAGTCCAAAGTTTTAGATATTTATTGGAGACTCATGAGAGCTAGTTCCAGTGTGTTTTCCCAAATATTATTCTATGAAGCATAGTAGATTTCTTTCTTTTACACTTTTGTGACTCCAGTAGTGCCCTCTCTGGTTCTATTGTCACATGTCTGGTAAAAGACAGAAAAGAACTCTAATAAAGAATGGAAGATCAACAATTTTTTTTTTTTTTTTTACTTATGACTGCTTCTATGGGAAAAAATACTGATCTGCAGAATTTGACGCTGGTATGTATTATGCTTCCTAACGCCATTATGTATCATGAACAGTACAGTCTCCAAATTTGGCCTATATTGCAGAATTTAGCTTAATAAGCTGAACTATACTCTACATAAGTAGTTAATCCATGGCTCTGTTTTTGAACAGACAAAGCACACAGAACATCATCTCTGGCCATGCTGGACTCTGAGGTAAAAGTGGAACCCCTCTTTCAGCATTTGCTTCAAGTACTTTTCCCATCCTACCTCCATCTTTGTAGTCTCAGAAGGAAGTACACAAGTCATGGGTTTCTTTTAGCAACTTATCCTTGAGATAAGAAAAGTTATGGATGAGAAATCTTAACAAATCCTGTCCTAATATAATTCTTAACAGAAAAAGGCAATGAGATAATTTATTGTGTTTAACAGAACTAGACAGGTATTTTAAAAATTATTTGTTGATTCTTTTTATGTTCATTTAAAAAAAAAATCAAAGTTTTTTGGTTATGCACTCTGGTATATATCCTATTTTATGCAAATATATTATGAATCCTTTTACACTTCTCATTAACTGACTTATTTTCAGCACACCCATGTTCTCTGCTGTTCATATTCAATTTTACCACATACTCGAAATAAGAACAAAAAGAACATATTTCAGGCTTATACTGAAGCTAAATATTTGCACAATAGAAGGTGGAAAGCATTTAAAAGTTCAATGATTCTATTGGGTAACAGTAACTGTCATGACTATGCAGTATTTCTAACAAAAACAGGAAACACTGGTTTACAAACAAGTACATTGAACAATATCCTGCATACAAAATTTTCAGGCCTAAACCCATGATAATTTGCATATTCCATTCTCATTCTTTGTTTTAGCTGCCTGACTCTTAAAACATGGAGTCTAAAGACAACAGCAAATTTATATTTGACCTAGATTTATTAAATCTTTATAATTTCATAAAGCTCAGGACTTTAAAAATAAGAATTCTCTTTCATTTACATTTCTTTTAATATTTCTGATATTTTATTGCTGTCACCTATGGCTAACCATCTTGTATTAGAAAGCAGTCAGGACTCAGAATAAGATGTGCATAGTTAACTTTTTTACCTAGTTACTTTTCATTTGCACTCAAAAGAAAGCATAGCAATGTTTTCTGTCACTCTGACTATCAAGTAATTCACCTCAGCCTGCGAGGGATTAAGAGGTAAGGCAGTTTCATGTCTTAAGTTTTCAATCTCTTTCTACTATTAAGTGCTGGCAAACAGTTTTCACATACATTTTCATCTCATGATCAAAGCTGCATTTCTAGAAGTTAAGAAAAATGCATCTCTACATATATCATTTCAAGACTACGTCCTTAATAAGCAAAAGAAAAAAAAAAAAAAAGAAAAAAAAAGGAGTACATTTTACAGTCATATTGCCAATATACCAAGGCCCTTAAGTCAAAGTCTTCCCAAAAACATTTCATCCCATTCCAACAGAACTCCCACAGAAAAATCACAGAGCTTGTGCTGGGCACTGTTCAAGCACACACATTCCTGTTCCAAAGAACTTGCACTTTAATTTCAAGCAAGAAAACTGAACAGCAACAAGAGAGTGATGGAGACCAATAAATTAAGCTCAAGCAGCTGTTGAAGACAAGGTAAAAAACAGGAGTGAGACATGGAGTAATATCTCCCTTAGTAGGTTAATACAGAAAATTTGCTTCTGTCCCATGGAAGCAGCTATTAATGCACGTTTTTCCTTTTAGTTTTTTTAAACTTTATTTTTTTCCACTTATGACAAAGTCATGTCCATACTGCAATGGTCTTATAATAGTTGCTCATTCACTTGAATGAAAAAGGACTCACGCTAACTGAAGGAGCAGCAAGAAACCTCTTATAACAGCCAACTGTGTGTCCTACGCACTCAGCCACACTTAGTGTTTACCAGCAACAATTTCCTTTCAGTTACACACAGAGCTTTGGTGAACCTACCGTATTTCCAAACCATTAACTTCCAAGCATTTTTTGCTTCCCACTGTCACTCACCATGATCTCTTCTGTGTTTTTCTGTCAAATCCAATATCTTCTAGAGCAGTGTCGCTCTGTCTATCAGAACAAATCCAGACCTTGCTTCTTCTAAAGAGCCCTTCTCTCATTTGCATCTGTTTTTCTGAGTAGTTTGGGCAGTAGCTTGAAATTTTATCTCCATCATTATTCTGTGTTTACCCCAAAAGTATGAAGCATTCCATAATCCCAGGTGTAGTAGTCAGAGCCAATTTAACTGGGTTACCTAAAGGAGCAAGACACAATGCTTCGCTTGCTCAGGAAGCAGTATTATTGTGCCAAACACCAAGCAGTTCATGGTTGGCAGTGCTTTGAAGCATGGGACTTTATCTTCTGTAAATAGGATTAGCAAATGAAAATATGTATTCCAGTTTCATACAGCAGGATTATCAGCAAACCAATACATTTCGGTGATGTTCCTTTTAACTCTATTTTCTGATGAGTACTAAGACAACTTTTGTTAATCTCTTCTGTGAAAAAGGGCACATATTTGAACATGTTTAACATGTTAGATTGCAGATTTAGACTCTAAATTTTAGATCATCTCTTCAGTAAGAATAATAAAAATCACTCAGTCATAAATTTTCCTATTAAAAGAGGAAGAATTGTATCATAGACTCACTACAAATAACAGAGCACCTTAATGCCAACAAATATGTAGCCAATAATGACACCATTTGAAATACTGTGTCCTTTCAGTATTAAGGTATCCATTTTATGTAAGCACATGTTTAGAAACAAAATTAAATGCTGCTGAATAAGTTTTTCTCCATGACTTTCCAAAAAGCAGATTTTGAGAGTTAATTTTTGAGTAGTCACTGGAAATGGTAAATCACCTGTCCCCATTAATTCAATGGTGGTTCAAGAACACTGTATTTGTCATCTGAAGCTTCATGGTATGTTATAGCGGGTGGTGGGTTTCCCCCTGGCACGGCTGCTGCGATCCTTACCAGGGGGCACGCTCTCAGCCCATTCCCCCGTCCACGTGGTTCCCAGGGGACTGGGACCGGCAGCACACAACTCACGGAGAGAGGGAGGCAAAAGAGAGTTTATTTCC
>JAWWEU010000001.1:39999183-40013100 GCA_035583155.1 Acropternis orthonyx | reverse complement strand
TCTGGGAAGCCATTTAGCACCTTCACACCCAGCCTGAGGGGTTATGTCTGCTAATGGGCCATCAGGGATTCCAAAAATATGCTAGAGCATAAATCACCCATTGTGAAACTCCCCACCCTTGGGGAAGTACTGGGCACTCCCACCTGAGCCTGGCTGATGCTGTTCCAGGGAATAATTCTGAAAAGGAAAGCTATTCAGAAGGTGTTCTAATCCACAGGATGTATATTCTGAAAGTTGCTCCAAGGTTTTTATTTATTCCATGGCACTAAATTACAAATTCAGTGAATGAGTTTACAGACAGTATCATGAATTACTATACAATCAGATTTTCATTTTTTTAATTACCATATTAATTCTTTCTGTCCTTTTTTTTTTTTTTTTTTTAAAGTTTCTTTAAATATTTTAGGTCTTTGTGTGCTCATAGGTGGGTAACTTTTATTCTGGGAAATGTGATGTTTGACAACTAACTCTCTTAAAAATAACTGTCCTTAAGAATTTATGAGACATTTGAGGAAAACAAACAAACAAGGAAATAAACAAATAAATAAAATCCTGATGTTTCCAGGGCCAATTGAATATGTCCAACTAAAGGAATCCAAACGAAATAAAATAAAAAATTCACAACCAAACCAAAATCTCTGAAAAGTCACCCATTTATTCCCTATCTACGTAGTTTCTCTAGAACTAAAAATTAGAAACAAAATAAGTAATTAAAAATTTTTAACATAGTATAGGAATTAATACAAAATGGAAAATAATAATTTTTAAAAATCTTAAAATATTGAAGATTAGGTTTTAGACCATTTTAAGGATTTTTAGCTCTTTCTGGTAGCTCTGTAATGATACCAATCCTTTCTAACACAGTAAAAATAATCCTGAATGATCCATTTAGACATCACACTACAGAAATAACTACACAGTTGAAATTATTCATCTCAAATGTACTCTTTCAGTTGTCGTGTCTTTCAGCACAGCAACCTGCTCAGACAGAAGAAAAGGAAACACCTGTTTACATCATCTAGTTATCATCAGATTGTGTTCAAATGTTAAATCTATAGAATCTCTCAGTGACCTACTTGTTAATTTGAATTGTGATATGGTCAACTTAAGAAACAGGTTTAGGAAAAGAATATGTAGTAGAAAAATTACAGAAAATGAAACCCATCAGTGACAGATTTCAGAGACATGCTAAAAGGTAGGAGAAAGTAATTTCTGGCTACCTTACTGCAAGGTAAACATAACTCAGAAACAGTTGTTAGAGAATTTCTTTTCACATTTCTTTATCTTATAGTGCATTGAGAGTTTAAACCCATTGAGCATATGGCTGTGAAAAAGTTCAGCCATTTTTACTAGGTACAAAACTTCTGTCTTTCATTACACACTGTAAAGCAGCAATTAAAGTAAAGAAGATCTGCAGGAAAATTACCAGCTTAGTTTTTTGAGAACTCTGTGGATTTTATTTAATTTTCTTCCTGAATAGTTTGTAAATTCAAAGTATTTTGAGGTCCTGTAAAAAATCAGTGGAACACTGTCTTTTCATGTAAACTCTCTGTCTGATACTGGGGAAAAAAACAACTCGCATAAAAGACTGGTTTCATAAGGTTTGCTGGGAAACTCTATAGTTTTGAGCAGCTTGGTAGACTATTCAACACTTAACCAAATTTGCCTGTGAGCCTAAATAAAATCCAGCTTTCTGAGATTTCTGCAGTGTTCAAAATGTATCCTGACAAAAATTAAATATAGCATTGTACTGAAATTTTTATTAATAGGTGTTAGTTCAGGTCAAGACTTAAGTGTGGGTTTGGGTTTTTGAAAGTGTAATGAAATTTATAACTATAAAGATTCTTATTTTGTAAAAATAATTGCCAGAAAGTGTCAAACCTGATACTTGGTTTTCTCATGATTTTCATATGATTTTCATTTTTCAGGGTTTTCCTCACCTCCTAAATTATCGAGTGAGAGCTTTGCTCAGAGGCCTTTTGAAATTAAAAATAATCGATTGAACTTGACTCACTAGGGGTTAAGCAGCATTATACCAACTACTTCTGAAATTAAACTGTAGTTTGATTTCAAAAGTAATCAGACTTCTGGGCTGGATTAAGGAATGGCACAGTTCTTATAAATATGATTTTATTAATTAAGCAATCATGAAGGAATTGGTAAATGAAACCCTGCATCATGAGTGGCAAAAAGTCATTTCAGTTTCTAATCATTGAAACTCCTAGGGGCAAAAAGTAGTTTGTGATTTTTATTTTCTTGCATTTTGACATCGAGAAACATTCTAGTTCTACAAGCTTCTTTTTAAATATGTCCCATTTCTGATTTTTCAGATATTTCCAGGAGAATACTAATTTAATTGAATGAAGGGCAGCCATGTTTAATGATTATTATTACTAAATTTATCCTTCTGAAAAATTTGAGCTTTTTTTAAAAGGATTAGTAGAAGTTGTTACTGAATTGGATGCATAATTAAAAATTTTTTATGATTGCAGCCAGAAAATAAGTAGTGAAGGTTAAGGAAATTCCAGAGCAGATCTGCCAAACTTACGTAGGTTCTTACAGGATTACTGTCCAGTAGTATATAACTACTTAAAATTATATGAAGATCTGAAATGTGCTTTTGGAAATACTGTTTAATCTTTATCAGCAATATAGTTAGCCAAAAATGTTAAGAAAATTAGCAAAATGCTTAAGCAAAAGAACTTTTTTTTTTTTGAGACTCTCTTAGCTGAAATTATGTTTTTCATTAAATATATAATGAGTTATATATTGTTCATTTGTTCATTTTTCACAAGCAGGTGATTATAGTATGTCCTTGTTTGACTGACACAGAGAGTGTTTTTTTTCTGTAGGTATTTGCAAGTGTTCCACAGAAACAATTAAGGTTGTTTCTTACAAATGGAAAGAGAAGCTAGAATTTAAACAGGAAGCAGTCACGGATATGCAAAATCTTTTCTCATTTTCATTGAGCAATATTATCATACTTGGCAGCAAGAAAATGATATAGCCATAAAATTCCATTTAAGAAAGACTGGCAAGGATAAAACCCAGTAATTTCAGTTTAAGATGGGCAAGATCGCAAAACACTGCTTTTCTCAGCTTACTTCCTTACACATTCTCACCAATGTACAGCTGGTAAACTCCTGCTGATACTGGCTCCACCACTCAAGCAACAAGTCCAAAAATTAAAGTGAAATATTTCCATGAGCATCACATGTCAGAGTTTTTGAGACCACCCTCATCACTTTTGCAGGGGTGCAGTATACAACTTTACCTAACCAATTTGCTGCTAGCACATAAAAGATGGTCTTTATCTCCCCCATTTTTATATGGTTTTATAAAATATTTGGTCCATTGTTATTTATGAATGAATTCGTCATTAATTCTTCTATAGATCTTCTGAACTAAACTTCCAGCCTGTTGACTGGAATTTGTAGGGGTCTTGTGCTATCCCTTTCAGTTCTACGCTTCTGTGATTTAAGTTGTCCTGGTTTAAAATTAAAGACTACCCTCATACTTAGTGGTGAAATAGGACAGGCTGGCTTAAACCCATCAGAGCAAGAATAGGGACAGTGATAGATCATCCTGAAGTGTAAAGAGAATGTTAATATGATGAAATAATATTATAATAATAGTACTTAGTGATAGTATTTCAGCTTGTGTCTTGTTCATACCAAGCTCATCAGAAGTTTTAAGATAAAAAATCAGCATAATGGTCTTTAGTTTCCTCCTATTTACCGGCCACTCTACAAACACAGGCAGTAGACAAACTTATCGCCATGCCTTGTAAACATCACCAGCTCTTCACCTAGTATCATTCAGCTTATGCCCAAATCATAGAATAATCCAATATTATGCAGGAAAAACAAAACAAATCAAAACAAAATATAATAATGCTAATTAAAACCCCCAACAACACACGAGATATTTCTATCTTTTTCCACTTAAATTCAAGGTTATGACACTAAAGTTCTTCATAAGCCTTTTCACATTTATCTCGAAATACCTCATTTGAGATCCTTTGATTCAAGTGCTGTCTATGTTCAAAGAGCTCAGCTTCCATTTCCAGGAATTTATGTGAACATCTACGTCAAGGTGATATCAACAATGGAATTATTTGAAGCGGCATTCTCTACTAACACAGTCTCCCTCACTCCCACTCAGCAAAACCCCTTGTTTCATATTCAGCAGTTCCAAAGTAGTTGGACACACACAAAATTATTCCTTTTTAAAGATCAGATCACAACAATCAGATTTATAATGGTTTCCTACTCTCCTTTAACCTCTTCTCAAAATGCTGTAAAAAATAAAGTTGATATCAAGAGGCAGAACATATTTCTCTACATTCTGGCTCTGAACTCAGCCAGAACAAGCCCATGCAAGCACACTGTGTTGTGAAGGGTTTAGGCGTCAGAATGAATTATCTCCACTCTAATTTTGTCAGCTTTAAGGATAGAAGCTATAAAAGTAATCCTGTTTTTAATGGTAAAACTGGGTTTGATGTGTAGGCCTGTTTTTTGACAGTGCTTTCCAAGACATTCTGGACAACTGCTCAGCAAAGAACACTTTGCTTGGTACCACATATTAAACCAATGTACCAATTCTTATGAGCTTTACATCTGAAATTTACCTTAGGAGAATTGTTTACAGTGTAGTAATATGTCCAAGGGCATTTGAAGTTTTCAAAAAAATGAATAGGATACTTGCATTTAATCATTACCTTTTCACCTCAAAGATGCAGTACCTCTCTTGATATAGAGATCTTAATAAATCTAACAATGTCAGAATTAAAAAGGAAACAACAAAAATGTTCCAAGAAGAAGAAGTAAGAAGGACAGATTGCCTCAATTTAATCTATATATAGTTTGTTTTTTTCAGCCATGGGAACTGAAAGAATGACTGGAATGCCCTGTGATCCAGCAATATCCGATTAACTTGGTAGAATAAAGCTAAGATCTCCCTTGTTCTTTTAATATTGTCCCCTGTAGAATTAATTTAAGTGTTTCACTTTTTAATGTAAGGAATTAACATATATGATAAAGGATCAGTTCCAGCACCTGGGAACTGTGGTACTTAGGCAGGTGTCCAGGGTCTCCAGAATCATATATATCACTCCTGGAAATACAGTCTTGAAGCCAAGAAATTCTCTGAAAAAGCCTACCTGAATAAAATTAGTGTTTGAAACCATCTTGAATTAAATATTTGAGCAACTAAAGAGAAATAAAACAATGTTTGAAGAAAATATTGTTTCACAAGTGTATGACATTAAACAGTGTTCTTGGAGCACTCTTTTTTCCTTTAAGAAAGACATGTCTATTGATTTCCCAGCTGGGGTAACACTAATTCCCTACAATTATTTCATTTCCATTGGTGCATTGACTGTCATTTTGGCATTAGCAGGGTTACATGCTCTTTTAAAGGGTCACCATTACCAATTCCAGTCCAGACTGGATAGACTGACATGACAATAACAGGATGGAAAGGTTACTTCTTAAACATATTAGCCATGACACACAGCACTATCTAACTCAAATGAAACATGACAGTTTTTGTTGTGTAATTCCTCCAGTTTTAAAAATGAACTAATGATCCAATTAATTCACACTGCTGAGAAACATCATAGTTTCAAGAATGAACACTCTTTATTGATTTTGTAGCCTGATAAATACCTGAAGAAAGAAAATTTAGAAACTAGTCAGTGCATTTTAAACTTGTTGGACTGAACTAGTAATCTGCGAGCACAGTAATTCAGGTATGCTTCCATAGGAACTGCTTCCCTTTTGGAAAATGTCCTATTGAATGCTCTCTTACAGCTCTGGAAATGATCTGTCAAAAGATGCTACTGCAGATGTTTTATTTGAGAGGAATTCATGGAAGAAGTAGAGGGAAAGGCACAACTCCTTCTAAACTGCTTGTCAGTCTTGCTCAAGAGCAGATCCAGAAATTAAAATTTACCCCCTTTGGCAGCAGAGACTGAAACATTTTTCAGAGAAGATTTTATGTGAAAAAAAAAAAAAAATCCATAAAATGTCATAGCAGTGGTGACAGAATAAGGATATACCCACTCAGAAAGCTGCTTACAAAATTTTTGCCTCTCAGATTCTATTTTCACAGGAGGATGACATAAAGTTACAAATTTTTGAGCAGAACCTTTCCATTGTCTTATTTATGTAGCAGTCAGCAGTGAACAGAGTAGGAACATTTTCATTACTTTGGAGATTAGTAATTTGATTTCTGTGGACTCTTCTGTGACTCTTCACAGCCATCTACATCTATGAAGTCATGTACAAGGACATGTTGATTCTTTTTCTTTTCATAATCTTATAAATGGATTATTATTTCTGAATTGAGTCCTTGAGTACAGGCTAGTATTTGCATGAATAACATTAAGATGTAAGGGCAATATATAGACAAACCCAGACTTGGAAAAAAAATTAAAAAAAAATCAATGGGCAGGAAATAAAATCTTTCCACCTAATCAGAAGAGACTTTTTACCTGTCCATTTTGCAGCAAGTTTTCCAATATTTATATCTTGATCAAGCTTAAATATCATATTTGTTACCAAGATGTCAGAGACTAATGTCTTGAGAAAAGAAAAAAATGTACATTTCCAGTTACAGCTGACATAATATTAAGGGAAAATGCTAGGAGGGAGCCATGAAAGGCATTACAGACTGTAGAAGTTTCCTATAGAGAGATTCTGTATAGATTGCTCAGGAATACACATTTCATTAAAATAATTGTGATATCAGAAATACTTGAAAGATGTAAACTAATTGAACTTAGTTTCCAGAAGCTAAATGAAAATTTCACCTTTCTTAGGTCATGAAGAAATATTTGCCACAGGAGTTAAAAAATGATGAGACTGGTAAACAAAAGTAATCATGATGAACAGTTTTAAATCAGCAGTTTTTAAAGAGTTACCCATGGAGCAGTCTGGTCTACTGATGTCCTGTTTCAGGTCTTGAAATACTAGAAACTAAAGGGCCATGGAACAAAGTTGAAGCTGCATCCATAGAAGTTTCAACATAGTAATTAACAATCTATCAACCACATGCTGACCTGTTGAGAAATAACATGTAGGACTCAAATACTAAAAAAAGACAAGGCCATGCTAACTGGCATGAATTATACAAAAGTGCTGATAGTGTGCTTAATAATTAAAGGAAGGCAATTAATCCAAATCAGCATGAAAGTATGATCTTCTTTCCCTAACAGCTATCTTGAAAGGATTGTTTTTTTAAATGCAGTTATAAATTTGGTTGGTAAAAACAATAATGCAAATGCAGTACACTTAGGTTTTAAAAAGACAACACTATTCAAATTAACTTATTTTCATTTCTTATTAAAAATATAAAATATCATGAACACTGAAATAAATGAAATGGTGGTTAATTGATAATGTGAGCAAGAAGGACTGTATATTACTACGACGTTATCTACTGGGGTCCCAGCTACCTAGTCATGTTTAATACCTATTTCACGTAATCTAAAAGTGTCCTTAAAAAACCTCTAGTCCTAACAAATAAGATTTTTAAATGATACAATAATCAGACCACTAATCCTGGATTACCTGAGGAGTTGAAAAAAATTCAACACAACCCACTCCCTCAGTTTGTTTTTCAATGTCACTAAAGGCAAAGTAGTGTTGCCAAGTACCAAGACCATGGGTCATATTTCTAGGATGAAAGACTCTGAAAAACTTCAAAATCAAATTCCTACAAGCCAGTATCACAAGTAATAATAATAATAAAAAATTTTCTGGTGGCTGAAATAAGTACACATTTTATACTCTAAGAGATTAAGCACAGGAATCACAATCTTTTGCAGCATCTGTGTCAACAAATGTGTTTGAAAACTTGATTTTTTTAATCCTCAAGTGTTTGCTAGTTAAAGAGATTTTATAATGTCTATTGCCTCGTATTCTTAAGCAACACCAAAGGAACTGAGTAATTGAAATAGTTCCTTTGGTGTTGCTTAAGAATACGAGATCACTCAATTATTTAAATATAGTTCTCATTGGTCGTTTTTCTGAAACAGTGAAGCATGCACATAAAAATCAAGAATCTCTCTGATGACATTCTACAACATGGAATCCAAATATTCTGGGAACTAAACAACTTATCTGCGGGTAGCAATAATACTGTTTTCAGTTTACTCTCTTACCAAAGTTTCATCTGTTCTTACAGCCTCATTCATTTCACTGAGAGAAAGAAAGCCTTACCAATTCCGCTGAATTCTACTAAGCAAACACCACAACTGACTGGCTTAAGGTTTTGTTAATGCTGATGATCCATAGGCATCAGGAAGAGGTACAAGTTTAAGAAATTTCAAACATCACCTAAGAACTGTTTATTATTTTTTCCCCTTTTTCACACATCCAAATTCAAAGAACTCTGAAAATGGTTCCCCTGGTATTTTCCAAATCCAGAGAAAATAACAGACTTTGAATTTATACATGCAAGGGTGAATGAGTATTTGCTGAAATACACTTAATTCCTCTATTAATGATCAGCAAATATATAGAAAATATTAATTCTCTTCCTAATATTTCCTTGGTAATGTATCCAGGTCTCTACAAGGCTATATAATTTCAAAATGGTCAAGCCAGCATCAACTTAGCACAAATGTTGCTTATTCTGTAACACATTATAATTTAAACGAAGTTTAATATCAATGTCAATTCAGTTTATACAAAAGATTTGACTAGTCCAAGGCAATTAATATAGGACTCTTTGGCTCTACAGGAGATAAACCTCAATGATTTAGTCCTGCAAAGTGCACAAAATATCTCTTCCAGAGCTATCCTTTATGACTGAGGTGACAGTCAATTTCTCAACTATTTCAGACCAATCTTAATGAAGTATCTGTGCAGACCATCTCTCTCTCTGACTTCATCAAAAATAAAAACAATTATTTAATGGTTTCACTTCATGTCTCTAAAGTATACTGTGGTTTTTTGTTTTTTTTTTTTTTTGTTTGTTTATTTGATGTCAGTAAATAACCTTCACCTTCACCAGCTCTCCCACTTTTGTTGACTGAATTGTCCTAACCCCAGGTGGCACATGAATGATGATGCAAAATAAATCTGATATCTCTGTTGACAGAATAACTGAAAGACAAAAAAGGAAACACCACTGATTTCAAAAATGTTAATTTTTGTATGGAAAAAAATCCTCCCTTATTTTTCTAATAAATAAAATTCTATTCAGAAGAAATTATTTCCTTTTCTGAAAATTGGAATTACTATGTGGGAACTCATCTGCTACTTTCTATTAAAGTGGTTGATTACTTTGGATAAATGCTCCCTTCTTGCAGATGCTCACAGTATCTGACCATTTGGTCCAAAATTTTGCATGTTTCTGATGTTACTATGTCTTTTTGTTCTTTTCATGAAGTTTATCCTAAGTAATTTATGAAGTATTATTGCTGAAATTAAAAGAAAAGTTTGTTCTGCTTGTGGTGATGCCCAAGCTGTTGCAATCATAAAACCCAGAAGTACTGGCACATCTACCTCATATGTCTGGGACTTCATTTTTTTTCTGAATACGTTATCCAGTGTTTTTTGCTCATTCTTCTGAAAATATCTATAAACTCTGCCTTTTATAAATCTCGGCATTTTCAGCCCACACATGGTCAGGTCTATTAGGCCTGAACAGCTAAAAGCTCTGGGGACTCAGAATGTTTCACTTAACACAGCCTATACCCAGTACTCATATTGAATATTGTCTTTGTGGAGAAAGGAAGATTTTTTTTCTCCAAATGTTTTTCCCAAGGCTAAGGACCATAAAGGAATTTTGCACCAAACAAATTATGAAGACCTCCGTATTTTTCTATAGTCAATAAGAAAGGAAAGAAGAAAAAATTTTCTGAAATATAGAAAGAACAAGAAAAAGGGGGACGGGGGAAGGTGGGGTGTGAAACCCATCCCGGAGAATAGAGAAAGGGGGCTAACATGAACAGGGGAATTAGGAAAAAGAAAACATGTCTTGCAGCCTGTCAAAACCTCCTGAAAAGCAAAGTGAATTACAAAGCTTCCCTAGAAGAAAGCACCAAACAAATGACTGCCTTCCAGTGTCTATCACTTACATCTGTGTCTTGGTTTCAGTACTTTTGAAAATCCCAGTTAGATGAACAGGAAATTAACAGATAACAGGAAATTACTGTCAAAAAAAAAAAAAAAATCAAATCACATCTTCAACTAATTAAAAACAATACCCTCCAGCCTAGTCCAGCCCCTGCCTACCTCAAATCAAACAAAAATGCATCACAAGTATTACAGGGTTTAATGAAAAAAAAAGAGAAAAGAAGAGGTAGGATGTACCAGACAACATGTAACCTGAAATCGTCCTGTCATATGTAGCCATTCTGATACAGTTTTTAGTTACATGATCATGTAGTATTTCCCACAGGATCCCTACCTCATTTAGATACTGGGTACTGGAAATAGACAGGATTATACGTTTCAGACAGCTGAAGTTCAGTTTGCAGGGCTCCAAAGTGTTGATATTTGAAACTGAAATAATTGGGAGTTTTGCTTTAAATTCAACTTCTGTGAAAGTGCTAAGAAAACTGGAGGGGAAAGTAGTCCTCTTCTTATCTTCTTGAGTAAGGCAGAAAAACTGGTCAGCACTTTCGGACATGCTGCCTAAAATTTGTGACCAAATTCCCTAGTGAAGTGGGGATAATATAATGACACCTCAGAAAACCATTGTAAGGATAAATTTGCTGAAAGCCTGAAAGAGTGAAAGCTCTCTGAATGAGGGCTCCAGAGTCAAGCTCCTATAAAAACCAGCAATTCTTTGTTTGCTAAAGATTTTCTTGTTATATAAGAGACAGGACAAGATAGGACTGGTATAAAATAGGTACAACTAGGGAAAACGACACAAATAATAAATTGTAATAATAAAAACAAAGGGAAAAAAAAAAGAAGAAAAAAAGACACAAAACCCCCACAAATACTAAATGTATTTGTTTCAAAATTATGTAGAAATGACTGCAGTCAACCAGCTGGATAGAGATATAAGCAATTTCATTAGCTACCTTCTGTTTATGATACACAGTCACCACACTTTTAGTGCTCAGCATATGTCCACCACAGTAGCAAGTTTTCTCCATAGATATGATGTTGACTCTTCAGGTACCTCAGAACAATACCACAGAAACATAGAATCATAGAATGATTTGTGTTGGAAAAGACTTTTAAAGATCATCTAGTCCAACACCCCTGCCATGGACAGGGACACCTGATAGAATAGGTTGCTTAAAGCCCGATCTGATGTGGCCTTGAACAGTTTCAATGATGGGACATCCATAACTTTTCTGGGAAACCTGTTCCAGAGTATCACTCTAGTAAAGAATTCCTTCCTTATGTCTGATCTAAACCTGTCCTCTTTTGGTTTAAAGCCATTACCCCTGGTACCCTTAATACATGCTTTTATAAAAAGTCACCATCTTTCTGATATGCTCCCTTGTAAATATTGAAAGGCCACAATAAGGTTTTCCCAGTGTCTTCTCCAGGCTGAAAAAGCCCAACTCTCTCAAGCCTTTCTTCACAGGAGAGGTGTCCATCTGATCATGTTTGTGGCCTGTCTCTGGACATGCTCTAGTGCATCCATGTTTTTCTTTTACTGGGGACCCCAAAATAGGATGCTGTACTGCAGCTGGGGCCTCACAATGGCAGAGTAGAAATGGAGAATCCTTGGCCTGCTCGTAATGCTTCTTTCAGGACACATTTGGCTTTCTGGACTGCAGGCACACATTCCTGGCTCATGTCCAATTTTACATCCACCACCATACTCAAGTCCTTCTCCAGAGACCTGCTGTCAATCCATTCATCACCCAGTCTGTATTCATATTGGGGATTGCCCCGATCCAGATGTAGAACCTTGCACATGGCCTTGCTGAACTCCATGAGGTTCACATGGATTGATTTCTCAAGCCTGCTGAGGTCCCTCTAGATGTCACCCCTTCCCTGAAGCACATCAACTGCACCACTCAACTTTGAGCCACTTGCAAACTTGCCGAGGGTGCACTTAGTCCTATAGTCTATGACATTAATACAGATATTGAACAGTATCGGTCCCAATATGGATTCCTGAGGGACATCACTGGTTACTAATCTCCACTTGTATATTAAGTCACTGACTGTAACTCTTTGGATGTGGCCATCCATCCAATCCCCAAATTTACCTACAATTTACCTACAAGGATGTTGCAAGGGATTATGTCAAAAGTCTCACAGAAACTGAGATCAGTGGCATCAGTTGCTTATTCACTGATGCAGTCACTCTATTGTAGACACCCACTAGATTAGTCAGGCACAATTTATCCTTTATGATGCCATGTCGGTTGTCTCTAATCATGTCTCTTTCATCCATATGTCTTGACATGTCTTCTAGAAGGATCTATTCCATGATCTTCCCAGGCACAGAGGTGAGGCTGACAGGTCAGTAATTCCCATTGTTCTCCTTTTTACCCTTTTTTCAAATGTCCATGATATTCCCCTTTTTCCAGTCACCTGGGACTTTGTGTTACTGCTAGGACTTTCCAAATACCACAGAAAGTAAATTGGAAACTGTACCAACCAATTCCCTCAGGACCTGGGGGGTATCTCATCTGTTCCCAGGACTTGTGTATATTCAGGTTTCCTAGATGGTCTAGAACTTGACCTTTCTCCTATGAGGGGTGGGACTTCATTCTCCCATTCCCTGCCTTGAGATTCAGGGATTCAAGAGAGGTGGGAAGAGCAATTGCTAACACAAAAAACAAAAGCAAAGTACCTCATCCTTCTCCATATCTGTTGTCACCAGATATCCTGTCTCACTTACTGAGAGGGTACATTTATTTTTTCTTCCTTTTCTGACTACGTTACTGCAGATTCTCTTACTACTCATCACTTCCTTCAATATATCTTCAGCTGTGCCATAGCTTTCCTGATTCCATTCCTACACTTTCAGGCAGTTTCCCTATGTTCTTCCCAGGATCCATCCTTGCTTCCACAGCATAAGTATTTCTATTTTGTGTTTCAGTTGGACCAAGAGGTTCTTTCCCTGCCATGCTGGTCTTCTACCTTATCACCCTCATAGTCTGAGTGTAGTCAGCCTTCTGGACTTTGGGTTGTTTGGAACAGTATGGCAATATCTATAATATACATTTGTATTTTGCCTTTGGGACTAAATCTTCAAGTTCTAATTTAGGGGGGAAAAGTCAAAAAGTCAATGTACCAAACTTTCCTATCAGTACCAATTAGTAACTCAGATACAGATATAAAAGCATTAAAGCACAATCCTACTATTTATAATCTTGCACAAGCACAGTCATTCATTGACACTAATATGAAATTCAAAAGTCTGTGTTTTGTTTCTCAGGAATTGAGCATTGTTCTCAACTTAAATGCGCTCTAATCATCATGGCTAGGCTTTGCAAACGAAGATTTGGGAAGGGCTCTACCCATGCTTGCTGCAAGCGTGCTGATGGCTAAAAAGGCCAATGTGAGACAGGCAACTCCAGTTGCAAATGGCACAGTGGAAAGTCTCCACAGGTGGTATTGTCGAGGCATGGTTCTTTCTGCGTTGTCTTTTTTCTTCAACACTGATCCTGCGTGTGCTCTCAAAGGAAGCAGCAGCAGAGGCATGGTGTGTCTCCATGCCTCCCGATTGGAGGCCAGAGTGGACCACTGATGGCGGTCAATATGGCCAAGGCTGAGGTATTGTTTGAGGGAGTCCTTGTATCTCCTCTTCAGGGCTCCTCTCTTGGGGCAGCCGGTGGCAAGCTCACCATAGGGCACAATCTTGGGGAGGTGGTGATCCTCCATCCTGGAGACGTGCCCTTCCCAGTGCAGCTGCGTTCTCAGCAGCATGGCCTCAATACTGGTGACCTCTGCCTGTTCAAGAACAGACACATTTGTCACATAG
>JAWWEU010000001.1:39917029-39991599 GCA_035583155.1 Acropternis orthonyx | reverse complement strand
GTGTGGCCTTTCTTGGGTTCACGGGGGCCACGTGTTTGGGAGGGGGCCGGGGGAGAGCAGCCCCCAGGAAATCAAGTCAGTGCCCACTCCTGGGGGAATCCAATCACCTGCCACACAGTTTGGCTTTTTGCACTAAAGCAGCAATAAATCAGTGTCACTTAAATATATGTCACTTATCCAGAATTGTCATAGCATCAAAACTCTGAAGTCAGATCTTTTTATGTGTTACATAAGAAGAAAACATAAGCATCTTTGGCACTTTCTGACCAAAAGCAAGGCTCTTTATGGGTTACTTTAACTAATGTAATCATGGTAAAGAGAATTTACTCTTCATTTAATAGATAAGGTGTTCAAATAGCCCGTGGAAATGTCAAATTTTGCCTCTCAGTGTTACAGTCCTGAAGAAGGCACCATTGCATTTCATCAGGCCATAACTCTTACTGTTCTATATTTGTCTTCTAGATTGGACAAGCTCTGAGTGGGTTTTGAGGTGTAAAGAAGTGGAGAGGTGAAGTAGCAGTGGTGTGTTTGTCTAAAATTGGAATACTAGAGGTAAACGAGGAAACAAATAAATTGACTGAAATTAGTTCCATGATTAACTAGAAGTTAAGTGAAAAGGTGAACTGAACAGAGAACAGCTCTGTGAAGAAGGACTTGGGGATGAGAAGCTGGACATGACCCAGCAATGTACACTTACAGTCCAGAAAGCCAACTACATCTTGGGCTGCATCAAAAGCAGTGTGGCCAGCAGGTTGGGGGAGGTGATTCTTTCCCTCTTCTCTGCTCTTGTGAGACCCTGTCCAAAGTACTGCACCCTGCTCTGGTACCCTCAGCACAGGAAAGAAGTTGGGGTTGTTCAGCCTGGAGAAAAGAAAGCTCCAGGACACCTTACAGCAGCTTCCAGTACCTGAAGGAGGCTTACAATAAGGCTGGAGAGGGGTTTTTTCAAGGGCATGTAGTGATAGAGCAAGGCAAAATGGTTTTAAACTGAAAGAGAGTAGATTTAGATAAAAAATTCTTTACTGTGAGGATGGTGAGACACTGAAATAGGTTTCCTGGAAAAGCTGCAGCAGCCCTATCCCTAGAAGTCCTCAAGGCCATGTCGGATGGGGTGTTGAGCAACCTGGTCTAGTGGATGGTGTCCCTGCCCATGGCAGGAGGGTTATAACTAGGTGGTTCTAAGGGTCTCTTTCAACCCAAACCATTCTGTGATTCTATTTTCCTCAGGTGTGCTTGTATCGTGCTTTAGGCACCTGAACTTTCATGAGCTTCATACATAAACAAATTCCCTGTTAGATATGAGATAGGTGATTTCATAAAAATCCTGAAGACAATGATTGTTTTCATTTGGTAAGATCTTTCCAAGGCTTGAAGTAAAACATCATGGAGAGATTTGCATTACAAGGAATCCTTGTATCATCTAAGAACCCAATAATAAATTGTCTTTCTGAATTTATAGTTAGAATTGGCTCATTCTTTTTAATAAAATTCAAGTGTAGCTTTTTTTCAAGGAAACAAAGAAAATATGTGAACTATTTATTTACAGATCAGTGTAAAAATTATATAATACGTCTTTCACAAACCAAGGCAAATCCAGTGTGGAATGCAAGCTCTTACTCTCTTTTCCTGAACATGATTTCATCTTCTCCTGAAATTCATTGATACCAAATTAAAATCTAATATTGTTTTATAAATGTTACTTGGCAATTTAATCCAAATTGCTATTGTTTTACTCTGATATATCTAAAAGAGAATTTAGGACAGAGTGAGATGAAGTGAAGATACTTTTCACAAGTCCAAGTAGACTCTAAATTTCTAAAAGGTAAAAGACTGTTAAAACCAAATAAAGTTTATAAGCACTTGCTTTTTCAAAAGCTGTCAAATTAAAAGCTCTTACATAACTCTGCTAATATAGAGAACATAACTTGCTCTTCAGTGCTTTTAGTGACATTAACCTATTACAATTTTAGTTTGCAGTTCAAAACACAATTAGATTAACTTAATATTTTATTTATTTTTAAAAGGCACTTTTAGCCATGAGGGGGTTGATATTAGTTACATGCAGTAACTTTAGTCATCTACAGTGCTGTAAGTCTGTAACTGCTGAAGAACTTTTTTAGAAACAAAACTAATATATTTCAAGAACTGAAAAATGTGTAAATGTACAAAAATTATGTTTCAATTTAGTATAGCCATTATTGTGTGTTATTTTCTTGGCTTTTTGATTTTCTTTTAATTAAATTAAAATCTCCCTTTGAAAATATAAGTATTTAAATTTTAAAATGTGTGACAGTAACTGTACAATTAATTGTATTTCAATCCTTGTTGGGTTCAAATTTTTTAGTTATTATCATTTTTCAGAAAACATTTGCTAGACATTTATTCTCATGCTACACCAAATTACTTTTACAAGGTATTGCATGCTTCAGTATTTGACAGGAGAAAAAATTGCCAACAAAATAAAAAAACACAAAATGCTCTCTCACATTTCAAAATACAAATGACATTAAATACCAATTCCATTCCAGAGTAAAAACATTTGATTAGCACAAAGACTTAAAAAAATTATTTATTTCACAAGATACAGTAAATCTGGCATTTATTCAAATACTGGTAATCAGTCTAACTGAATTGCTTAAGGAACACAGAAATTAGAGGAAAGATAAACAAATGCAAATTGGTTATTGCAAGGTAAATATGCTATAATGAATTCTCTATCCTATGTAAGCAACATCATCCCAGTCAGTCTACTTTGTTCTTAAACCACTGAACACACAGATACTTTAGATTGACTTTAAGTCAAAACATTTACAGAATAGACTTTTAAGCTTCTCCTGTGAGGATCTAAGAGATTCTGTAGCACCCAAATCAATATGCACTGCTTCTTATTTCTTGTCTAGGGTCTTCTAATTACCCACACACTCACCTCCAGCTAGTTCAAAGGCCTCCAACAAACCTGCCTACACCCTTCAGTCCACTGACTTTCTAAGCTCTTCTCTTCCTTACAGGGTGGAAACTAAAATCTGGTACAGACGCAACAGAAGACAGTAACAAGCAAGTGGGATTCCTCTCAGGCAGATTGCCCACATGTTCCCCTGACCACAGATAACAGTAGCTGGGAAAGCAGCAATGGGACTCCATGTCACTGCATGTGCAGTCCAAGAGCCTGTTTGCTCAAATGATGACAGCCCTACACAGGAAGATGCCAACGACTGATAGACTAAATGATAAATAGGGGAATTACCAAGGAAGCAAGCTTGAAAAGAAGTGCAAAAAGACCATGGCAGTTTGAGAATGCCAGAATCATCATGCTGCCATTGCAGTCTCTGCCTGGGGCTGGCAGACAGCATTATCACCATCGGGGCCACAAGTAGCCACATGCAGCCAGGGCACTGATGATGCCAATTGCAACACAAGGCCCACACCTCGTATGTGCACCCATGGGAGCTGTCTCACCAGTGAACAGGCTGATATGGGTGTGGGCAAAGCCAGAGCATTCAGGCAACTGCCTGAATGTGTTAAATGCACACTTCTGTGACTTAGTTGTAAAAAGCTGTTCAGACATTTAAAGAGGTGTTTTACAACTTTATGAATGTCCAGCATTGTAGTTTAATCTTCTGTCTTGTGGATATTGATCCTGAATATAGGGTTGAATACACATTGACTGTTAATTAATTATATGTCATTAACGGATCAATAAAAGAAGATTTGATATAAACCACCATAAGCTGAGCAGTTTTTCTGTCCAACACTGTTACAGCTTTCATGCTCAAAAATGTGCTTTTGAACAAGCTCTAAACATATGGCAGAGAAGGAACATTCAGGACTCAGAAAAGAGAACACATTCTGTAACCCAGTATCATGCAGAAGTTTACAATAGTGGTCTAAACTAAGAAAGTAAAGACTGCTGAAATCAGGATATTGCAATAGAAGTGGCAAATGCAACTATGTATTGATAAATATACAGTATGACTGGGTCAGAAGGTGACTATAGTCTTGACCATACAGGTATAGTCCCATAAAGTAGGTAAAAGCTCTTAGAGTTAAATGGGATTCAGATTTGGCCAGCTGACTGAGGTATGTCAATTTGGAGTAACTGCTCTTCAGAAAAAATCCAAGTCACAAGATAGTGTTTCTATAATAAGAACTATGAAGTTCTGTTTTGCTAACTGTAAGGATGTAATTTTCTCATTACATCATAATAAAAGACATGATAAGGGTTGACTGCATAACACAAACAATGCATACTCTAAATAATAATATTTTGCACAAACCCCAGGTTATATTTATTAAGTTTTACAGAGTTACAGCCTAAAATCCGCTTATACATTCTCTGAGTACTCCATTTTGAAAAAAAACCTTAACAGGGTGACTTCTGTAACATGACACTGTAGAGTGTTGCCAAATGAAGTTTAACATGTAATACAGGGACAATTCATCCCAACTAGGTGTCTCAGGTTCTTTTATTGACAGACACCCTGAGGGTGATTTAGATGTTGGTTGAACTGAATTATGTTCTGTTATTTCCTTTCACTGATTATAAACAGGCTCAATGAGGCTCAATGCCAATGTGCCTTAGGCCTGCAGTAAAGTGTATGGAAGAAGAGTGATTTCTTTTCTTATTTTATCTTTTTAAAAATTAGTATCTTGAACTGGCTGTTTCACAAAAGACAACTTTTGTAAAAAGTTAAATAAATCATGCTCTCTAATTCATGCATGGATTTCTAACTTTGTACAACTGGATTTGAAAATGAACGTTCACTTGTAAAAAGTGCATTTTTTATACCATTTAAAATGTATATGTTATTGGCTGAATAGACACTACTGCATATGCATCTGTTAATTCAGTTTCTAAGATAAGTACAGTTGGATTTATTTTAATGTGCAAATTCCAGATTCTTGTATAGCTGAACATTCATTTGTCTGGAAGACTGAATTTATGTGGACACTAATTTGTTATGGAAAATGAATGCACTATGCAAGAAAAACACACATTTCTTCTATATAAGCCAAATTATTTTTAAATTTAGCAACACAAGTGATTACTTATGTATGACAATTACCACATTTTCAAATAGGGTCATTTTATAGTTACTTATACTGACGTCTTAAGAATTATCAATATTTTGTTTGTTTTTATCATGAAAATCTATACAGACAGAAAGAAATTATATTGATAGATTTCATACAAGTACAAAAATATTAAAGAAAAACATTTGGGTTTAAAATGAATAATTCTTCATCCCCAGTCGAATTATTACTCTTTTGCTGTGTTCACAAACAAGTTTCTTGTACAAATTATGATCTACACATGGGAGTTTTAATAATACTGATGACTTGGTATAAACTCAGTGGGATAACGACATATGTTCATTTTTCTTTCTACAAAAGGCAAAAATAAAAATAAGTAATCAAACCAGTGTTAAAAACCCTCTTATTCTTCTGTTACTTAAATATATATTCCATAGGAAAAGCAAAGGCAGAAGTGGCAGTTCAAGTCTAGTTCCTAATAATCCAATCTAATTCTTCCACAATCCCTTAAATTTCCTGTATCACATAGATGGTTATTTGGTCAGCAGTTACACTACCACCATCTACGATATGGATGTTACTTAGCTGTTAAAAACAGAGAAGTAGACAATGTTGGTGCCTTGGATTTGTCCAGCTACAACACATCTCGGTTTCTTTTTTTTTTTTTTTTTTTAATTTCTTTTTTTTTTTTTTTTTTTTTTGTTTGGTTGGGGGTTTATGTAGGTTTTTTTGTTTGTTTTATATAAATGGATTATGTTTTAAGTCATGAACACCTTTGTTCATCCTATTTATATTTATCTTCTGTTCTCTTCCCATATCATTCTAAGTGAGCTCTAGCATGTGGAAGTAGGGATGCTAGAGACAGGAGGCATCTTTGCAAGGGAGTGAAGTGCAAGGGAGTGAAGTGTCCATGACTGCTGAGATAAGGAACAGCCTCAGCATTATCTTCTAGCCCTCCTGGGATGAGGGAACTCAGGGGTCACGTTTGGCAGCAGAGCTGGGCTGGACCATAGACCCAAGGGTGACCAGAGGCACCCCATACAGCTGCTCTTGGGACTGGTGCTGGCACAAAAGTAGATAAGGATTCTGCCTGTGATGCATCTTTGCAAGACTCTAATTGCATATTACAGTAGGACTGAATGCAATGCATTGTTCATTATTTTAATATATATATTTAAGCACAAACACGTAGAATCTGCGTCAAGGGATGAAAATTCACCAAGAGCTACCAAACTGATTAGTCACTGTAGAGTTTTAAATAGTTTTGCTTGTTCATTTCTTGTGTTTATTTGTTTGGTTGGCTTGGTTTTCTTTTGTTGGGTTTTTTTTTTTGGTACTTTATTTGCTACAGAAACACAAGGAGGGATATGCTGCACCTTCTAGTTCCATGCTATCCCACATTTTCTTGCTTTTCATTAATCCATATCTCTACTGAGTTCATATTAATTTTGAAATAATTTATGCTTTTTTTACTGAAAGTTAATGTGTTCACTCAAAATTTTCTGCAGTAGCAAAAGACATTTTGTCTTTGAAAAGAATACACACAGACTTCTTATAGGATTCTGCTTCTCAGACAGACTGTATGGTGTTCTTCAAACTTCTATAAATATCATGGAAACATGCAACCCTTGGCACTACTGGAAGCCTTGACATTAACTGCAGTGGACTTTGAACTAGGTTTTCAGCTGGTGGTTTCATAGACTTTCTACTTTCAAGGTCTTTCTAACATGAAAACTAGTGATTCACATTTTTCAGCTGAATTGCATGTTGCTCTGTCTTTCCTTTTATTCCGACAGTTTGGATCAAAGATTATGTTTCTACAAATAATTACATAATTAGCTTGTAAAATATTAAAAACTCTTCATAAACATTTTATCAGATAGGTCATAGAAATGTGATAGTTAGGTCAGTTGATTTATCAACCAAAAGAGAGAGAAATTGAAAGATTGTGGTTTGCAGCTACACTAGAATGAGAAAAGCATAGTGCTACTTTACTATATTATTTACAATCTCCTGAGTTTCTTCTCTCAGCAATAGCTATGGATTTCTTATGAGCTGTATGACTCACGGGACATAGCAAAATGATTTTCATATAACTGCACATGCTATCTGAGGCCTCAACACAGCCAGAAATGTCTCTCAGTCCCTGAATGGCAGAGAATTCAGTACAGGGATTATAGTCCTCATCAAAGGGACTAAACTTCCTTTCCTGCCCCTCCCCCAAGTTAGCTAAATTTAGTTTGTGTATGATTTACAGACTAAGAGAGATTTTTAATGAACTAAAATTCATTTTGGTTTTATTTTATGACTTGTCACACTTATCTTAATAAATATTATGGATTACTTTCCACCAAGTCTGTGAACTAAGCAGTTAGTTGCCTATAGTAAAAATGGCAATGTTCAGTGAAGGGCAAACTGAATCAAATATATAGCACTGAATGTACTCTACCCCAAATATCAACTTAGCTTTCATTTTTAAACTCAAGATGCCAATGAAGCAAATCTTCTTTTTACTTATCTATGGGTAGTAGGACCCATAGATAAGTTTTTCATAACAAAAATAGTTAACTAAGATATATGGATTAGTACATATCGAAAATTGAACACATGTCCTTAAGCACATGTTAATTATAAAAAAAAAATAGAATAAGAAAAAAAATAAAAAGAAGAACAGTAACTGATTTTATAAATGAACTTATATAGAATTAGATATGAATTCTTGAGGGATGGGACTCATACAGATACATCAAACTACTGCAGATACAAGTGCTCAGAGGACAGCCTTGAAAGTGAGCTCAGAGACATTTACAGAAGTCTGCATAGCCAATTTTATCTTTGCTAAATCTCCAGAATAACTATCAGCAAAAACAAAGACTTGCCTAAAGAAGAATGAGTTATATCCACCACATTTATAGCTTTATCAGTTCCTTCAAAATAGGATATTATCTCTACAGGGAAGTAAGTAAGGAAGTTTGGATGAAAAGAATGTATTATCCCATGCTACAAAGTCCAGCCAATCATGTTACTGAAGAGGCATCCAGACATTGTGGTGTACCACCTTTCTTTTCCTAAACTTGAAAATAATAAGATTTCTTTCACTTTTAAAAAATAAAACAAGTATTTACCTCACATTCACTACAGAAAACTAAAGAAAGCATTGTCTCAGTTTGAACTGAGTTCTGCTGTGGAACTGCTGACACTCGCAGTCCCAGTCTGTTCCCCTTCTCCTCGTACTGAGATGTCTTGAGACTTTATATGTTTGCACAAATCAAGGGTTTCAGCTTACACTCATTAACTTGCAGTGAATTATTTTTAGTATCTAATTCTGGAAATGAAGTTTTGTTGCATGAAACATCTCAAATGCTGACTAGGGTTACTGTTACAACATTTCAATCATGCCTTTTACTTGCTAGAAATAGTCATTTACTTGAATTTATTTTCATACTGCCTAGTCATCCTAAACAATTCAAGTATAAATTCTGTAAAAGATTCCTTGCACTTTAAATAGGTTAACGTACCACTTTTATTCACTTACCGTATGGAAACTTATGCTGATATTAATTTTCACTTTGCATTCGTGAAAGAACTGTCTTGAAGGACGATGGCTTTGAAAGGCTGGCAAAATGGGAACAGGATCTCTATCAAAAGCCTCATTTTACAACATTCAAGAATACCACTTTCTTTATTGTATGCTGTCATAGAAAATTTGTCTTGAAATCCAGAACTTATTCAGCCCAAAATATAACATTTTGGTCCTGACTATTCTGCAATATATATGGTTTATCCCACATTTTATTATTTATTAAATACATCATTATTTCTTTCAGCAGTAATGTTGAGACCTTGTGATCAAAACATTTTTTTATCTGGTTATATGTTAACTCTTTATTCCATATTTATGCCAGAATATCAGGATATTCTGAGTGATAACTAATATCCTTGGTCTTTTTTTTTTTTTTTTAATTAATGCAGGGTCCAAATTTCACTTGCCATTTACAAATAAATCACTAAATGTAGCCTCTGAACTGGGAATATATTTAAATTACTTACAATACGCTTGAAGTAATAGGGCTAAAATAAAATTTTACTTTTTGTGTTTCGAGAACTTAAATCCTAGAATTCCCAGTAATATTCTAGGAAAGCTGTGGCCCTCTTTCATTTTTAAATTAAGAGTTAATTGAAAAGAAATTGGGGTAAAAGAAAGGAGCACTCAAAGTGCTGTACTTCTGCTCTTTTTGTTCTAGAATAAATGGTGAACTACAACCTTTATTTAAAATGGTGTACTAAAACTTTCAACTTTAAATCACAAAGACTACACACTATGTTTTTTAACATAAAAGACACAGTCCCAGGTTTAAAAGTTCCTTAAAAAAAAAGTAATAAAAAAAAGTGCAGTCACTTCACTGAGTGTAAATCTTGTATCTCATAAAGTCCCACTGTTCTCCCTTTCTGGCTAGAAATAAACCTGAGAGAAATCACCCTATAAATATTTCCCTTTCTCAGATATTTGCATTAGGGTGATACATATTTTTCCTCTGTGTATGCTTTCGTTTTGTTCTTGTCTCTAGAGGGAGTGCACTGAGCAGCACACACTTCTACCTACTTTTTAGAAGCTGAAAGCAGAAAAGCACAACTCCACCATACGCAATGATCAAACAGGAGATAGAGCCATAAACTAACAGGAAAAGTTGTGCAACAACAACAAAAATAAATTATGCATCAATAAATATGTCTCATAAATGACAAAAGGAAAAAAATCAAAAGGTGTAAAACCAAAAAAAAAAAAAAAAAAAAAAGATAATTAACTTGGGAGTTGTGTAAAACCATGTCTTCCTTTTGGCAAATCACTCACTGAAGGCTAATTTCTATCAGTGTCTTAAGGAGTCCTCCAGTATATACCCTGTCTTAAAAGCTGCTACTTTGATGGCCGTCATGTTCTTGGTCTGAGCAAAGGCCAGATTCCTGGGAAAGCAGTGGTGTGCATGAGCACCTGGTGTCAACCAGCGTGAGTGGAACAGTTCCATTTAGCTATTTCATTTTTAAACGCAAACTGGGACAGTTCCCACAAATTTTAAAGCAAGTAAACAGGAATATCATATCATTAAAACTGTTTCTTTTAGTTTTCTCTCTCTTGAATATAGAATGCAATGTTTACAGGAAGCTGTAGCCGTACAAATATCACCAGAAGAAGCAACTGAAGAATTCTCCTATGGAAACAAATTAGATCAATGTTGTTCTTACCTTATCTTTTATATCCCTCTGATGTTTCTGAATTCAGGAATTTTTAAGAGGTGTTACATAATATCCTCTTTCAAAAAAAGTTTGCATCCCTTTGGATGCAGGTGTCTGAAGATAAAATTCTGCTTCTGGTACATCACCAGGAGTCTGATTCATGCTTCTGTAAATTAAAGTTGGTCTCAGCTCAAAAAAAAAAAAAAAAAACAAAAACAAAGCATCAATTAAATCATGTTTCTGAATGTTTTCTTATGAAGATAAAAAATTCGTAATTTGCCACTTTTCTGAGAACTTTCACCTAGAATACTGTGTCTGTATTTGGGCAACTCTGTGCAAGAAAAACGACTGACTAGAGGGAATACAAGTGAGGTCACCGAGATGGTGGGGGTGCAGCATTTGCCCCTTAAGAAGAATCTGTGGGAGCTGGACTTGTTCAGTGTGGAGTAGAAATGGCCTTGGGAGACCTAACAGCAGACCCCAGTGCCATTGGGAAGTCATTGAGGACACGTAACCAGGCTCTTCAAAGCAACACAAGCTGGAAAGATGAGAGACAAGAAGTATAAATTGAAATGAGAGAGGTTCATCTGAATATAGGGAGAAACTTTTTCATGATAAGAACAGATAGACAGTGGCACAAGCTGAGAAAGCTTGTACAGTTTTCATCCTTGGATGATTTCAAGATGCAACTGGATGAAGACTTAAGCAGCTTGGTCTGACGACCTGCCATGAGCAGGAGATTGGACTGGAGACTTTTTTTCTATACGAACACTGTGATTTTATGAACTTTGCATTTTATACAGAGCCACTTCAGTTTACCAGATTCAGTAGTTATATAGTTTCTTTCACGTGATAGAAAATCTCATAATTTAGAAGAAATTATTTTACAGCTGCACTATCAATAAATACAAAGTCTATACTTTCAAAAAGCTCCCATGCAATCTGATAAAAAGAAATGAAAACCAAGGTAAAAGCCAATTATGTGTGTCTGCCAAATTCATTAACATTAACTAATGAGACTGTTGACTTCTAAATTTGCTTGTGTCAGGTAGTAATGACAAACTTGATAAGACAGTGCTTGCAAAATGTCATTAAATATTTTGCATTCATTTCTATCAGTATCAAATATTAGATTAAGACAATAACAATGTTCATATGAATTTGAAAGAATTAGTTACAAATCTTCGCTGGAAACCCCACTGCATGTGTGAATAAAAGGATAAAAATAGCTTTCGTTCTGAGGACTTTAAATAGGAAAAATACTCCTGCTATAAGGAACAAATACCAATAATTAATATAATGACAACAAATAATATCAAGCTTTGGTTTGCATCCTGTCAAAGCCCAAGTAATAAATTTTCCTTACAGAACTGCTTATAAAGAAGTTGTGTTGCATAGTAGGGATGTTTAATGCTTATTTACAGAGTTTCTCTCTTATACTACGTAAAGCTTTCATTTTCATGGGAGGCTGTGGATTTGCTACTATTTTTTTTAAAAGCATTGCAAAAGACAGAAATACATCTCATTTGCTAAGACCTCTTCTCTACAACATATTTCTGCAACACTTGAGATAGGAATGTGGATTCAGGTTTGAAAACATGAGGCAAAATCAAAGTATGTTGACAGCCTCTTTATCTCTCCTTCTAGTCATGTGTAAGGCAGCATGGTATAAGAATCTTTATGGCATCTTAGTAGGGTTTTTTTTTCAAGTCCAGGGAGGTAAAAAAACCCCCAATTATAAACATATCTTTTACAAATACTTCCAAAAACTTGAAATGTATAGGAATATAATACAAAAACAGAAACATGGAGGATATATGAAGTTAGTTATTCTGAAACATGCCTGTATAAGCTGTACAATGAAAATCCTACATGAGACTTTAGCTCTCTCAATGGCTTTTTATTATCAATTTCAATCCATCAGTTTTCTGTACTGAAAAAAGTCATGAATAATACAGGCATTTTTCAAAATTACCTCTAGTTTGGGGATTTCTACAGCTGGCTAACACCCAAGTATCTGGATTCCATATAAGATGATGATATATAATATCTGGAAAGGCATGGTCAGTGAGCTGTTCTCAAGATTCAGATGCTTGTTGCTTTGAACATGTGATTTCACTCACCACAAAGTACTTGTGTCTAACAATGTAAAACTTTCTCCTGCTCATTTCTTAGGAAAGGATGGGTGTCTGTGTGATACCTTCCCCAGGTTCCACCTGCCTGTATTCATTCCCAATGTGAATGAGTGGATGCCTTGTAGCTAATCTCAGCCTGGCTGCTAGGAGACAGCAGTGCGACGGGCACAGTCTCACACAGCAAGGTTTGAGATGGGACTTCCAAATTCACCTTCTGGAAAGTATGCATATTTTGGTCTTTAGGGAAATTTCAGACCTGTTTTTAACAAACAGTGAAGTCTTCTTGGACATCAATGGCTTTGACAGGCTTGACCCATTGCTACTTTCATGACAGGAATGGTGCTTCCCCAAATCAGGTCAGAAGTAGGGGTGAGGCCCTACCCCACTTAGTTTTGAAATAATTAATCCATCAACAGTGGTAAGTGGCATGCTCAGTGGAGTGGCTCTGCATGCAGTTCCCTTTTGTTCACACAGGGATTTCTGATGCTATGTCAGTGCAGGAATCTTACCTAATTCAAAAATTGAGGCGAGCTTTGTGGCTTAGTGTGGCTGCAAAGCCAGTCTGATAGCTAGCTGCCACAGGAAGTCTTATTGCCCTGAAATTTCCCTCCCATCTAGTATATTGCAAACCAAAATGAAATGAAACAAACAAGAAGAGAATCTTCTCCACTGTATTAATCAAATAGGCACAATCTGTAGATCTACTACAGGGAAGAGAGGGAAGCACAGAGAGAATTGAACCGCATCTTTTGCAAGGATTTGTCATTGGTTAGGCTTCTTGTAATGCCAGCCTGAGTGAAAGAAACAATCTTAGGATAAAAGATTTTTTTTTTTCTTTAGATCACATTGAGATATATAAAAAATGGTTACTTGTAGGGAAGACAGATTTATAGCAGATCTGAAACCTGCATACATGCGATTAGTTAAAATAGTATTTCTATTTTCCCTATTCTGCTACAACTGAAGGCAGTGAACCACTATTGATATGTTATACATTAGATTCTCATTAGTCTGTAGTAAACTATAAACATATATATCATAATCTACTACATTAAATTATGTACTCAGTATTACTGAAAATTATACTAATATCATAATAATTCAGGACTATAATAGGACTTCAGACAATCTGAGGACTTTTTAAAAAATGCATTAACAAGTCTCAATTTTGTAGTGCTTTAAACTTTGTAAACTTACACAGCAGCAAATTACAAGCTTTCATCAAAAAATTAAGATAAAGCAATTTGGAAGAACATAAAATTGAAGACTTAAAGTAAATGTGTTCAAGATCTAAAACCTTGGATATTCTAGTTGTTCCTATTGCAAACACATAAGTAGGAAAGGGCAGAATCACTGTACTCATTTCAGGCCTTGAAAACACGAATTTTCTCAAAGCACAGGCATGCCTATTGGCAACAAGATGTCAGTCATATAAACCCCAAACCTTGCAAACCTTATTTTTAAAATTAGTGTGATTATCTTAACCCTACTACTTGTGATTCTCTAGCCTGTTGTTCTCCCCACCTTGAGAAGAAAGTTTTTACTCATACGAGATGGTTCAGCTGCTAGCAAAGCAGCTGCTGAACTGCTACACTTTGCAACCAGGAAGCAAAACTTTTTATGTAATATTGAAATTTGAGCCCTTTATGTGTGAAACAGACTCCAAAAGAAACCTTTTATGATTAGAACAATTTCATGTCAAATAGATTTGATGGCATTTTCCACCTCTAGTATTTTAATTCTATAATTAAAGCTATGCAGGTGACTTACATGCTTAATGCAACCTTCAACAACTGTCCTAAGTTAGAAAACAAATACCTACACATGAAAAGCCATTGGTGTATAGTAAGTAACCTTTGCTATTACTCTTAACATGATTTTTGCATTGATGTGGAACAAGTATGATGTATCCAGCACTTCTACAGGAATTTAAATACAGTTTAAAAAAAACCAACCAAAAATAAAAGATATAATTTCAAATCTGTTTCAAATAAACAAAACCAAATTGGTTTTAATAAACAGCAAATATTTAAAATTTTAGATACCTTTACCTCTTTAAAATTAGGTAGGTAACATGCAAGAACAAGTTATTTCAAAAACAGAACTCCCAGAAAGAATCTCTTTAAGAAAATTATTTCACTCTGATTGATTGGAGAAACACTGAATATTCAAATACTCAAAATTTCTTTAACAAAAAACTAAATCTAGGTCCTTTTTTTTGTTTGTTATTTTTTTTTAAATTGTTAGAAGCACATGGTGTATGTGATTTCAAGCTCCTTGGTTCTCAGAAAATTATGCTAAAGCTAGAGACACAAACAATTATGGTAAAATCTAAAATGATCAATTTTATGATCGAAAAATCATATTAAAATCATGGAATGATCAGGAGACTGAACATCATGATATGCACAGGTGGTGAGACCTTCTCCTTTGCACTTTTTTTAAGCCTTAGAGCCCAAAAGTAATCACCAAAAAAGAAAAAAAAATCCCAGGAAAAATGCTACATTCATGACCTTCAGAGCCACAGCTGTTTCTTTTTTAGCAAGGAGAGAGGTAGTGTGGATAGCTTTGGCTGGCTATATACTGAAAAAACCCAATCTTGTTAGATTGGGAGAACTATCCCCATGGACCATGAACTGGCAGAAAGCCATAGTCCAGAAGGAAAATTCAAAACCAGTTGCAGCTGAGCAGCAACCCAGAGCTAAAGCATCAATTTTCAAAATAATTGAATCATTACTTAACACATGAAGCACTCAATAATACAACATCTTTTTTCCCCTGAATAGATTATAATAACCATTAGAATTGAATTCAGTAAACACTTTTTTCACCCATAGTTTTGAGTGAGTAGAATTTCTGGCAGGCACCCAAACAGGTCACCATGAGCAGGATAATGTGGCAATCTGTTATCATTAGCTCTGTTGGAAAGGTTCTGAACACACTAGAGAGAATTAAATGACCTGGAAAACTCAGTCTATGGAAAAGTCTATTGTACTCATCTCCGTTATTTCCACCTCTATGCATCACTGGAACAGTGGAACAGCAAGATTTGCAGTGGTGACAAAGATAAAGGTCATTTTTCTGGTTTTCTTTTATCCAGCACAAGCCATTTAAGGCTCGTTAAATTCTACACTACAGAGAATGACTAATTTGTGTCAGGTCCTTCCACTCTCTCAGTATGTTAGTCTATTGATATCTTCACATTTGGAAGACACTGCAGACTTGTATTTTTGAAAATCACTGTTACTTTTGTTCCTGTCCATCACTGTTGCAACTGTCAGAATTTCAGATCTTCTGAAATAACAACATGCAAACCCCCTATACAGCCCATTTAGCAACTGTTTTTCCTAACTGGTGCAATGTTTTCTAGCAAAGCTTGAAAGAGCAGTTTGAACAGTTCTATTAAATCTAATCACTATGCCAAAGTCCTCATGGTAAAGCTGGATACTACAAAGATAATGACATAGCCTATTTAAAAATATGCATCAGAGAGATTTCTATTGTTTATGTAAGCTTTGTTGCATTGTTCTCCACCTGTCTGAGTGATTAATTTAAAATGAAGAATGAGACTCTGACATGCACCAGCTATTCTTATTTAATAGTTTTGTATGTAAGCCCTATTCCAGGGAAATCCAACAAAACATGAACCCACAGAAACGAAAGAACAGAAACAGGGGAATTAGCAGAATCTTAGGGAGGGGGAAGAAAAGGAAATCTTTTGCATTTTGGGAAAGGAGAGATGAAAGTATTTCTTGATGTCAAAGATGAGAAAAAAATTGGAGGGACCCTAGGCATGGAAGCTCAGTGTTTTCTGTTTTGTTTCTTCCTCTGTACTTAGCCTCTCCACTGAGGGCATGGACTACCAAAGTTACTATTTTGAGCGTGTATTCTTCACCATTAAATAGGCAGCTTCTGCTTAGGTGTAACATTATACCAAATCATCTTTCTTGTTTATAGAAGTTGTGCTGGTTTCAGCTGGGGCAGAGTTAATTTTCTTCACCATGGCTAGTGTGGATCTGTGTTTGGATTTTTGCTGAACACAGTGTTGACAATACAGAGATGCTTTTGTTGTTGCTGAGCAGCGCTTACACAGAGCCAAAGCTTTTTCTGCTTTTTGTAAGCCATTTTGGTAAGGAGACTGGAGGTACATGGGAGGCGAGGAGAAGACACAGCCAGGCGAGTCACCCAAACTGACCAAAGGGATCTTCCATACCATAAGACATGCCCAGTATATAAAGCTGTGGGGAAGAAGGAAGAAGTGGGGAAATTTTGGAGTGATGGTGTTTGCCTTCCCAAGTAAACATTACATATGATGGAGCCTGCTGTCTTGGAGATGGCTGAACACCTATGCACCCATGGGAAGCAGTGAGTTAATTCTTTGTTTTCATTTGTTTCTGTATGTTGCTTTTGCTTTCCCTATTAAACTGTCTTTATCTCAAAGCCTAAGTTTTCTGGCTTTTACACTTCTGATTCTCTCCTGCTGTGGGCAAGTGAGTGAGTGGCTGCCTGGGGCTTGGCTGCTGGCTGGGGTTAAACCATGACAGAAGTGTATCAAAATACAGTGCAATTTGTGTTTCACTGAAAATTTATGTTATTTTTTACATAGGAATTTCTCTAAGTGAGAACTTTATCACTTATTAAGAATGAACCACATGGATTTAAGAAACAGCCACAAGATTTAGTTCTCCTCTGTTGCAGCAGAGGATGAAGTTAATAATGTGCACAAAGGCTGGCAGGCCAGAAGTTGGTTCTGGCACTTGATATTATAGATTTATATAGAAAGAATATATACATAAATGATCCTAGAATGTTTGTCAGAAATTGGACTACCATAAGCCTCCTGTCCAAATACTAATAGAATTCTGACACAGTATACACAATTGTTTAGCCTATAAATAGTAAATATTTTGAGAAACAGAAATCTGTGGGAAATTAAATTTGCAAACAAAATTATTGCTTAAACTTATCTTTTCTGTTCTTTGGCAAGGAAGAGAAAGGAATGATTTTTCATTCTCTCCTCCTATCACCTCTTGCTCCTCAAAGATATTAGACAGCTCTTAGATTACAGAATGCCTGCTTTTCATGCACTCAGAGCCAAAATGTTTTTTACATAACAAATATTCTGCAATAAATCTGCTACTCTTATAAGGCTTGTACACAAAAAAAACCAAAACAAAACCCAAGTTAAAATTCACCTGCCAATATTTCCTATGCTTTAAGTAGTTGCAATACATCTTCAAGAGCAGGAAAATGAGTTAAAATATGTTATATTTAAAATTACATTGTGAATCTACTCGTATCAAGTTCATCAGTTTTAATTCAGTTATGTCTGTTTGGAGGTCACTGTCTGTCTCATTCATTACAATGGCCTTCTGGTTTTCTGATATGATTCTCAATTAGTTGGGTAGGCAGGTAAAACATCTGACATCCAACAATGATTCCAAATATATTTGCACTGCCACACATTACACTTTAGCAAGTTCTTTATGTTAACCCATTAATAAACCATAGTTTGAGGTTGAGAATAAAGGCTCAACTCAAAAATTAATTAGAGGTGTTCTGAACTACATGATCATAAGTCATTCAGCTATGAAATGAAAAAGCACACCAGTTAACGGATAACCACAGACATTTACTCCATCTTATTTCCATCTGTGGCTATACTCATGATAAATTTAAAGTGAATAACCATCATTCATCTGTATAATGAATGTGCGATTCAAATGACTCATACCTACAGCTTCTGTATCACACTGATATAGATTTGTATTTATTCAAATACTCTAGCAAAGTATGTCTGGAGTTACACAAACCACTTAATGTAAGTTGGGAACAAACATTGACTCCTAACAGAGGGCATTATCCTTGACCTTTATGAGGTCTGCCTTCATGGGAGTTGCTTGTGATTTCCTATTTCTGCAACAAACCCACCATATTAAAGAACTAGATCAAGCCACATTGAAATACCTGAGAGGTTAGAAGCACCATGTAGATTCTGTGTCTAGTCTGCAAAGATTTCCAGAGCTAATTATATGCTACTAAACATGGGACAAATATTATTTTTAAACAGATGATCAGTGCATTCAGGTTAAGAGTATACTGCAGTGACTATTTTAAAACACTTACAAGGAGTGGTAAACAATTTCAAGACAGAACCTTTTACAAACCCATACTGAGAAACACAACAATATTATCTGTAAAAGTAGATTTGCTTTTTTAATCTGTATTCCATCTGTAAGCTTATTCAGTTTAAATTACTGGTGAGATCATCAGTGTTTGATCCAAACTTTATAAACTAATAAAGGCAAACAATAAAGTTCATAAACATATCCCACAACCAGTTTAATTTAAATATCCACTACCTCAACACTCCAAATTGGCTGTACAGAAGTTGTCCTTCAAAACAGAACTGATCTCCACAGAATATCTCTTGTGTGAGTGAAAACTGGTGATGCACAGGAGATGAGCTGAATCAAAATTTGTTAGGACTCCTTGTATGTAATCTGCAGGGGGAAAAAAGTTACATATATGTGTAGTGCTATTTAGAGTCTTAGAGCTCTCAAACTTTATTCTAAGTAGACATATGTTCATTTGGTTCTTTATGATTCATTCCTCAAACTTTGGATTATATGAAAGTGTTGGTTGGCCTGAGCTACCTGTCTTGTTTCAGAATAGATACAGGATTCAAATGTGCTTTGTTTTATGTTGTTCAGGGGGGAAAATGCTATTTCTTACAACAACAACAAAGTAAGAGAAATTAAGTATTCCTTTTTAACTGCTACCGTTTAGAGAAAGGATAGTACTGGGAAGAATGGAAAAGTTACAGGTTTACAATATTATCCTTTTATGTTTATGTATACTTACCTATAATAAGAGCAATATAAAATAATTTAGGAGAAATATAAAATAATTTCTGTTGTTTGAATTTAAACTATCTCATGAGTATTTTTCTAACTATGCTTTTTCATAGTTATTATTTTTTTAGTGACCTTTCCCAGGTAACATGCAATTACAACTTTGTTGATTATTTCATTTTGAAGGACTTATTTTATACTACGCTAGAGGCATGTGTCACCATTTAGCTTATTATCCTAAAAAAATACAGCGTAAGACTTTCTTAAAATAATACTTGTTTGAACTACTCAATCAATAAATTATATTGACAACAGAGTAATCACAACACTTTTAAAAAACTTGAACAATTTTTAACATCCTGAATTAGAGAAGCAAACAAAACCCCCAAACCTCCCCCCCCGCTAACAAAACCCTCCAAGAAAACTACTGTTGTGTTGTCACATGAGCTTTTGGATTAATTTTCACATGGAGGCTGAAAATCAGTCTTTATCCTGTGGAAGCATTTTTTAAATAAACAGTTAACACAGTTATATAATCTTAAAGCTTGTCCTTTTTTCATTTTCTTATACCCAACTTGAGTTAGGTTCTCAAATGAATTTTTCAATCTTTCATTCTGACTAAAGGAATGAGGAGAATGTCTTCATGTTCCAAACTACCCTCTACTTCACCTATTTTCCTGGGAAACAGTCAGCAGCTGCAAAGGACATCTATTAAATAATTTTGGGTGCAGTCAAACAGAAACAAACAAATAAATTAAAGCCAATTAAGTGTCCTAGTCAGACCTATCTATGTCATGCTGGGAAATGTATTAGGTGTCAAAAGTTGTTCCACCCAAAGCACTGTGGTAGAACTAACTACCATTTTCATAGCTAATGCACTTGAGAATTACGAACAATCTTCCTTCAGTGTATTAACCTTAGAGCTCAAACTAAGAATTTTACCTAGACCTTGCCTTTGGAAAGGCAATGAATTCACAGAGTGAAGACTACCTTTGACTTATAATGCATACTAAAAAAAAAACCAAAAACCCAAAACCAAACCAAAACCAAACCAACCAACCAACCAAAAAAAAAAAACAGCATAAGGGAGAAATTCTGCCAATGTTCTCATTGACATTTTGTAGTACAGCCTAGTGTATAAGAATTTACCTAAGTGATATTACAGTTCTACCCCGTACAGCTTGAATGATTCAAAGCTGTGCCTGCAGTCCAGCAACCACTTAGATTTGTGAAGCAAAGGAAGGCAATCTGCTCATCCTTCTTTTAGAGTTTGTCTCACCTTGCAGAAAACTGTGAAATTTTATAAAGAGAAAGATTACAAGAAACTAGTCATGAAGCCACCATAAGGGAAGAGAGTGAATTAGATTTGACTTTCTGTTTTCTTATAGTATTTGTATGTTTTTTTGATGATAATAATGATCAGTGTGAGCAAGTATCCATGGGAGTAAGACTCCAAATACACTCTTTTCTAGTCTATTTGTTACTCAAATCACCAAGTAGTAAAAGTTCATGACTTAATAAACCTTCAAAATTGCATTTCATAGCACACCTTTGGGACTTTTAGTAAGGACTGTCATCCCTCCCTCCTGTGTTTAAAGCACCAGTTTGTTACCAACCATTTAGAGACGTACTGAAATGGGTGAACCATTACTCATCTTTGGGAGGAATAGGTTCATTCCCATCTCTGACAAAAACACTTCCACACAACCGCTCCTCATTTCATTTGACTAAGATATGAGCTGCTCCAGTCAGCATCTGGATATTGCAGACCTCAGCCATTGAGCATTTACCTAAGTTAGAAAAGGCACTAGATACTTCTCTGAGTGAAATGGATTCTGCAGCACAGTGAGTAAGATATTGCCATGGTTATCAGCAAGGCCATAAGATAGCCAGGTTTATTTAGTATGAACTTGTGTTACCTAGCTAAATTTTGTTGTAGCTGCTAGAGCTGTAACAGCAAGTTTTGAAATGACCAAGAAAGTGGGTCTATTTCATTTGGCTTTTGCTTATCCTTCTATGGTACAATTTTCATATATGGAGTAGTAACAAGTAGTTTCTTCTGTATATAATATAATATTTATGACTCTAACAAACAACATAGCTTAGAGGAATATAACTGGTATGACAAAGAGACCTTGAGTGGTGGGACAAAGGATGCAGTGTAGAGATTGGCAGACACACTATGATAAGAAATAGTACACAGGTTGATGATGGAGATTCACTGGCCATAAACAACCCATTAACAGCCAGCTAAGAAGGCACAGAACTGGCAGAATCCGTTTTACAGGCAATAAAGAGAACAAATAAATGTATCTAACATATGTAGAGTATGTCATCATTAGTAATTCCAGAAGAAACAAGCACTTGTAAAACAGTGAACAATTAGCAAGTTGTGAGCAAGTTGCAAAACACAGAAAAATGTCCCTATATGGGCCTCAGATGAGAAGCAACATCCACATGATTACCTATGAAGCACTAAAGATGCATTAACTACCTCTACCCTTTCCTTATACCAGAGCCAATCTTTAGATCTAGGTGCTAAAAAATCAAACTTAAAAGGACAGAAGTCCTAAATATGAGGAGTATATGGATTTTTCAACTTCTGTGACAGTATCATTTTTGTCATATTTTTTTCTGTAATAATAATAACTGAACAAATAAGAAATCTTCAAGCAGTTAGGATTTAAATTATACTTACAATAAACTATTGAATTTACATACAAGATGTGTTTCTTTCTTGGCCATAAAAATATTTTGAGCATAAAATTCCACTTTTCACAGCACCTTTTGAAACTAATTGCTAGATATTATTAAGATGATCAATCACTTGCCTGCAAAGTTTACAGCCACACCTGAGAAAGGAAGATGTTCCCCTAGGAATCATGTCATCCTATATTGTTTCACACACACACACATATATATATGTTGGTTCTTTGGTTTGTTTGGATTTTTTTTATTTATTTTGTAGTGGTATATATTTTCTTTTGAAATAATGCCAAATTCCTTACCTTAGGTGGAGTTTGAAATTAACTTTTCTGTTTCCTGAGTTTCTTTCTCTTACATAAATTACAGTTATATGTCCATGATCTGGATGTGTATAATAAAAGCTGTGACTGTGTTCATCCACATCCAATGCCAATATATTATTTTATTTAATTTTTAGACTGATTTAGCATGAAGTAACAGGAAAAATTAACCTGAGTTTTTTACTACTAATGGTCACAGATTTCAATTTTAAAAACCTATATTGTTTTAAAAAAATAAATTGGTATTATTTTCAGCTTTGAACTTAATGTAAAAAAATAATTGGGAAAAAAAGGTTGCACATTAACATGGAAGTATGATGCATTAAAAGAAAAAGAATCACTGAATTTCACAGAAGGTGGGCTAGACATTAGGTTTCAGTATCTGGAAGAAACAATAAATCACAGCTTTAACTTTTACAGCCCATTACACTCAAAGGTCTAAAACCTTTCTCTGGCTATTTGCAAGCCTCAGAGTACTCCAGCTGCAGAGTCTTATACTTTCCAACTTTCTGTGACTAATAGATGCAATACTATAGAGTGAACAGAAAATTAGAGTGGAGAGAGGTGTAAAATCAGTATCCACAGAAAGGCTATGCAGGAGGCATGTGAAGAATAGCTCACTGTAGGGCTATGCCATCTCCCAGTGAACCTTAGACAAGACAGATTACATTCTCATTAATGACCAGTTAAGAATCAGTGGATTTTTATGTGTTAGAAAGGGGAAGCAGTTATAAAGCTATTCAATACTGAGGAAGGGCAAGGTAGGAGAGCCAAATAGAGAGGTAATAGGTTTGGGGAGACATTTGATTGAGACCTGCTGTAGTTAGCTAGAAGTAGCTTGAGAGTTGTATAGATCTTCCTCCTGCTTTTGACCTCCCACAGGAAAGTTATGCCTTGTTAAAATTTCATTCTGTGTTGAAGGCAAATCCTTCATTTTTCATTAAAATATCCTAGCAATTGATTTGCCCTTCTGCATTTATTAAATAAGTCTACTGTTTCTAACGTACTATGGTTCAGAAAAATAGTTACTTTTTGCTCACCTGTCTATTCAGTAATTCCATCTTTTTTCTTGAAGTGGCCAAATCAGACCTTCCTCCCACATAGTTTATCCTCTTTCCTACTATGTCAAATGGGCCCACATTGCCAAGCGACTTCGAAAATGTATCATGGCAGCATCAGCTGTGTGGAAGAAAGAGCTTCTCTTGGAAATGCAATGCCTCCCACACTGAACCAGAGGAAACTCCAGGCATCCACACAGAGATGAAGCAGATCTCACTATCTGTGTCTGTACTACAGGCAAGAGGTTCCTGCTGTGCAACCAGGCTACCTGGTGACTGCAAGGCAGACAGCACCACCCTCAGCAAACACAGTTTCTGATAAGATCAAAGACAACTGTGTTCCTAAATGTCCTCTGGGAGGCCTTGTACTGTAGGTTACACTGAAGAATATGCTTGCTATAAAAAACTCCATGTATTTCCACTGTGTATGTGAGTTTTAAGCCTGCTTTTGAATTCTTAGTGAAATGTTTTTCATGCAGGATCTTTTTCTTCTGCTTTCCTGCTTCAGTTTATTTCTGGTACTGTACAGTCTTCACAGGTGAAGATTACACAGAGCATAGGTATTCCAGAACATCCTAATGGCAGGAAATTCCTCCTCAGATTCCTTGTCAGGTGTATTGGCCATTAGTGGTCATGTTTTCAGTCAGCTCAAGAGAAGCTGAATCTAACTCTGAACTTGAATTAAGAAGGAATTCATTCCACTTAGAAACTAAAAGTCAAGTCCTTGAGTGATAAGAAATTATTTACAAGCACAAGGGAATGATAGATACCACATAATGAGTAGCAAGTGATGATCCTCTTCCCTGTCTTTCATAGACTTGACCATTAGGAAAATTTTTAGAAAGCCTATGAATCTAAGAATTTCTTTCAAATATATTTGTATAGTCTGGAGCTCAATAATTTCAACAAAATAATTTTTTAATAAATTTTTAGTTTGGTAGACAGAAGTGGAGAGGTTTTTTCAAGACTTCAAATACGTAACAATAAGTCCATCTTTAAATTTAAAGGAGTCTTGATATTCACAATTAATTTTGTACTGCCTACTAACATATGCCTTCCATGTACAAGCTTCATAAACATATGATCCCAGAATAGTCCTTCTTCCCCCACCTGCATCATCATCATCATCATCCTCATCATCCTCATCATCAATTATCATCATCATCATAATTGTGTCTGTAATACCTGTAACACCTATCAGTGATGTTGTCTTCAGTTTATCATGATTTTTTTCACAATAGAAGTAAATGTCCCTTTTCCAGAAGGAAAACCATAGAGACATGAACTAGCAAGTGAAAAGTCACAAGTAGCCAGTGCCAATAAAGGTGAAATCCTGAGTGAGCATTTCCAGTAAACCACAGAGTTCAGTAGTGGAAGAACTCAATTGCTAAGATGCAGATTTTTAAAGAACAAAATTCTATGGCTGGAGATAATTCTTAGCCTTATATATGAAACTTTGAGGACACACATTCAGCCCCAAAAGAAGATGAAGATTAAGAATTCTGGAAAGCAGCTGTGGCAATCTCTATACATGCAGGCTGGGTAGCCCTGAGTCACTCAGGTCCTGACACTCTGTTATTGAGTTTAAACTCACCATTTTTTCATCCATATTGTCTTGTCATAGTGCAGTCTCCTCCAAGTGCCCTGTCATTCAACTAGGCTTGCTCCATCACAGTAAAACACAGGTACTTTGACAGCAGAAGGAAACCACAAGCAAGCTCATTGCCCAGCCTGTTATCAAACTTCACTCCAACTGGATCATCATATTCACAGATTGTGCAGTATTGCTGCATCGTTCCACCAGACATGATTCTGCTGGCACTGCTGCTGCATCACTGTTAGTCAAAAAAATACCCTTTGGAAACCAGCTCACAGTCATTGCTGGTTGCCAATGCAAGTAATCATGTCATATTAAACTCTGAGCTCAACTTCTATAATAGCTGTTCTTTTTAATTGTCACAAAATACTTGTTTTCAAGTCTTATTAACTGGATGCTTTCTTTCACCTTTGTAACCACAGATGATTTCAAGGACGTATGTCACTTTCTAGGAGGAAAGACAGTATTATGAGTAAGTTGTCTTTTTGTTGACTCACAGTGCACACAGTAATGTGGGTCGGTGTTCAGTGAAGACTGACTCAAATCTTGTTTATCAGAAGATCTGGCGAATAGCCACAGTCTAGCAAAGTGAGTCTAAGTTTCAGTTGGGTTATTTCCCTCTGGTCTTTTTTGCAATGGGTGGTCCTGTGGCATAATGGTTAGCACTCTGGACTCTGAATCCCAAGGGCCCGAGTTCGAGTCCTCAGTAGGGACTGTCCCCTCGGCAGTTAAATGCCTCCCTGCCATCAGATCTGGGATGCTCAAGTAGGGTCAGCCCTGGTTAGTTCCGGGTGCTGTAGCCAGTCCCAAGGATGTCACTGTCACTGTCCAAGCTCGCTTGGCCATGGCAAACGGACCTTAGGCCTGAAATGGTGAGGCCGGTTCTGTGCATGCTGTGCCTCACCTAAAAAATCCACTGCGCAGGATGGAAGGGCACACCCACATGGGGGGAGAGCCCTTCCCCAGATCTTCGTTCACAAAATCTGGCCATTATTATTTATTTTTTTAATGCTTCCAGTACGTGCACATTAATAATACTATCACAGCTGAATAAATGTCTCATTATATAACACAAGCAATCCTAAAATATTTTATAAGCATTTCTAGTCAAGAACCTTGTGAAGACTACTGTTTTCTATTTGCAGATTGGGAAGTCAAAGAACAATATTTTTCAAGGCAGCATTTAAAAAAGTTTGAAATCACCTGGGGTTTTAAGATGTTGACTTTGAAATGCTTTAATACTATCCTAATTGTTGAGTATGTCAAGCACCTGCAGCTCACACCACCCTTAACTTCTGTTCTCTGTATTGAGCGCTTCTCAGAGCAAAATTCTGTGGTAGGTAACAAAAGGAAGACACCCAAACCTCGTGCAGATGCTTGCCAGTTTGGACCTCCTAAGTGATTCGCACAGTCGAACAATGAGTCACTGTCTAAACAATAAAACAAATTAAGTCTTTTGCCTGTCACTGTACTTTGGAAACATGCTGCTACCAGATAGCAGTTCTTTCAATTAGAGAAGAGTGGTCTATTAAAGTTGCAAGGAAAATAGAATTACTTAATAAGTCATTACCACAGAATAGGTAATGCAGAAGTAAAGATCAGACAATACACAGTGTCTTTAACTAAAAAACAGTAAGGACAAAAGATAATTGAACTATTCTGTCATCCAGACAAAGGTACTGAGATGCAGCATTGTGATAACTGCAGAGTGAGGAGTAGTCAGTGGCTAAGTAGTGGCCTCAGTTGCTTTGCTATGTCATTCAGAGCATTTTCTAACCCAAGCCATAGTGAAAGTAAATTACACTGGGAAATGACACATGGATGCCACAATTCTGTGCAAATTAAATATAGGTGGAGTAAATGAGATACATGTTAAGGCTAGTTATACAAGAATTTAATGAAGATTAGCAGAGTACATTTCTTTGTTTACAAAGTGGATGGTCAGGGGGCAGATATGTATGAATGTTTTAAACATAGGAAAATTCCTTTCTAAAAATATCAGTTTAGTTAAAGGCATGTTGAAACTGTGATAGACAAAGTATGCTAGTCTGGACCAGATCCCAGATTTGGAACTATTAAGGGATATCTTAATTTATCTTATTATATTGATTTGTCTTCACAATGTTACTGCAACACACGAGTGTCTGCACCTTATTAACTTGTATTAACAATGTTACTGCAATGCAGGAGTGTCTGCACCTTGACATTCCTTTCATTGGTTAGCTGACAGGGCTAAAGATTGAGGCCTTCACCATCACTCTTGGACTATTAAGTGCATACAGTTGTCATCTTGCTTTGATTCTGACATCGCCCTGTGCCTCAAATCCCAGTTAGTTTGCAGCTAGTGCAGCTATCTGTCCCAGGGTACCAATTGATCTTTGTTTCTCCCAATTCCTGTTGCCAAGAGACAGAGAAGGGTAAAAGTGAGGAATATGATGTGTTGAGATAAAAGCAGAACAAGGAATTAATTCACCACTTCCCATGGGTAGGCAGGCGTTCAGCCATCTCCAGGAAAGTAGGGCTCCACCATGCTTAACAGTGACTTGGGAAGACAAACTTCATCACTCTGAATGTCCTTGCCTTTCTCCTTCTTCCCCCAGCTTTATATGCTGAGCACAATGCCATATGATCTGGAATATCCCTGTGGTTAATTGGGGTCAGCTGTTCCGACTGTGTTCTCTCCCAAGTCTTTGAGCACCCCCAACCTCCTCACTGGGAAGACAGTACAAGAAGTAGAAAAGTCTTTGTCTCTGTGTTAGCACTGCTCAGCAATAAGTAAAATATCCCTCTGTTATCAACACTGTTATCAACATCTGTTTTCACCAGAGATGCAAAACACAGCCCAATACTGGCTACAATGAAGAAAATTAAATCTATCCCAACCCAAAACCAGTAGAATCAGCCCAGTACTGTTTTTTTTAGGTTTCCCTGTGATTAACAAAGGTAAAGTAGGGAGCAACTGACATTAGGAACCAGTTCTTCAGAGTATGACAAGACCAGTATATCAGAGTTAAATGAGTTCCCTGCATAATTATGAGTAGCTGCATATGGCCTATGTAGTTTACTATGGGATAGATTAGTCTGTACTGAACATTCATAGAATCATAAAACATTCTGGGTTGGAAGTGACCTTAAAGATTGTCTAGTTCCAGCCCCCTTGCCATGGGCAAGGATGCCACTCACTAGATCAGGTTGTTCATAGCTCCATCCAGCCTGGCCTTGAGCTCTTCCAGGGATGGGGCATCCACAACTTCTCTGGGCAACCTGTGCCAGTTTCACCACCTTATGCATAAAGGACCCATTCCTAACAGTTAATCTGAACCTTCCCTCTTTCAGTATAAAACTATATGTTCCTGGAGAGGAATTTCCCATTTTATGTTCCTGAAATCTGTTTTGTACATATCAAAACCACACTATAAATCAAATATAAACACAGAGGAGAAGGAAGGTCAAGGTACTTACATCAAAACTTCATTTGTCCCTTGAATCAAAATGTTGATGTGTTCCTTTTTCCGTCGTCTTCCCTTAGTTTTTTTGCTTCCTCTCTCACTTTTCTTTTCCCTCTCCCCTCCTAAACAGGGGACCTCTCATGATTGATTGACATTTCCCAAGGAAGAGAATTATCTCCTGAGTAGCTGAGCTGCTAACATGTAACACTGTATCATGTTTAAGAATTATCATCAATATTTATAATACTTTCATGTGTAACAAATTGTGTCATTAGCAGAGAGGAATGAAAAGTACACATATTCATTGAAAGAACTGAAGCAGCAGTAGCAGGTCATGTGTTCAAGATTTGAGTTGAACCTCTCCTAAAAGGACTTGACTCTTTTACCAGTTCCTACTTTTGACAGATTCACCAGCTTTTTAAATTTTCATCCTGTTACTCTAGAAACACAAACAGAAAATTTTCAAAATTTTAATTTTGACTTTGATAAGGAAGGAGAATGGAGACATAAGTCACATTTTGTTTTGAATGTGTTTGAGGGTGGGGGAACTAACTTTTCATGTATTTGATTATTCTTGGGGAATTATCTACTGAAGTTTGGCATGACAACACTGCAGAAAGAAATTTTATGAAAATACTCTTAAAGATGTAAGAATAAAAATTTTTATTTAAGTAATGTAAATATTTATGACATTAATTTCAACATTAAAAACTGGAATGTATCTGTCCTTAGACAAAGTTGTTGGAAGCCACCTTAGCAAATTACTGTTCCATATATGTATACTTGTCTTTAATTTTCAAAAGATATTGATCCCTCATCATTGCATAGAATAAACATACATCTCTTTTTCTCCTATATAAATGAAGAAGCAACTTGTTATGAAAAATTAATTTTAATTTATATTGACAACACATATCAGTTACAAAGGGGCAGATATAGAAGTTTGCTTAGGTGTGTGCTCATGCAGGTAGAAAACTAAAACAAATCTTATAGTTATTTCTCAACTGAAAATTAGTAATAGTAAACCAAAGGGAAACTTTGTAATAAAAGATTTTCTGTACAGGTCTTTCTACAATATTAATCACCAGAAAAAATTAACCTGATTTTGTGAACACTTTTCATCTAAACAAATGTATCCATGACTTTTTATATTAATGAGTATTATTCTACAATCACTATAGTTTAAATAAATGTGCTATTTATTATCACAAGCAAAACCCCATAGTAATATATGAATTAGCAGTATTGAGCAGTCTTTGTAGCTACCAAACACAACTGGGGGCTCCACAGGAACATTCTACTCTGAGAGCACACAGAAACACTTCCTATGTATTGTTGCTCGGATACGCTAAAATGCAAATACCAGTGTAAATTATCCTACCAATGCTTAAAATTGCCCTATGGGCTTCTTTTAAAGTATTTGGAGCTATTAAGCCATCATAATAATGAAGAGTCTATGAATGAGGTTCTACCTTTATGCACTGTAATGACATCTACTGTTGTCGAAATATGTCCTTATTTACCCCCTATTTTTGCCACAAACTGCAACTGTAATGGTAACCATATAAAAGCAGAATGTTTGGAGAAGTAATCTTGCAACAGTTGTCCAGTGAGAAATGATATATAGAACTGGTAAGGCAAATTAAAGTCATGAAGGTTTGACTAAAATTACTCTGATAATTGTACAAACCAGTACATAAACTATAGTATGACTCAGGTTACCTGGTAGCTAACAATACCTGGGGGCTGACTCAATGAATGACCCTGGTGACAAAGGGGTGACCTCTTTCTTGTCTTAATGAAACATTTTAGTTATGGATTTTAGCAAACGACAACAATTTAACAGGCACATATGAAGGTAAATAAAAGCAATTAAGAATTTCAAATACATTTTAAAAGGGGAATTGATTTTGGTATTCCTTTCAAAGCAATCTAAATTTTCTACTGCTCTCTTCTGTTAACCCTGCATGAATTAAGATCTTTTAATTAGACTGGAGTTGCAGCAGTGTAAGTACTGTCTTTGGGGGGAATATATGGGATGAAAACATGACTTGCTCAAAATCACCTCCACAAATCTGTGACCTTTGTAATGTTTGAAGAATTGCTTTTTTCTCTACTTACTGTAGAGTTACTATTATGTGTATCTACATAAATAAAAGTAACTAATTTAGGTATCATTAATTTTCAGCATTGGATATGTAACTGTGGATTGAACTGAAAAACTTTTAAGATTTGAAGCATGGATCTTGTTTTGACAAAGCCACTTCTAATTTGAAAGCAGGCTTATTTTGTCTTGGCACATATACTGATCATCTTTCACTCTGTCGATTGCTGTATGAAATTCTCTGAATTCATAGCACTTTTCCTTCCTTAGATTCACTGTGGGGAGAGACATTAAATACATACAGTAGTATAAAATTATTTAGTGTTTTAAATTTGAAATATGTATCATATATCCAATACTGGGGTTTTTTCCTCTTTCAGACTGTCTTCTGATTATTTGATTTTTAGGTAATAGTTTTCATAATTAATGACATAATACTAAGAATGTGAGATGAAATTTTACATGTCTATACATCTTGAATAACATCTTTATGTTTAGATAGTAATTGTAACATTGCATTCAATTTGTCATTTCTTATGCATGTTTGCTTTTGCAAGTCAAAAGTAAAGAAAAAGAAACTAAAATCTCTTACATTTTTAGCTCTCAGTCACAACCAATCATAATGAAACCTGAATTCCTCTTTTCTGTCATTACCGAAGTAGAAGGATGGTTTGTAATATGTGCTACATGCTTTTCCAGTGCAGTCTCAAAACACTTCAAAAAAAAAAAAAGGTAAGTCCTGAAAAACTTTCCAGTTATCCCAAAGAAAAAGACTTGATGATTTTTATGAGCAATTTTAAATATTAATGTACATTTAAAGATGGTGACAGCATTACACCCTGATAGGTTATCACCACCTAGGAAACCGATAGCATGATCATTTTTAGTCTCTAAATGGAAACACACTTAGAGCAGGCTCAATGTATATATCTTGACAGCTCAATGTATACACTGCAACATAAATGTTGAGGTTTAAGTCCATGGAAAACATAAAACTTAAATAAAATTCACTTCTGAGTTTCAAGAAATTATAGAAACTTTAAGTAAGCTCAGTTTTTCAATTAGGTGAAATCTTAATAACTCATACTACTTTTTTTCTTCGATTTTCTTGAAACTTTGCATAACTTTGCCTATGGCAGTAAACGTGCTAGTTTGCAGGTCAAAGGAATTTCCAAAGACAAAGGAAATGCAAGTAGAAGCAGAAAGTAACAGTGTTTAAAACTGGGAACTGTGAAAACCTAAGTATAGTCCCAGTGCATTTCTGTATTAATGTTAAACCCTTATAGTAAACCAGGTATATTTCTTGCAGGCTTTTATATAGACATCTATCTATTCATATACCTATCCTCTCTCTGTCTTTCCATTTATCTCTTGTAGGACTCAAGTATTCATTCCATAATAAAATTAATGTACTGTAAAAGTTTTTGTGGAGTCAGCTAATGAACTGATTCTTAATGAACTTTAATTCCTTTTAATATTTTCACAAAAAACCCTAGAATTCCACTGTTACATGTCTTCTCAGACAAAATTGCTGCTGAGGAAAAGCTTGAAAATATTATAAACAGAATAATGATATTGCAAAACAATGTAATGAAAATAACACCTCAAAAACATTTGAAACAAAAGAATTCTACTAAATTATGAAACAAAGACATTTCAGTGTAATTCTTAATAAAGCTAAGCCAAGTAAAGCTGAAATCTGAAATGCAAATGCAGTCTTGGAAAGCAAAGCCTTTGGGGTAAGAATTACATCTTAAATTTCCTGTTCTGCCAAGGAGACCCCTGTGTGACCTCAGGCAAATTACGACAGGGTTGGCATCTATGGATCTGTCCTCTCCAGCTAGACTATTGAATCAGAAAGTGCAATATGATGCTGGTATCTGGTATCTTCAGACTTCAAGACCTCTTGAATTAATATACAGTGTTTTCTATTAATTCCTAAATCGAAGCTGTACAGCTTTGAGAGACTGGTTAGTCTATTTGAATGGGAGACTGGAGTAAACGATCTCTCTTTAATACTTTTTTTTTTTTTTTTTGCATGACTCTGCTAAACATCCTTGTGGGTCTTTTCCCTACTTGTGTTTTCTCCCTTAATTTGAGCAACAAGTTTGTGGAGCCAACAGATGACTTTTACTGGGTTTCTTAGAGTATATAATATGAAAGTCATAACTTAATGCTGTAACATAAATAATCCAAAATTAGGAGGCTTTATTATGATGTTATTAAATTACTTGAAATCAATTTCTGTCTTTGAAACTAGACCATACATCAGACTTCTGTCATACATTAATATATTACTTCTAAAAACTATGGTAGCTATGTTAAATACATCTTATGCTACACGTAGCTAAGAGCTTCCTAAGAGTCAGCAAATGTCTTTGCACCCAGCCATTCATGTTGGCATGGTTAGGGAAAAAATCTGTAGTGTTTCAAGGTATGTGAGAAAAAAGTGTTCTTGAGTTTTAAGTAACTCATTCTTTTGCTCTCTCAGATATGCATGCTTTGGTCCACAGCTCTGAACATAATTTGCATGTTTCAACTCATGTTACTTTGCAAGGAAGTGAATAGAGGAATATCAGCAATTACTGGTCCTTCAATGATAAAGCACAGGGTGAAATGGATGCATTTGTTCAAAAACATATTCTGACTGGGAGTCCCAAAAATTAATTGCAAATAAGGTCAGGGAATGAAAGTGGAAAAAAGGCCAATAAAACACTTTCTTAAATTTTTAAATTAAGAAAAAGTAGAAGGACATCAGTTTCCATAACCCATGGAATGTCAGTGAATCTGATTCAAGTTTGAACATAGTCCATAAAAAGAATAATTAAATTTAGTGTACATATCTCCATTATTTCTGCACACTTAGTGTTTTTCCTAATGTATGTAGAAAGATTCCTTTTCCTTGTGATGAAAAATATGGCAGTCTGATATTTTCTTTAATTACAAATTCTGATGTGTTTAATAGCAGAAATTTGGGCTCCAGCTTGACAGTTCTGTCTCTTAGAATCAATGGTTAGACTTGAGGGCACCAGCTTGGTCATCAAGATCAATACTAGAAAAAATATAGCTTGTTAAGACCTCTAGGGCCCTTATTGATTCAAATAGGGTACTGCAGAGAATTTACTAATGACATTACATGTGTTGGCCAACAAACAGAAGCTTCTTTCATTGATTTCAGTAGGGGTAGATGAATAACACAAACCCACGATTACCCTGGATACTGTAGGAAGACTTGCAACAGAGATTCCAAAGCAAGCATCAGGAAGGTGTGGTGGTTACATGAAAGAACAGTCAATCAGACTAAATCGAATTTCTGTTTCAAAGAATGTAAACTGCTGAAACTAATTCAAGAAAAGGATTTTTACGTTCCACTAAACAAGTATGCCTCATTTTGTCAACCTGGGCAAAACCCCTAGTTTGCCTTAGTCTGTATGAAGATGGTCTTGCTATGAAAGTGGTTCTCTCCCACATATTTATCCCAATGCAATGCAATTTAAAAAAGGAAGATACTTTAAAAAAAGACCCCTAATTTTCTCAGTAACCTTGCAATGCCTTCTCCTTAAATTGAAAATGTCAGATATCATCCCAAAACTACAGTTTTAAACAAATAAACCCCTGTTATTTACTCCTACTTATTGGGAAATTTATAATATTATTTTTGAATGTTTTGTCAGAAACACAATTTGTACAAAGCCTAGAAATGTATGAGCTCTTCCTTTAACTTTAGTGCTTCAAAAAGAGATTGGAAAAAAATTTCCCCTGGGTTAGACAGAACCTCAAAGAAAACAGAAATATCCCATAGGATCTATTTTCATTTGGGATTATTCCTTAGGTTTTATTATAATAGTTTAAGAGGAATTAGTTCACATCATCAGTGAGTAGTTCTTCTCCAGCTTCATTTCCCTTATACTATGACAAACTGAACTTTTTAACAGTTTGGAAATACTTTGTTCATATTTTTAAGTAATTAATATGTATAATACTTTAATTTTGCAGTTGAAATAATTGAAAATAGAAGCACAAACTTGGCTATAAAATAATGGAAAATTATTATATTTGCTGAAACTTGCTATAACATGAAAAATTCTGCACCAAAAAAGAGAAAAGGAGAAGAGCAGAAGAAAAAGAAAGATGAATTTCCCCTGGTCTCCTGGAGAGACCAAAATATTGAGAGCATCAGAACTTAAGGCGCAGAGGGGCAGAAGGATACAAGTTGTGGAGTCCTGTCAGTCCCTACATGCAGACTGCAAGAAGCCAAGGAAAGTTCATGCAAGCTCTTTAATACTGTAATCATGAGCATGGAATGGAAGCAATGCTGGGAGACACAGGGAACCTTTACTCTCAAAGTGCTCATATTCTTACCAGCAGTTTAGAAGCAGCCTCAGTACACTTTTAACTCCATGATGAAGTGAGTTTTGTCCTGTCTATTTTTTATCATGCCACTTTTTCATTATGCTAACAAGGCACAGGAAATACATCTCTATGGCTGTTGACTATTTAGATTACTCCAGCATTTTCTTTGTTTAGTAAGCCATATTCATTTACTGGAACTCAAAGTCCTATGTATTATGAAAAGCAATTTCTGTTTCAGTTTAGCCACAGAGAATTGAGATACTACTGGGACACCTGATTCAATATAGCTTAATCTTAACGAAAAAACGTTTTTGCATAATAAAAGGGCAAATTATAAGAATCTGTCTTTCCCTCTGTTTCTTTCAATGGCACATGAAAAAAGCAGCAGCATTTTCCAGGTAACTATTGAATCTGACACATAAAGGTCCCTATTGAATCAATTATCTTCTAGTGGAATTTACTTCTTGCTTTGCTACATGAAACCGTCAATTCAAGGTCTTCACTCACCTCTCTCTCTATGTTCTATTACTCTTTTAAGACGTATTATTATTGCCTCATGTACCTCTAGGGCGAAACAGCCATCAGGCCTTCATTATACTGAACATTATCCAATCCAGTAAGGATGACACTTGATTAACAATTTATTCAGTAGAAGTGCAGCTTAAACAGCACTGCATTCCCCTCCTCCCTCTCTGCCACAGCCCTTGGATGGTCATCCATGGCTCCATTTTGATCACTTGGACACTATTGGTGCATGTACTAGGCAAACTCAAGATCAACCCGAGATCAAAAAAGCTATTCCTGCCAAGTATGGAATGATGTTCTGCTACTTCTTGCTACTGACTGTGTAAGTTTTAGGATAAGACAAAGGTAACAGGATAAAATGCTACCCTGACCCTCTTTTTCCTCTGTTCTGTGTGTAACAGCATGACTAGGAACATGCATATTTTGTTCTGATCTTGTTTAATAGACCTTATTTCTGTCTGCAGTTTAAACCCGAAGTTAACTTCCCTCTTTTTAATTCCTGTTATCCTGCACATTTTTTAAGGTAAGTGGAGGTTTTGTTGCTTGAACTCTGTTCTCAATTTATTCTTTGTGAATCCATTTTCTATTTTCCAGAGGATATCTCACTTTGCAAGTCAGGTGCATGTGACTTTTTCTCATCAACTTTCACCTTTCTTCAGTAACCCAGTTCTCTCTTTACCCAATAAATTTGCCTCTCTGCCTTTTATATAATTCTGTTAGTTATGACAAACAAGGACAAGTAAGATGTTGACTTTCAGTCAGCAAAGCAGGTATCACTTCAGCATCAAGTAAGAAGAAACAATGCAGAAAGAGTTAAAGTGAACAAAAAATGAAGACCAAATCTAGGGAGAAAACATTTGGAAATACATGAATCTTGATTTTTCTTTTTCAACTTTCTGTCTGTCATTTATTACTTACAGCATGTGGCAGATTAATGAGAAGTCATGTGACAAATACTGTGGCTAAATTACAACTAATGTGTAGGTCAGAAGTAATAATAATAAAAAAGTACTCAAGGATGATAAATGTTCAGAAGTAATTAATTCAGTATGTTATGGGAGAAGCTAAAACTAGGTTGAAGACACATAATTCGGGAAAGAAAACTGCACATTAAATATTATGAAAGAAATCTTCCCAAGAATTACGTATTTTCCATTATCAAATTATCAGTATCTACTGGGAAGTTAAAGATGTTGCTTATTTGAAGCATTTACATTTTCCTGTGAAGAGGTATAAGACAGTATATAAAATTATGATACAGTTATGGTTCAATCAATCAAAAACCCTACAACTTACTCATTCCAGTGAATTTGAACATGACGTTCCGAATGCTGCAAGACCCAGGAAGAAAACTAGAAAATATTTTACAAACTTATCAGCTAATATGTGCCAATAAACATATTTTGAAATACTTCTTGATGTTAATAGCTGAGGATTAACATAAGAAAATCCCTGGGAATGCTAATACATATTTAATCACCATTACTTTTGTAATGGGTCTAACTAGACTTCAAAATGGTTGATTATTTGTTAGCAAAGTCATCTGTACCCATGAAATACCATTTCATTGCAACCAATAAAAACCCACAGATTTTCTGGTGACCTGGCTGTCTGCAGCTGTCTACCTCTGATTTTGAATAAACTCATTTTACCTTGTTACAGCTATGACAACAACTTTCAAGTAGTCAGGTTACTATTGTCTGATTTCTTTAACTGTGAAGATCACATGCTATAAAGCCATAACAAACCCATGTCATGAATGAATAATGAACATTAGTCCAGGGAAACATAATTACATTGACGTTAATCAGTGCTGGGGAAGTCCATTATGTAACTTCAGTAGGTAATGGCTGAAGACAGCCACACTGAAGATGGAAATAAATGAGGGGAGATAAAGACAAGCAATTTATGTTGCAAGCACATTTAAAAAAAATAAATCTAAGTTGAATCAACACTGTGTAGGAAGATGTTCTTATCAGTGTCATGCTCCTTTATGTGGAAACTCGAGATGCTGTTGAGCTGTTGTAAGTTCCTGTTTGAGGAAGTCTGAAGCTGTCAAACTTAAAATACAGAGACAAACTGAAAGGGTGAACATTATAACTGAGAAACGGGACAGATACTAGGAAGTTTCTTAGTATTAGTCTTAACTATACTACTAATTACTAGTGTTTATTATTGCAAATGAATAAATAAAACCACTAATTTCTGTATTATGGTTAGATCATTAAAATTTTAGATAGATGAAAAATAAATTTTTATCTCTCTGTATAAGGAGTCTTCTCTTTTCACATGTATCAAAATTTTAATTGTAATATATTTGCTAAAAATGTAATTTTTCTTTTGAAGAAATAGACTTGATTTTACCTCATAGCACACCTACGTGGAGAACTCATAATCCAAAGCTCATGGGACCACCAAAGCCTATCACAATTTAAAAGAACACCATTACACCATTTGTGACAGTACATATTTCTAGCTCCCACAGGTACTAAGCAAAAAGCATGAGCTTACAAAAGCATTATTTTTAAATATAGTCTGATTTCTAGAGCTTTTAAACAAAGCTGCTTATTTTAATAGCATGTCACCTATGAAAAAGCATAGGTGACATGTCGACCTCTGTTTTGATTTCCTTACCTCAGAGATACACATGACCTTTGACATGTTATAAATTGAGATAGAATATCAACATGGAGAGTTTTTAAGTCTCAATATGTATGGCTGTTACATATTCTGAATAGTTACTGATGACTACTCATTTTTGCATATCTGGTTTGTTGGGGTTTTTTGAAACCTTTGTTACATACATGCGGTGACACTCGTACCCAAAAAAACAAAAACAACAGTCACTACTTTCCCTGGGCAGAAAGGTGTTTAGTCACTCCCAGGAAAGCAGGGCTCCATCATGCATAATGGTGGCTTGGGAAGAAAAACACCATCCCTCTGAACATTCTCCCCTCATCCTTCTTCTGTCACCCAGCTTTATTTGTTGAGCATGATGCCCTGGGGTATGGAATATCCCTGTGGTCAGCTGGGTTCAGCTCTCAAGCCCTCCCAACCCCTTGTGCACCCCCAGCCTCCTCACTGCTGGGGTGGGATGAGGAGCAGAAAAGGCCTTGACACTGTGTAAGTGCTGCTCAGCAGTAACTAAAACATTCCTGTGTTATCAACACTGTTTCCAGCACAAATCCAAAACAGCTCCATACGAACTCTATTCCAGCCCAAACCAACACATAATCAAATAAAATTCATGAAGCTGGTTGCACTGAATTTCATGTAAAAATTCCAAGCTTTTTATTTTTGGACTTTTAGCTCCACATAGGAAGCACTATATACAGGTTTAGGCCAAAGTTCTGTCTAGTTCAATAAGCTGTAGGAAAATGACTGAATAAAACAGACTTAGAAACAAGGCAAACCTATTCCAAAATCCTCAAATCTTCCAGAAATCATTGATGCAGAGACCTTTCATCAAAATTTGTGCTTAAATTTTTGCTACATGTGAAAGACCAAATAGACATAAATATTTTATACTATTATCCATAATAAGGGATGAATGTCTGAAGACAGAGTGGAAATCATTAGTTGCATAAAAATAGATCTTCTGCATTATATCTTCAGTATTTTGCACCTCAGGACCACATAACATCATGTGAAGATGTCACTTGAATGACAGCAATTGCCTGAACATTAGTGTTAACATTGAACTCACTCATAATCACAGCCTAATTCAGTGCATAGCCATTGCTATTTTTCTCCAGTCTGTAGTTTCACCTGCCTCTTCCTTAGTATGAATAAATCATTAGAACAGATGGCAAACCCTTACCAATAAAAGGCACTGTCATTCTCAGTATAAACCTACCACACTCAGTCAACGTAGATTTGCTAAAGAAAAACAGCACTTCTATGTTTTGGGAACCTATTCTGTTAGAATTGCTCATGATATTATTTTAACAATTAACCAAAAAGGAAACTATTTGCTCAATCCATAGAACTAGATCCTTCCACTGCAATCTTTAGTTAATTACAGGTGGCTTGTTCTGATTATGTTCACTTCTTTGAAGGCTATGCACACACAAACCACACACTTAGAATTTCATATCCTGTGGTCAGAGAACAGGATTCGTTGTAAAGCAGCCAGATCTTGAAGATGAAGCATTTATTGAAATGCACTGGGACTATTAATCAAAGATGTCTACTCATGGATCTGTTTAGCTGCAGCTCAGCCTGATAAACTTGCAATTGTTAAAAACTTCTGCCAGCATAACAGAGTCAAGAGTGAACTAAGATACTTTCTTCAATCCTTTCTTTCTATACATAGTATGAATGGTGTTGCTTCACCATTGCTCTAAGTAGTAAGTTTTTTCACTATAATTTCTTACTAGCACTCATGCTGTAACTATGCAAAGAGTATAAAAACATAAATATAAAAAAAATATAAGAATAGGATAAACAAAAATAAAGATTGGAATAGTAGTCTTTGCTTTATCTGTAATACATCTCTGAACTGTCAGAGTTAATTTCTATCCTTTGCATCCTTTTTTTATGAATGTCATTTCTCTCAGAATGTGTTAAGACACTAGCCTGGAGAATGTATTTTTTGTTTAGAATCAAATATCTGTTTACATTTAAGTTCTCCTATGCCCCATTCAAGTCACCAGTTGAATATTACCCAGAAATCATAGCACATTAGTGAAGCAGTACATACTGATCTTGTTTTATAGTGATATACACCCAGGACAACATTACAATTTTCCACATTACCAATAGGCAACTTGTAAGTTAAAACTGTAAGACTAGCTCATGAGTAAAAGGGCCTGGGCACAAATCTTTATCCTACCTTGGCATAAAGAGAAAGGAAGAGAAACTATGCATAGCTTATTTTCAGAATAATTTTAGCTCTAAAGTATTGTAAATTTGTGCAGAGGTCAAATATTTGAGCTTTGTGATTTGCTAATTAATATATTCTCTAAAAACTCAGTGCAGTGCACCTATTAAGGGTTAACCATTCTGGTACCTCACAACCCAGATTATAATGAAATTAGCATTATTGAATTTTCTTCAAGTGATGTATTTCTGAAATTTGTGAACAGCATAAACAAATTCAGACTAGGATTAATGTCATTACTGAAAAAATTCTTCTGATAAGTTAAAAATATGTTAATGGAACTTTTAGAAAGCTTTTGAAGTGAATTTAGTGAAGATCAAAGTGAGAGATTTGACAGTGCCTGAGCCCAAACTGAAAAAAAAAAAAAAAAGAATCCTAATGAGCATGTTGCAGTAATCACAGACTGAGGCACTGTGCTTCCACAGCCCCCAGTATTATGATTTTACCTACTGAAATTACATTGATACACTTACAGGAGGCAAAGCCATATAACAAAGGAGATAAGTATCCCTTGTGCAGAGCAAACACTGATGAGAAAAATATCTAAGCAAAAGTGTATTACAAAAGAAAGATCTTTTATTAATACATTAAATGTGTAGCTGTTATTTATTATATTCACAAACATTCTGCAACTGTATTAATTTGCAGTTCAAAATCTTTTAAAATATCTGAGTGTTACTGAATTTTTCATTTGGAATCTACTATGGATCATTAAATTATAAAGTGTGACCTCATGTGTAACACAGGCATTGCCATTTAACCCTGTTACTCTTGCAGTGAATGCCATACTTTGAGTTGTTATGAAGCAAGACTTTCCTTCAAGAGGTAAGGAATCTATCACTCCCAATATCTGATCAATTATTAAAGGCTTATGCCATATTTACGACTGGAATTACCCTGAAATTAAATTCCAGATAGTTTCTCATTACACCTTTCTTAGCCAAATTAAAAAATCCTATTGTATTCATTATTTTCTCTCCATGAAAGTATGACTTTGGGAAACACTGAAGAATGTGCATGACTAAATTTCACTGAGACATTTAATACACTATAAATGTGGCTTAATGACAATATAATCTTACAAAAAATGCTTATGGGTACTAAACAATTACTTGCAGATATCTGGCTGCTTAATTGCCCATAATTATTTGGCTCATTTACATACACAACAATACTTATATTTTAAGCACAAATACCAAAAGAAAAAGGATTAAATCTGCTTCTTCTAACCATTCAAATATCTCCCTTTACCTGCATGGAAGATTTTGGGATGGCATTCTATGAATATAAAAAAACTGGGGATTAACAAAGTGCAGAAACTGGAACCAGGTTAAAAACAATACAAGAAAATGTTGGTTCAAAAGGTCTAAGTGAAATGAAAGCAGTGCAATGAGTATGCATCAACATCAAAATATTTTTGTCATCAGAAGATAAGTCTGTACCTGTGCTTAGAAATTGATTAATGGGTAGTTGAAACAATTTGAATGTAAACTACATATAGAATATTCTGAATTTTATTTCAATACTCAGATTCGCACAGAAGAAAATTACAGCAGAGGATGTTCAGTGGAAGTCTCAGCTGACCACAGACTATTTTTCAGCTGCTTTATAGCAAGTTGCAAGCTAGTTTTAACTGTGAGCATCACAGGGAGGAGATTCAGCATGGTTTTCTTACCAAAAGTTGCATAGATATGATAAGTTTTTATGCCTGTACATTTCTCTGTGTAGCTCTTTATTTCATATTCATATGCCTGTTGCCTCTCCCCCCCATCTCATGGTCAATATCTCCCAAGTAAAACAGGTAAGTAAAAATCTCAATGTTACTAAGAACTCACAGTTGCCAAAATGGGAATTCCTTAGGTGAAGAGAGGACAGAGGCCCTGTCACTGATCCTAATGAAAGAACCTATGGAGGAAATGTGTTATGAAGTTTTTTCTTGACTGGACTTCAAATAACCCAATGTGTGCAATCACATTACAAATGTTTCAGCAGCAAGAAGAGTTGTCAGTCTCATATGACATGTGTAAGATTGTACAGGTCTCTGTGAGGAAATAGACTGCTGCTGCTCAAAGAATCACAACTTTTTCTTGGAATTTCTTCACTCCTGGTCTGAGTTTACATTCTTAGGGATTGGCTATGGGTGACAGCACAAGTCATGACAGCATAACGTTTACCAGTTAAATTCCTTTACCCTTTAGCCACTACATTCCAGACAAAAAAGGCTTTTTCAGTATTTTTTTTTCTTTTCCCTTTTCCAGGCAGCAAAAACTGATATAGCAATGAGATTATGCATTGTGAAGTTTCTGGAGACTACAGCTGTTTTACTAGGAATATCCTTATAGCCGTCTTGTCCCTAGTTCTCATTCAAGCAGTTACACTGTAGAACACAGTATTTCAGTCCAGACTTGCATTGCAAAGATGTCCTCTAGTTCCTGATTCACATTGACATAGACATATGTGGCATAAGGGCTGTATCTCATATCTGCTGAACTTACAAAAGACTGAATTAAACTCTCATACTCACCTTGGAGAAAAATATGATGATGGAGCAAAATATGCTGTACAACATTGTTGTACAGCAAAGAAAAGAATTATTGATTGTGGAATTTAGATGAATAAGTATGCTTTCATTATGGTTTACTTAAATGCTTCTTGGTGATAACGGTTTTAACCTGATTCTGCACATATTGAAACTGATCATCTTATTTAAACAGCTTGAGATTTTGATCCCAGATAAGGTTTTCAAAAAAAAACCCCTGCTCCTCATCTTTACAATTGACTACTGACTATTAGGATTTAAAAGTTCTTTTTATAAAAATCTCTAGATAATGTGCAGACTAAACCATGGTATACTGAATTATTCATAACCAAACAGCACTCTCTGAAATGGTTCCATGTTTACAAACCAGACATTTTATAATTAGCCCAAATCAGCAACCACACATTTCCGTGTGCAAGATATAATGAGGAAAAATTGATGCTAGACTTTGATTAAGAGACCCCAAGCTGACTGTGAATAACAAAAGTGATTTGTTCAGCTGATTGGGGGAAGAAAGCCAATGGCTTCAAGCACTTTCATCCAACTAGTCATAGAATTACTACCAAAATTACAGAAACAGCTTTTCCTTGGGCCAGGAAAAGATGTTTGTAAAAAAATACATGAAGTAGTGGTACTACTTCATTAAATAAAAGGTGCTTTTTTTTTTTTTAGGATTCTGTTATTGTGCTGTATACATATTGGTAGGAATGTGGGTTTTATCATTCATTTCATGTAAGGCTGTCATTGGCACTTCCAACTGATCAATATTTGTGTTTCTCAAGCAGTTCAAGAGCATATTACAAAAGAAACGGACTTTGCGTTGTTAAATCCTTACTTTTTGAATTGAATCATGCTGTTTACTGAAGTAAATACCGGATTGAAATTTCCCATCCAGAAGACAAAATAAAAATGTAATATAAAGATTGCCTATTATGCTGAGCAATACCCTGTTATTATTTCTTTACATATCCATTCCTATCTGTCCATCTCCTGCCTTTCACTTTTATATTTTAGTTATGTGTAGAATATGATTATATACCTTAGGTTACAAATAACATGCCATATAATTTTCATATTTTGAATCATTATATTAATGTGCTTTTTCCATATGTGTGGATACATTGTATAAAAGCTTTTTTAATTTTCCTATGTGAACATAAATGCATGCAAAAGCATGACAACGAGCTCAACCTTTTCAATTACTTGGTTCTTTTGTACATAAAACCATGAACTTATTCAGCTTTTGAATCCAAATAAAGATGAGGATATGTCAAAGACACAATTCACAACAGTAATGTAAGAAATTTATTTAAAAGTGGTAATAGACCTTTAAGAAGGAGATGGAAAAGTTAAATAAAACAAGTTTCAGTAAATTTCTCTATTATCATCTCTGGCTAATGTAGAAAATTCACTGAAAAAAAAGTGAGGGCAGAGGAAGAATTTCACACATGATGAAATACCTGTTTTGATTAACAGGTTTAAAGAAAGTATTTCATATAATATGAATAAGAAGAAACAAAGCAAAGAAGTTTATGAGGAAAGATTAACCCTGACTAATAAATGAGGAAGTAACTTTCATATTGATAGGCGGAATCTAAAAGGAAGCCACAAAGCTGTCTCTTCTAAAGGTCTGGATATTAAAAAAAAAATAGATCTAAGGAAGAAGAAAAAGAGTTATGAACATTTGTGGGATTTCTAGGGAGCTTTTTGTGGGTGGTTTGTTTAGTTTCAGGTGTGGAGGTTTTTTTTGTTTTTTGTTTGTTTGTTTGTTTGTTTGTTTTGAAGGAGCAGTGTTGTCATGAATCTTTTACCCGCTTCTGAAAGAAAAAACTGAGATTTCTATGTGTATCACCTAATTTCTATTATGTTTTCAGGGATAAGTTTGTGCAATAGCATAAAGAAAAGTACTAATAGGAAAAACCTTTCAAACAATGTTGTATGTTTCATGTTCTCCTTTGTATTTGAAATCTGGAATAAAAGACGTTTTTCTTTTTTCAGTCAGTATGCTATCAGCAGGATATCTAGACGCTGCATGTTACCTGGATGTCATGAAAGAACACACTGCCAATAAAAGTATCTGACATCGTACATTTAAAAAGAAATAGATCAAAACACTGGAAGATATGCCCACAGATTAAAAAAATTATAAGTGACAAAAATTTTGATGAAGTCCAAAGATGAAAAGTAACAATTTCATTAGTATAATACAATTAACTTCCTCACCTCACACATGTCCTGCTGTAATGGAAATGAATTTCAGGAACACTGGTGTAGGTGTTTTCCTTTATGTCAGTCTTTTCTTAGAGAAGTTACCTTTTCTATGATCACTTGCACTTTTATAGATGAGAAGGTAAGGGTTTGGTCATTTGTCTTCTTGGTTTTTTTCAAAACACAGACTCCGTACTATGTCACATTTTTTTATCATTATCTTGATTGTTTTTTCATCAGAAATGTAATTTGTTAAAGTACATATAACTGAAAAAAAGGAACTGAAAATTCAGTAATCACAGATTTTCCTTTGTTGGTAGGAGTTTAATTTCTGTTACAGCTTTTGCTTTTCAGTTTGCTTATGCTTCTCTCAAGTCCTTCCATCTAGCTTATGCCCACTCTGAGCTTCTGGCCAAGCTGTTATCTGTTATTCCTTGTCACCCTTTCTTTCCTTTTTTTTTTTCTTTTTTTTTTTTTTTTTTTTTTTTTTAGTTAACCCACATCTACAAGACTTAAATAAAAGAGAGTAATTTCTGACTTAAATAAATGAGATTAATATTGATATTGTATTAGCCAATGCAAAAACACGGTAACTGCAAAATAAAATGGTGTGTTTCCCTTGAAGACTGTTAATTTATCAGAGGAAGTTTTATATCTATTGAATTAAACTTTTGAAAGTTAAGGTTCTAACTCAATATAATATCAGCAGCAATTAACTGTTCAACATTGATCCATTAATATCTCTGAAAGGACTTTTCATGAGTTTCTTTCAATTCTTTTTAAAGAGGGATAGAGATTTTACAGCTCAGAAGAGTAGATGCAGTAGTAACAAAAATTTGGACTTTACATGGCTTTTGATCTGAAGTTTACTGCACAATTTTTGTTGCAACATGGATTTCATACACACAAATGTTAATCTATGCTTCACTGCAGTTTGTGAATGGTATCCAACATTAGTTTTTAATTATTTTCATTACTTGACTTACTATATTACTTCTGCATAATGATAAACTACAATATTCCACTATACAAAGAATGCCATAATTAATTTTCAGGAAAGGGATATACGGTTTTTAGGTGCACTTTCATCCATCAACAGCTACAAAAGGGATTTTGTTCTTATATTTCTGGAAATAGAAGAGAACTTTACACCTAAAAATAAACAACCTATTTGTCCATAAGTGGATTTAAGTTCAATTCATTTCAATTAAACTGAATTGAATAGCAAAGAGCATAACATCAACAAAACAACTTTAGTTTTTATGCAGAAGAAAAACAAATGACAAAAGCTCATAATTTTTTATGAAAGTGAAGATTTGACTTCTAACCAGGAATAGAATGACATATTGTGATTGCTAATGATTGATGAGAATCTGAGACCTTGCTTCAAAATTAGACCAGAGGCTATGGCTGTTATTTCTGAGCATATTCTCACAAGTTCAAGTGAATGAATAAATATAAAAGGTCTTGTCATAAAATGACATTAATTAGCAGGGCTAATGAGTTAACAAATGAGTTTAATAATCTGGGTTTTTTTTCTGATTTAACCCATTGATGACCTCGCCAAAGGGTTTGTACATGTCACATGTACATTGAAGTGCTTTGCTCAATTACTTTGTTTTAGCACAGTTCCTTAAGAATGTAATCATCACAAATACTTGGGAATTTATTCAACTTCATCTGGAATTATAATTATGAGGAATTATTACATGCTTGCCATTCACAAAATTGTATCTTCAAAGCTTTCATTTTAAAAAAAATTTGTAAAAATGAAAGAAATGCTCAATTCTGTTATCACAGGTATGACCACAGCACTTTGAAGCACTGACATATACTTCCACAAATCCAGAATTATAGGTTCAGAAATTTGCTCCATTTGTTAATTAATAAGTAGGTATTTCAAGCATAGATCTTTTATAATTATTACATTCTCTATCCTTTGCATACTACTGAACTCTATGTGCAGAGCTATTTTATTATATTGAGGTGAAACTTTTATCTGCTAGATGGAGAGAGGATATTAGGAAAAGCCAATGTTTCAGTTACTTAACGGAAAGTGGTGGGGTTTTCTTAATAAGCTTGTTATGTTTATGGAGAAAGTACACAGAAATTAATCATAACAACACATTTTGGGAGAGAGAGTATCCCCTCTTGACAAACCTGAGTTTGGTTCAGCTAAATATAGTCAAAACAGAACTTCTAAGTTTTTTCAGATATTGTAATGCTCCTTGTCATTAAAATGCAGATACCTCAAAGACACAAGGCTGGGGGAAACCTTAAGGTTTATCTGGTGTAATATCTTGTCCCTAATTTTCTGTAATTTACTTTCATCTTACTTTAAATATCCAACATTTATTCACTGCAGTGTCCTAAATATGTTCTTAAGTCTCTTGTCCACTAAAAGCAATACAATCTTTTCTAGTTTCACGTCCCTGCTTACTTCAAAATGTGTCTTTACAAAAGATAAATTTTTTCCATCTTTTCTTCCTTTTATATTAGCATATAGTAATAACACCAACTTTGCTTTCCATTAGTATATAATAAAATACAACCACAGAACAGATATTAACACATTCAAAACACATGCAGTAAGTGTATAATGCCACTAAGAATGGATGGAAATTGAGAACTGGAGATAAGAACAAGAACAGTCAGCCATACAGATTTTCACTTCACCAGAAGATGTGATGCTACAGTTGTAAGATACCATAAGAATGTGGAAGAGTAAAGCAGATTTTCTAGTTCTACTCTGTTACTGAGTGTAACTTTGATGATCATTTTGACTTGTATTCAAAACATTTCCATGCTGATAATGCTACACTGAACATTTCCTTTGAATTGATCTTTACTTTATAGTCTTCCTTTATATCCTCTTTAATTCCTTGTGATAGCAAACTCATAGCTACCATGACTTTAACAACAGATATGAAGCCTAATTCACTGCAGACTGAAGGCTGTTAAAGACTCTTCATTGTCTAAAATGAGCTGGATTATAGCAGTATTTATTTTCAAATAAAAATATTTGTGAAGGATTCAGAGGTATCAGGCTGAACACTGGACAGCCTCATAAGATTTGTTCAACATGTACTATTATTTGTTACAGGTTCTGTTCTGTTTTCAGTTATTTGACAACTTTTGAAATGTTGAAATTAACAAAGGAAAGTCAACATTTCCTGGATTCTATACCATGCCTTCACAATGTGTCCTCAAAAATACACTTCAGCTTTTCAGTCAAGCACAGTTCAAACATCTGCAGACTTCACATTAAATCTTTAAACTGAAAGTCATGTTTCATCTGGGACTTCAGCTAGTAAGGTACAGTTTCCACCAATATGCTTTTATTAAGTAATTTGAAACTGCACTTAATTTTTTAATATCTTAGTAGAATATTTATAAGGGAAGAATAGTATATATGAAATATAATTTAGAAAGATAGTGACGCCATTATCAATGTGTTAGCCATCTCCAGAAAGTGTACCTGCTCTGGACCTTTTCTGAACCATGCTGTGTAAATTCTTACTTTGGTCTTATGACTTTTGAAGAAACCTGGATAATTTATAGTCCTCAATAGATTTTAACGTCAAATGTTAACAAGGAAATGAATAGGGGAACAAAAAAAATATTATTAATTAAAGAAAAAAACACTGTGGTCCACTGTGTAGCACGCCAAATAAATTCCTTTAGGAAAAGGCTAATGATGAAGGTGTGCTGTATACTGAAAAAGGCACTTGAAATATCCCCATGGTAAAGAAACAATTAAAATCAACAAACATAACAAAGCTCAATAATTTCAGCTCAATTATTCAAGAAAAGAATAGTCCAAGGCACAATGCCTAGAAAATGACTGCAGAATATATAATATAACTTAAAGTACCTCTAAAATCAAGTAAAAGGGGTTTGGTGGAGTTTTTTCATCCACTTTTTTTCTAGAATGACTCATGCATTCACTGAACATTCATATGCTTACATTATGAAAAAGACACTGGTTAAGTAAAAAGGAAACATTAGCAATAATGAATAATACAAATATTAAAAGAAGAAAAGGTTAGGCATGAGTAATTCTTGCAGAGGTGCCAGGGACTCCTTTCAGTCTCTCACTTCTGAGGACAATGACCAAAGGAAGAGTGCATACACTGATTCTTTGAGTGAAGGAAAATCTCTCTGCATAAGAGATGCTACAGATCATTCATTGTTCGCTGTTTCCAAGCACCTATTTCAATAGAAAGAATTTGAAAAATTGTATTAACTAGTAATTCAGGCACATTGCCTATTATCAGATCTCTTAAGTATGGTAATTAATGCACTTCTCAAAAACCAATCAACTTCTGCCTTCTTGACCCGCACTTAGATCCTGCTCATAAGGAGAGCTTGTGGACCATGTTATTTAAGACTTATTACAAAATCCACTTGAACCCCTCGAGTTGAGGGATTTTCCTTATTAATTTCTTGCCAAGGACAATCCAAAATTGACTAATTTTGACCACCAGACACTCTTCTTCAACAAGGTAGCTATCAGAGCTATATAAACTGACAGCTTGTACTAGCCTGTGCCTCATATTGAGATTGACTACTTCCTGACTGCAAATATTGTTAAATTTGAGCCATCAAGAATTTCCTATGCCTATAGAAGCTTTTCAGAACCTCTTATTCCTATGGAGTACAGGGAATAAAGAATGTAGGGGAAAGAATAAGGAATCGACAATATCGTTCTGTGGACCCAAGATGCAGTTTTAGATTACTTTTGCCAGTGAATTTAGCAGTAGATGACAATGTGTTCAGTCTTCAAGTGTCCTTTTTTCTATGGTCTATGCATTGCAGACCCCAGGGTGGGTTTAGTAGTTATAGGTATGACTGTGTCTCTCTTTTCTCTCTGAGAAGGAAGATATTAGTACATTAAGATTTAACAGCAGAGATGTATGGAAAATTAATACACAAATCTCTTTTCAGTAATATTCTGTTGTTTTTGCAGATTTAGAATCAGCCCCATTTGTAAATATCAGCTGAACTTCCTAAACTTCAGATGATAATAGAATGAAATATTACCTTACATACCTCTCAAACTGTTTTGTGCAATGCATTCCCTCCCCAGCTTGCTCTGCTCCAGCTAACTGAAAAGCCTATACATGATTTAAAAGGTTTTCTAGTTGCTCCAAACAACAGGCTGTAAGACAAAAGTCCATCGTTTCAGACTGCTGAATCTAGCCAATGAAGTTTGGCAATGTCTTGCTAACCTCATCCTCAAGTAGTTACAGACAAGAGACATTTTCATTATTTTTAAGCAAAACAAGATTTTCTTGTCTACCCTGAAATGTACAGATTTCTATCTAGCTATCTATCTGTATAACCTATATGCATTCAGTTATTTTGTTGGAGATCAGATATTCTAAACACACATACCATATGATTTAATTAACAAATTAGTGACCACTGTAAAATTGACCTTCACTTCACATGCAAAGAATTCTCTTTAGAATTGCCCTTTTTAAATATCTGTTATTAATCCACAGAAGATATAAAGAATTTGTCAACTTGGGAAGGCCAGGAATAAAAATAATAAAAAGAAAAAAACAAACCAACAAAAACAAAACAAATAAAGACTCTCATAACAAATTCAAACTTTGAAACTCCCAGAGTCTGGTCTCCAGATATGCCATACACTGAACACTGTTTGGTTATCAGTGCTGATGAATCAAAGAGTATGCAAGAAACAACTTTTTGGCTTTGATCACAGAAATTGATTTGCTTTAAATATATTAGTTGACATTTTTTTGCAGTTTCAAAGTCAGATTATTCATTGTTTCAAGACTGATAGACACACACGAGAAAGAAGACAGATTGTAATAGGAGAGCTAGCCAGATCTCTTGAAGAACTGCTGAGATACCAGGTAGAGATCTAGAGGAGACAAACAACATATGGAAACTATGGAAAATGAAACAGTGATGGACTTTGGGTGATTTCAATTCCTCAGATGAGACAGGAGTCAAAGAAACCGCTTCTGCATGAAGCTGGAGAGCATCAGGTTTCTGAAGACTTATTGAAAAATGTAAAGTTTTTAGGCAATTTAAATGTAGATGATAAACAGAGTTTAGACTCATCATTAGTAGAGAGAGATGATTACAGAGATGGCTGATATAGTGAACCACTGAATTACTATACAATTTATATGGAAAAAAAAAAAAAAACAAACAAAAAACCAAAAAAACTCGAGGCCATTACAGTAGGATCTGAACTAGACACTGTGCAAAGTACTGCTTATTCAAGAGTTATTAATTTATATAACATAGTGACTCTAAATGCTCTGTGTCTCTGAAATTTTGAGGAAGGAAGCAAGAGAAGGCATCCAGGGGGAGATAGATCCAATGGCTGTTCTTACAAACAAAAGAGGAGGAAAAAATTGCCAAAAATATTTCTATATGTGTGTAAGAATTGAAAGTCCGTATGTGTCTCACTGTTATTACTTATTTTTGAAGAGCCTAAGAAAAGTCAAAGAAAAAACAAATCACAGCAGGCAACTATTATCTCTATTGCATACATGAAGGCTTGCTTATAACTGGGGATTTTGTATGTAAGTATTCATTTCTGGTTTAGAATACCTACCCGCTCTGCTGTAACACTGTCAGCTGCATGATATTTATGGAAATAACTATATCTTCCCTTCCTCTCCCACAGCAGGGGTAGGCAAAGCAGAAAAATCAAGCAGAACATTATGTAGAGACAGTAAGGAAGATGTGTGGCATTTCAAATTATTTTAGGGTGCTGGCAAAGTACAGTGTATCCTGATTCCAGCTAGGACAGGGTTAATTTTTTGCAGTAGTCAGGACGGGCCATGGTTAGGACATGGAGATTGTTTGATAACACCTCACTTCATTTCTAGGGGCAGGGGGAAGGGACTCTTTTTTTGGGAGAAGGTGTCCCCTCCAGTAGAGTAAACGTGGCAGAGGGAGCCATCCGGTATTGTTGGGGGTTTTCCATGTGAATGTTTCTTTTCCTTGTACCCTCTGTCATTAGTATTGTTGCTGTTACTGTTCACTTTCCTACCTCATTGCTGCTTCCAGTAAATTCTTCAACCCATGATCTTTGTCTTTTATGCTGTAAATTCTCCTCTCCAGCCTGCCGCAGGGGAGAAGGGGAGGGGATAAGCAAGGGAGTGAGAGAGCAATGTGAGGTTTGGAGGGTCTTGGTGGGGACACTGAATTGGGGGGTACCATTCCTAAACCACAAGATAGTGAAAGGTTGGATTTTCTTAGTGTGAACTTTTTCCATTTTTACAACACCAGCACAGAGAGAAACAAAATTAAAAAAAAAGAAAAAAAGAAAAAAAAAAAAAAAGATGACTCAGGAGTTTTACCATCCAAAAAATAGTCTCATTCATGAAAGAAAAGTTCTCTTACCATGACAAGAATGATGACGTATCTATCCTTGGTTTGGGTCTATTTACAAGAACTTCATTTCATTGCAATTTTTTAGTGTAGAATTTAAGTATTGTATGCAGACCTAACGTCTTTGTTATCATTCAAAATATGTTGAGAAATTCAAAATTAAAATAACCCATATAATAAAGTGAGAAAATGAGGTTTAGCTTGATTAAGGAAAATATCCCAGCAAATTAGGATTACAACTGAATTTTAAGAATGCTCACATGCCCTTTTAGACCTGACCAGGTATCTAGAGAAGATATGCAAATCAGAAAGAAAAATTCAGATTGTGAGTGAGGTACTGGCCACCTACTGAATGTTCATAACTTTGTAGAGTGTCCCATAATTGACAGTTTATGGCTTTGTGTACAATGACAGTTTTGGTAATCACCTCCATTTTTCAGTAGTCCTGTTTATTACAAAGATGAAAAGTTAAAAAAAAACCAACGAAGCCAAAAAGAAAACCCACTTGATTTGTCTTCTTTGTTTGGTTTTCTTAGCCAGTATTTGCACAAGTAATCACTATTGCTGTGGATACACATGATAGCTATGACTTATAGGAAGCTGATTTGGGGTAGAGTTTGCCATGTAATTTTTTACAGTACGGAAAAACAAAACTGAAAACTGACTGAAAACTCAATGAAATATCATAAATAGGTAGGGAGGGAAAGACCGATAGAAAGGAAGGCAGTTTGAAATACTTTTAGATTCTAGACAGGGTTAATTGTGTTTTGAATTAAAAGGAAAAGGTGGCTTTTCCATTATAACTAAACAACATTTCCCATGAGTGTTTCAAATAGATGTATTCCCAATTTTCTGTATCAAATGGTATATGAACTATTTCCTACTGAACCTGGCAGCATTATTGGAAAAGGATAAGTGATACAGGTCAGAGAAATGGGAGGATATAATGTCATTCAGTTCTATGACAAGCCTCATGAGACAGTACTTCTGACGGAAAATCCTGTCAAAATAAGATTTCTGAATATACAACATGAAGTCTGTTGTCTGAGATCTTCCTCTGGAAAAAAAATTAATTTTCCTATAAATTAATTTTCCCTTTGATTCATAAAGTCCAGATGATCATACAGATGGTTATTGCATTGGAAAAAGTTAAGAAGAATACTTATGCAACTTCATCTCAAAACTTTCTCATAAATACAATTGCAGGCAATTGGATTAGGTCATTAGCCTGTTAAATAAATAGGAAAAAAATCTTTGAAATAGTGCATTTTTTTACTACCAACTCTGAATCAGTTGGTCTTAACAAAGTTATTTCCCCTCTATTACATTCAACTAAATGAAATCATGGAATGGTTTGGCTTGGAAAAAACCTTAAAGATCATCTGGTTTCAACCATCCTGCCATGGGCAGGAACACCTTCCACTAGACCAGGTTACTCAGAGCCCCCTGGTCTTGAACATCTCCAGGGATGGGGAATCCAGAGCTTCTCTGGGCAGCCTGCTCCAGTGCCTCACCACTCTCACATAAACATAGTCATGAAACATATGTAAAAAAATCATAAATTATAAACATATATATTAAAAAATCATAAGCTATACCAACAGATCTGTTCTGATTCGGGGTGTACACTTCTTACCATCAAATATGTATTTTATGACTCACCTAAAAAGCCACAAAAATCACAAATCTTCATAGAAATTAGGCTAATATACATCACACTTTCATAAGTTGTGAATTTCAGAGTGTCCATTATGGTTATGGTTCAAAACCAACTGCTGATGCTGCACCACGATTCTCATAGGGACAGGACTGTCCCACCACGCTGGGTCCAAAATGATTCAACCTTAGCCCTCACAGACAAACATTTGTCTAACTTGCACTCAAAGGCTGCTACTCTGCCTTGCTTCAGTCTTTCTTCTCTCTATACTGATCTGAATTTTATCTTCCTCCACTGGACAGTGACCCCGTGACCCTGCCAAGGTGCTGGCACTGCGAGGGTGGGGTGCAGGGGCATCCTCTTTGAGCAGCTGGTTCCAATGAACACATCTCTGATCAGACACACCTGAGCCCCTTAGCTGAGGTGGTGGTGCCTCTGGGAAAATATAATTAAGAAAGGACAAAACCACCACACAGTGGTGAGAGGGGTATAAAGAAACTGTTCTGCAGAGACCAGGGTGAGGGAAGGAGGATAGGAAGAGGAAGTGCTCCAAGCAGCAGAGCAGAGATTCTCCTGTATCCTGTGGAGATACCCACATTAGAGCAAATCAATCTTCACTGAATGAACTGTAGCCCATGGAGGAGCAGAGGAAAAGTTGAGGAGAAGGAACTGTTATGGACTGACTGCAGACCCCATTCCTTATCACTCCATGCTGCTCAGAACAAGGAGATAGAGTCAGAGATTAAGGAGTGACTTTGAGTCCGGGAAAGGGAAGTGAAGGTGGAGGAAAGTGGCATATTAATTTGCTTTTGATTCTCATAATCCAAACCTATTTTAATCAGCAATAAATTCCACTTTCTCCAAGTCTACCGTTTTTCCTATGATGGCAATTGTCTTTGTCTCTACCTATGAAGGTTTTTTTAATTTTATTTTCTTCCTCTACCCCACTGAAGAAGGAAAATTAAGAGTGCCTGGCTAGGGGTCTGGCAGCTTTCTAACATCAGCTGCCCACATTATAATCTATCAGAAAAACAGAGGAGAAAAAAGTCCCAGACCCCACAAGAAAAAAGTACTGCTTGATGCCTGGATTCCTTCTTTGCAATACATAGTTTGGCAGTGAAGCCCATTTCAGGGAGAGGTTATGAGAAAAAATATACAGTTTCAGTCTGTGCCTCACTGATAATGTTGATTTGTAAAGGCAGACTATCACTTGTGCTACACCTCCATCATCCCATAGTCCTGATATTATGCTACTGTTGCAAATCCATTAGCACTAAAAGGATCAGCATCGACTGTTCGGCCTTTCTTGTGAGAAAGCACTTGCTAAGAAGTTACTTGGCTTTCCAAACCTATCCTGCTTTGGAGCTGCTAACTTTTTGAAGGAAGGTGAGCATATTTTATGTGGAAATCAAGGATTTCAGTGACTACATAACCATCTCATACCTTCTTTATATAAAATCAACTTTCACAGTAGGACTGAACATTATAATGGCAAAACCTCCATTCAGATTAATGTAGATATTAGGTTTTGAAGGGTAAAAATAATTATAAACTGTGTTTTCTTTCTTTTTTTTCCCAATAAAAGCTTAGTCTGGAGAAGTTTTCCTTTTTTATATATACATGTATATATAAATAAATATAATTTTATTTTTTAATACCAAACATGGTCAGAAGTCAGGCTTTTCTCCCCAAGCCATCATAGCCAAGTTTCACAAGAGAATGCATTTGCACAATTTCAAGAAGATTGTTGTCAGTAATTGAAGCCTATATAAGAATAAAATAAATCGCCATTTGTGAAGTGTTCTATTCCAGATGCACAGGTCAATTTTCACCCTATGATTTCCATTTGTTTCAGCCAATGATTCAGGAATGGATTAATCCTAATAGTTTCTGTAAGAAATAGATTTAGGTTAAAAAAACTGGTTTTCACATTTTTTTCGTGCTCTTCTAAATTTTATTTTACAGATTAGTATTCTAGTCTAGTCTATTTAGATTTTCAAACTGTGCACACCACTATAATCATCTGAACCAACTCCCCAAAGTCAAAAGAGCTTCAGTCCCCTCGATCATTATCATTAAGGTGTAGCTATGAAGCTACCAGGGTTTTGTTTTAATGAGCTGCATTTCTTCTACTAAGAAACCTCAATGACAACTCTCATTCAGTCTTCTGAAAGCAGAAGAAACACAGTGCTGCTGGAGGTTTTTATTTTTTTCTTTTGCTGTCTGCTTTATTCCATAGATTTTAAGGGCAAAATGCATTCTTTATAAATTTTACTGCATTGGCACATAAGGCTCAATAGCACACTGCAATCAAAAGTCAGGGCTGTACGCTCAGAATAAACTTGTGCAACTGTAGTTGCTTCACTGGACTGGCATAATTTCTTATCAGATACAAAATCTCAGTGATAGTCACTAAATTAGCAAACACAGTAGAGTCCAGCCAAAGCATCATTGCTTTGTTTTTCCTTACAAAACTACACAGTATAGGCTAAAAAAGATTATTTTAATATAGCAATTTCCCTGAGTGCAACTCATTAGACACACACAATTTATAATGACATTATCAAAATGTCTTCAATAAAGGAATAATAGAGACCACCAGAGTGCATTAACTCATTTGAGTAAGAAATGTGCTGCTTGCTACACAGAACAACGTTGGATTTGGTTATATGTGTCAGCTCAAATCATAGTTAATCAAAGCATTCACTTTTCTGATCTGAACAGAGCAGACAAAGAAACCTTCTGGAAGATGTTTACCCCAAGGATAAATGCAGCTAGAGATTAAGACACTGAGGAGTAGGATACCACGGAGCAGATGTTAGGTGATGGCAGGAATTAGGGTCACTCATGGCAGAAATGCCTACTCCAGCTGCAACCATCCTAATTACTGTGGGACAGGGTGCCAGAAACATGAGAAAATGTAAACAGGGGTAATCAGGAGTGAGAGAGAGAAATGGTTCATTGTGGTTTGCTATATAGAAAAGGGGGTTTAGGAATAACTGTCAGATTTAGAGCAACAAAAAAAGACTGAAAGTCACAGAGAATTTTCTGAAATACTTTATTTTAAAATGTTCTGGATTATTGGAACCATTGTGATAGAAGGATTTAGAAAATGACCCTTCACTGAATTATGAAGGTCTATAGTAGAACACACGACCAATGACTGCATCATTTCTGAGGTCTTATCTCTAGTATAAAGTCAAGTCTGTTTATACTGGAATTTATTTTGACAGTTCAACTATTTCTGCTTGTATTTACACTTGAATTTCAGGACACTTTCTCAACTGGTTCCCACTACACCATTCCATGAAGTACACTTTTTCGCCCCGTTCATTTATAGTGTAGTATTGGGCTTATTAGTGGGTCTACAGTGAAAGAGGGGATGTCACTGCACTGTGCTGCCACTACCTGCTGAAACCCACTGTAAGACAGCACCCACATGCAGTGTTCTTTTGCTTTGATTCAGTAGTCAGAAGTATCTACTGCTATTTGGGATTTGAGATTTCCTACTGTGCCTAAAACATCTCTATTGTGTTGACACATGTTCCTTTCTGCTTCTCACCTTTTGTCACATGGTTTCATCTGAGAGTCTGTAGGGAATCCCACCAGTCCTCCAGACACCACTTACAGGAGGCATTTGGGTGCAACTTCCTGCATCAGATCTGCGAGCCCAGAGAAGTCTGCAGTGGATATCTGGGATATGTGCGAAACGATAGCAGACACATCTGTGTGGGCAGTCATGATCTAGATTTGAATTATTTGTAAGGCAGGGCAAGGATGTAATATACAGTTGAAGGTACCAGTTTAGGCTTTCTGATCATTGACCAAATCCCAGTCCTGGTTCTAGTCACATCAGAAGCCCAGAAAAAATGAAGTCCAATTGGTGTCAAAACAAAAACAAAATAAAGATGAGAGATAAATCAAATATTTAACCAGTTGTTCCTATGAGGAAGGTGTCTAAATCAAATACATGTTATACAGCCCACACTGAGTAGATAGAGCACTTTTAGATGTTTTTCAGGAGGTGTCAGCAGGTCTAATTTTAAAAGGGCAGGTCAGACTGTAATGGTACAGCTAAGCTTTTATTTCCTCCATAAGAAGGTTAATACAGTTTTAAAAGGTAAGAAAAGAAAGAACACACTGTAACCTTTTATCCTTGCCTTTAATCTGACACTAACAAAAAAAATGAGGAAATGCACCCTGCCACCTCCCCTCACATCACTGTGCTCTGCTGTGTGCCTGGAGTTCCCAGAAAGCAGTATCAGTCACAAACACATGCAGATGGGTGGACAGATTTTCCCAGGAGACATACATATACACCAGTCTTCTCACACTGAACAGGAAATAAATTGACTCTCAGGAGAGCAGTGACATAGAAAGAAAGAAAATCAGGTTGCTCTCCTATGATTTAAATATCCATTGGTACTATCAAGATTGTTACTGGTCCAGCTATTTGTAATGAAATCTTCACTGTGCCAAAAAGATTCTCTTGAGGTCAGTGGTAGAGTTCTGCTGTTCAAATGAGAATATTGCCAGGATGGTCCTGCCTGTATCTCGTCATGAATATTGTCCTATCTTCATGGTGACAACAGAGATAAGCATGTTTCTGTTGTGGAGACCTCACTGGTAGGCTGGGGGTGGGGAGACAAGATCTGGAGGAGAAAGAAGTTACTTTTCACTGGCTAAATTGTTATTTCTGTAGGCAATCTGTTTAATTCGGTATGTAGCAGGTGTAGAAGTTCTGGAAGAATGAAGCTGTGAGATACTAAAGAGAAAAAAACCTTAAAAGCTCTTCCAATCGTTAAAAGCTGGGAAAGGCTTGTTATCTTTGAAGGAGCTCCCTTGAGCTCATGCCATAATGCTGGTTTCAGCAAAAGTCCTGGGATGGAGTGGAATGTTTTTATGGGATTAGAAGGCAATCACGAGTTGCATGCAAAGTAGCAAAGAGAGATCTTACTAACTATTACTGGATTTGATCATTTTTCCCCCTGATCTGTGCTTTAAAAAAAAAAAAAAGCCGCACAATTTTCGTGTCTTAGACAAATTCTAACCTTATTAAACTCTAAGTTAAATGGCAATTATAAGACTGTATACAGTAATACAACGTGCTGATTGGACTCACACCCTCCAATCCATACCTGGGAGAAAAAAAACAGAGAGGCTGCTAGGCACATGAGGAAGAATTAGCAGATATATTTCTGGGAAAATCATGAAGCTGTCTCCCTTCATGCCTGTTAGCACATTCTTTACTTCTTACCTGTCAGAGAACAGCGGCCTTTTATTGCTTTTTACCTGACCTGAACATACCTGGTTTTTGAAAAAATAACTTGAGGCTGAGAACAACAAGAGAAATTAAAAAAAAACCCCAAAACCAAAAACCAAAAAAACCCCACAAGGATTTACTTGGGAGACTTCAGGAACATTTAGGAAACCTTACTTTGTACTATGTATTTGGCCTGTTTAACTTCTATTCATTTACATAAATGCTAGGTATAATATAGGATGCTCATGAATATGTAGGAGGAATGAAAAAAATTATTCCAAGAAAAAATACTTTCAGATAACTGTCTTCTTTTGACTTGTCTGTACTTAGTAGGACAATGGAAAACAAAAGTCCATCTTACCTAAGCTTTTGATAATTTAATCTCTTTTGCTGAGAAAGATCCCAGCTGACTGATTGCAGTACAGGATTTGTGGAATGTTTGAACTGCTGTAGTTCTTACCAACACAGTGACTAAAAGGAAGAATTTTTATGTCATATACAAAATTAGAATTAAGAAATTTTATTTTTACTTTCTATAAGCATCTTGAGTGTCGTGCAAATCAGAAAGAGCAAATAAAATCATCACATTTGAGTTTTTTCCCTAGAAATCCAAATGGAGCTATAAGGTCTATGCCATTCAGGTAGATAGAATGTGGCAACTCCTTTAGAGAGAGCAAGTACTGAGTACTACAGTAGCTGAGAAAGTTTCAATTTCTAGAAGCCTAGACATTTAACATACCAGTGTTAATATTGATAAAAGTGGCTGATTCCTTTTATCAAAGCATAAGTATTTTATACTCCTGCCAACTCTAAATAGACCACAGACAGTAAACTTAAAATACAAGCCCATGCTTTCCCCCATAGCTTGTAGCATTATTGCACACAAACCCTATGATCACACTATTATGTAATATCATATAGATCACCAGAAATAAGATTAGTTACTTTATCACCCTAAGATAATACAAAATGTAAAAAAAAAACCCTCAAAATACAATACAATACAATAAATAAAGGCCCCAAAAATTTAAAATTATTTTCCACATCATTGCCGATGTGATACTCATATTTAGAAATTTTGTTACACACATATATGGCCATTTCCAGTCACTTTCTTGTGATTGCACATACCTGAAGGAGGATAAACATAGATATAAGCAAGCAAGGCCATGAAAATAGAAGTATTCTGTTATTATTTTTTTTCCTGTAATAGAATCTGCATGAAAAAGACACATTTTCTCCAGCAGTCATGAATACACTAACTGTAGTGTATTTCAGCAGGTAAACAATATGCCACAACTTCTTAACTATAAGAAAGAATGTATTTAATCCCCTTTTTTTTTTTTTTTTTTTAAGTTGGGTATTTTCTCATTCCACTATCTGCTTGTAATAGCTTTCAAAACTGATAGCAAAAAGAGGACTCCAGTCTGGCAGAGCTTCCAATGTCAGGTTTGAAACTACTGACAACAGGGCTCAAACTTTGCAGATCTTCTGGTATCCTTTCTCTCAGATTTGTTTTTCATTATAAGACTATTATTTTTATTAATGCATATATGTTTATTTCCATGTCCAGAAGCAGTAAGCCCCATGATTACATGTACTTTCAGTGGTATCCCTCTCCCAGTGCCACTACCTTGAAAGGATTTTGCAAATACATGTATAGATTTTAGAAAATTACAAGTGTAATTATTTGTCTGTATTGGGTTTACATGGCAATGTTTTGGTAGTGGGGAGGCTGCAGGGGTGGCCTCTGTGAGAAGACACAGGGTTGTCCCCATGTCAGATACAGCTGATTCCAGTGGACCCACCACTGGTCAAAGGTGACCCCATGAGCAACACTGATGATGCTTCTGTGATAACTTATTTAAGAAAGAGTAAAAATGCTGTGCAGTAGCTGTGAGAGATGAGTGGAAAATATGAGAGAAACAGCCCTACAGACAGCAAGATTGGTGAAGAAGGATGGGGAGGAGGTAATCCAGGCAGCAGAGCAGAGACTCCGCTGCAGCCCATGGAGAAGACCAAGGGGACACAGTTTGTACCCCTGCAGCTCATGGAGGACCATATCAGAGATCACTGAGAAAATATCACAGTGGGAAGTATCACTCTACACATGCTATTTCTTATGTTGCACTTCTGAACATGTACTGGCAAGTGCTCGACACAGAATAGAGACATACATGGACCTTAGGTGTAACAGTGTTCACTTTTATGTTATTCCACTACGGAAAGTGAGTTCTCAGAAATATTAGAAGTTTGTTTTTTTTTTTTTTTTAAATAAGTCTTAGAAAGACATAGTAGACCTCAAACAGAAGTGGTAAGTTAAAGGTAGAAATTTCCATATACGTTTCATTGGGATACAGTGTGAGAAAGGTTGGAAGACAAGATTTTTGGGCTTAAAAAACTGCTAAAATAGTTCTTTGCAAGAAATCTAAGTAAATCAGATTTCTGAAAGATGGTATTTAACTGTTTTTTAAACTGTTTAAGTAAGCAGTAAGTCTGAAGTGCTCAACACCCTTCACAGAGTTTGATATTCACTATAACAACTAAAAGCACTCAGTACAGACTCAGATACAGAAATAAAAAAACACTTATTTGAAACAGTTTTTACACCAGAATATAGTAAGGACTTTTTATAGGACTCTCTAGGTTTTAATAGATGGATATTAGAGACCTTAATGTAGCAGAATATTATAATAAAACAAGATGGGTACTAATATAAATGTACATTAACTCATTTGCTAAAGATCAACATCAGCCACAGGGACAGATGCCAGCAGTTTCATGTCCTTTTATCAAAAGGGAGACAGAGCCTATTTAAATGTTTTAATTGTTGGGAAAGAAATGGATTTGCTTTTATCCAATCAATATTACTTTGACCAAGAATCAATTACACTGACAGGGCTTCTCTTATTGAAGTAAGTAGGGACTTTAATTAAATTCCATTCTATATTTTAAGCAAGGAGGACAAGGAGCATGTAAAGGCTACTTTGCATTTACTGTGTATATTGGTAGCATGGTTTTAGGAGCAAGTAATAAATTAAACTGCAGATACATTAACATTTTACATACTAAACATCAAAACAAAGCCACAGATAGTGGTCTCATTTATTATGGCATCTATTTCTATTTTGAATTAGTGCAAAATGGAATGTTCTGCAGGATATTTTATATTGCAGTCACATCGTAAGAAAAAGACATCCTTCTATTTCCTCAGAAACCATCATTAGTACTAAACAGTCTCTCTTTGCCTATTTCTTTAGAAGATCACTGCACAAAAATGAGACACTGCAGAATAACAATGGGCTCTATTTAATTGGTGGAACTCTCCCCCACCCTGCATACGAGCAGCACAACTCAATATTCACTCTGGGGCAAAGGAGTTATTAAAGCAGTTGAAGTGATATTTTCAAAGAGAATTTTCCTTTTTTCTTATTACCTCTTCAAATCTGAATCACTGGGTGAGAAGGAGGGCCAAAGGGATGAAAAAAAAAATAAAAAAAACCTTAATTCCTAGGAAATTATTGAAAATGATGTCATGAAATCAAACAGGGCTTTGATATAAAAAATCTTCAGAGGAGAAAATACACTTTAAGCAAAAGACCTAGAATACAAAGTCTTTCTGCAAGTGGCAACATCTCAGATCACTTAGCCTGGAGCCTCTATCATTTCAGTCTCCTGATGTGATGCTATTCCAGTTATTTTCCTCAGGCTGCTTTGCTCACTAAGGCAAGTAATTAGAGTAGCAAATAATAGATCCAGAGTCCCAAATTAACTTTCAATATTATCATCTTGTTGCTAGTGGCTAAAACAATTCTAACATTGGTAAACCTATACAACTTCCTGCTAAACAGCTATTAAAATAAATGATTTAGTAAAAATAATCTTCAAAATCTTTGTTATAAAATATGCCCTTTTTGTGCAAGTTAAATAGCATAGTAAGTGATCAGCAGTTTCCTCTGGTTAAATATTCTCCTTAATTGCTCAGTGGTGCAGTCCACATGTGCATTACTTAGAGAATCTCTTACGTCAGTGAGTGATTCCAACTGGCATGGCATGGTGGCAAGTTTTCTTTTTATGGTAATAGTTTTCAAAGACTGGGAAGTTATTCTTAATGCATTGGACATATTAGCACAAAAATAAGATCCTTTTTTACTTAAGGTGTATTTTCTTTTTTATTTGAAGTGTGATGGAAATCATAAAATTACAAAAACAATCTAGTTCAGTGTTTTCCAGGGTAAGAGTTTTTTGCCTCTAAATGGATTTTATTTTATTTTTTAAATCAATATGTTAGTTTTTTGGTTGGATAAAAACCATGTGTGTAAGTGTATATTGTACTTAATGTTTTATATGATATCTGTATATACAATACGGTATTTCATATAGGCAAATGATTTAAACTAACTAACAATAAACATTTTTTTTTTGTTTCATAGCTGAGTTGAAGCTTTTGCATTTTATTTTGTTATATAGCAACTAAAAATTCTGAAATACTGTAATTTTCAACAGAGAAATGACATTTTTTAAACATTTTTAAGTGATTGCAACAGCTGTGGGTAATTGTTCAAATCATGCTGGTACTTATGGGCATGGTATAATCCTTCTTATACTTTCAAAACAACGAGTAAACTTCTGGAGCAAAGACAAAATATAAATAATATGGATAAATAAATAAATAAATCCCCAAGCCCTGCTAAAATAAGCTCCATACTTAACCTCAGCTGTTCACAAAGTTACAGCAATGCAACACTGATGGGACTAGGTCCAGTATTCAAGCTGTATGGTAATGCTAAACTTACGAAATTCCCTTTCCAAATTAGTTTTAAATTTGTGTACACTACTGAATTTTTGCCAAGGCTATGAACATAAAAGCTGTCTAACAGCAGTTTTGATACAAGTTTTTATGACATTTGCAAATAATAAGCTTCTTGATGTCTTTCTATAACTATCTGTATGGGATGTAACAGTAAAAGCTCATGTTGCTACTTCTTCCAATTGGTGAAGAAGTTAAAACTGCTACTGAAACACTGTTGTAAGGGGCCATGATCCACAGGATGTCCAACTCCTGCATAGATGCTATTGAGCTATTGACTTTCTTATGAAAAGTTAAATACTTTCTCACTTATCATAAAAGCCATGGCATGGGTTTTAAACCCAGAAGTCATTATATAAATTAGTCTGTAATATATTTTCAGAAGGAATGATCTGTTATGCCTTAGGAAGATTTACTCAAATTCTGGTCAAACGGAATATCCACTTTTGAATTAATAACTTGCCAGGTGCTTCAACAAGCAGTGGATAACAGTCAGGATGAAGCATTTCTTTCTGTCTACAGCACCTTTGTGCTGACAAGCAGCTTCTTTTGCACCTTTTGAAAGATTTTATGATTTTAGTAATAATTTGCTGTACACAGATCATGAAATCTTTTGGAAAACACAGCATTTTACAATTTATGCAGAACTGAACCATGTTTTAGTATCTTTATTAATTTTCCCAAGGGTGCACAAACACATCAGAATGTCTTTTATAACAGCACCCTCAGTATTCTCCTGTGTTTCTCCATTTTCTAGTCTGTATTCTACATAACGGACCAAAAGGAAGAGTTAATGAGCCGGTATCATATAGCTCATGCTAGAGAATATTTTTTTAACTGCAATCCTTAATTATTTAATCTTAAATGTATAAAACCAAATCTATTTGAACTAAATGGCAACAAAGGACCTAAAAATTACCGAAGCAGCTGTTTTCCAAGATTTTGGACTTCTTTTTTTAAAAACAATTGTTTTGAACATACAGATACCTATATGTTTACCTATATAAATTATAAAATAAATGAGGAAATAAATATTTTAATGCTATAAAAATACTCACTCCTTCGATCATCTTGCCAAATATGCTTTCATAATTTTGCTTTATAGGAAAGGTAAAAATTGTGTTTGAGTTTTATTCATAATTTTGCTTTATTGGAAAGGTAAAAATTGTGTTTGAGTTTTATCTCAGAACAGAACATTTCATAACTGTAGCTATTTTCACATAATTAACAACCTGTGTTCCAACATTTCTTCATTTCTATAGCATCATGGAAAATAGTTTCCTTCCTATAGCAATTTTTTACTTATGTTGAAAAATAAAATATTTTGAGTCTTAATTTTTTGTATAACAGTGGCATAAACACTCTCCTTTTCCCTCATGATGTCAGTAAGATGACAGTCATGAAAAAAGAAAATTTCTTTGGTTTCTTGCTATACAGAGTTTGTAAGAGGAGTCTCATCTTTTGCTACCTCCCTCTCCACTAACACTCTTGCAATATCTAGTTTGCAGCCTTTAGGCTCATGTGTTAATGGACAGGTTTTTCCTACCACTGTGCTACGTAACACAGTTTTATGGACAGTTCTGGGTTCTGGTTTTCAGAGTATTTTTCCTCACCTTTCCTTTGGAAAGGAGGAAATACGTGAGCCACAAAGTCAGCTCCACCAGTTGCAGCTGTTTTAAAACAGTCAGGGTCCCTGTCAGGATCAGTACAGGTGAGCACAGGTTTTTCTTCTTTTTACATCTGCTTATTAACACAAGTTCTATTGCAAGAAAAAAACACCTGTTTGGCTAATAAATGCTCTGTGACATCGCGTTTAATTAACATCATGTTACACTTTTTCTAGGGCAGTCATAAAGTATTTTATTAATTGGAGGATCAAGATTTCATAATTTTGTTTGACTGTTACTTCCACTTCAATAACTCACATTTAAATACATTGGCAGCCACATCAGGCAGAGTTAGCCAGAGGGATGCTCTCATGGCACGGATAACATCAGAGAAGTCAACAAGGGTCTTATGGGCTAAGGCACTGCTCTCCTCATGCATGGGAAATATCTCAGAGAACTAAAAAACTGCGAAGGTTGGATTACCTGGCATGCAAACTGGGACTATCTGTCAGTGATGCATGGGAATACAGGACTTTACATGTAAATTACGCACTGTGTATGTGCTTCTCCATCCAACTCAGCCCACTAGAGACTGGTGCACAGTCTTGTTTAATGCAGACACTTTTCAAGTCTAGATATCGCAGTGAAGAAGCATTCTTATTAAAAAAAGCCTATAAAAAAAGCCACTTGACAGTGGCAGTGTCTAGACTGGGTCACCTCTTATTTGCATCTTCTGAGTTCTGTTCCTAGTTTATCAAACATTATGTCATGACTGAATGTCTTTGACAAATGCCTATAGAGCTTCTAGAACAATAAGCATATTTAATAGGGCTGAAGAAAATATCAGCTTCCTTTCTGAGAAGGGAGGCTCTAGAATCAACCTAAATATTTTTAGACTTGAGGTTAACTAAGACCATAAATTGCTGCTTCAGTAGAGTTGATGGATTGAATCTTTTAGACACGTGTTACATGTTATGTGAAATTCAGCTAGTGAGCCACTTATGCCATTTTTGAGGCTATTTTTTTGAAGACCTTGATGGATTTTTTTCGCTTTCTGTATTAAGCACTTGGTGTTTGTCAGTGCTTCCTGACAAGCAATAGAACTTTCTGTTGTAACTAACTGATACCAGGAAAGAATCTGTAACTGCATTTCCCTAGATACAGCCTTTATTAACGAGTTCATAGGGTATCATTGCTAGGATTAGCAAGGTTAGTTATAGATCTTCAGTTAGGAAAATACCATTTCAGCATAGCATATTCAAATTAAAATAATAATCTACCACAAAAAAACCCCTAACCTTCTATTATTTTCCCTCCACCATCAGCTAGAACACATTCTGCTAACCCCATGGGTCTATTCAAGCACTAATTTCACATAGTTTTCTCTTTTTCTCAGATACCATATGACACATGATTTTCCCCATCATTAGCATTGAGTTTGATAACTTACTAGATTGCATCATGATGTTCTTTTAATCGGTTGATTACGTATATGCCCCAGGCAAGTTGCTATGTTAACATCTGATGATTTAACAAACTACTCTGATTTTATTTATTTATTTTACTTTCAGCTGAAGCATTTTCTAGTACCAATGTGTAATGCCTTTGCGAAAGTAACTGAAATTTACAACTTCTGGGTATTTGCATTAGTGGTAATGAATGCCTTGAGCCATGGGAAAACAATATGGGTTTTAATGTACATGCTTAACATGTAATACCTGTTCCCTAACTTTAAAAAGCCCAGCTTACATATTTATGAAATGCCATTGTTCATTTTTAATTGGGTAACAACTGATTATCTTTAATAGAGATATCTGCAGTCAGGTTTCTATGCTGAATGGCAGGGTTGCAGATGTTCGTTTGGCTGTCCTGGGCCAAAAGGTGCAAACTACACTATAGTTTTTCAAATGAAGATTTAATTGACATCGTAACCAAGCAGTGGGGGATAGTTCAGATTGCGTTAATGCAGTTAGAAAACAGTGCTTGAGGATGATGGGCTCAGAGCTTGTAATAAATAGTTTTCTGGATTTACATGGATTTACTTATAAACTATACAGATCTCCACATACAGAATGTGCCCATACAACTTGTATTGAAAGTGTCATTGAAAGACATAGGATACTCCAAAATAAATCTATTGTCAGGCTTTTACTTTTTTCTTGTTTTTTTTTTTTTCTTTTCCTTTTAGTGTAAGCCCTCTGGTCTCCTAGAAAGGAATTTATACAATAAATTCTGTTGGAAATGCAATGGATATAGATGTATAAACAGGTTTAATCATATGCCACAATGAGAAAAGAGTTATTGTGCCTACATTTCAAACTGTGACCTGAATGTTTTGTAAACACATTCTTTGATGTGAGCAGAAATTTTTAGTATTATCAGCTAAAACTGAACCTATAGGCATTTGGCAAGAAGAAAAACTCCAACAATTCAGTCCCTGTGAGGATACAAATTACTGGATTAATAATATTAAGGCTTGTTTGGTTGGATTGAATAATTATTTTGTGCCAATACATTACTGCTTACATAGACATTTCACCTATGCTCTTCTTTATTTCATTTGATTATAATTCTTTCCCCACAGACAAACCTTTCTATGAGGCAAATACGCTTGACTGAATAGTAGCGAATATTTAGATAAGGTACCAATGGCTGGAGGGTAATTGCAATATTTAGCAATTATATGTACAATAGTCCGTGCCCCAGTGGGATTCCCGCTGAGAATGTGCTTTACATTGTGTAGAAACAATCAAGGACTGAAAAGAGCCACAAATATTCACATTAGGTTATTAAGTATTGGAGACTATTTCACAGAATAGGACTAAAATAATAGATACCAATGTAGTAAGAACTCTGGGAACAACCTGAGACAGCTATTTCCTGAGGAACAGAAACTTTCTGTGCAATTAATGGCATCTGTTACTTCTGCTCTACTAGTTCCATGTTCTTTTTTTCCACTCCCCAGACCTGAAGGAGAAAAATAAAGCCTTTATAACCATAATTAACTAAAGTCAGTAATCCTACTCATTCTCAGACCCACTATGGTTACTTGATCCTCTGAAGAGCATTACAAAACTTTAAGTAGTGCATTTTCAAAGAACAACCTTGTATATGGGCCATGTCATAAGAAACATCAAGAAAATGTCCGAAATATTTTATCCACTTGATTCAGAGATAAAAGAAATGTCTCTTAAAGGGCTTGTTGGATTCTATTATCACTGCTGTGAAAGGTATATTTAGTGAAAGACATAAATTGGTTATTACTAGTAATCAGCACAGACTACAGGAAACACAACTGCTAAACAGAAAACAAGTTCTGCAGAGGGTGTTGGTTTGATGACCCCATTACAACTAATGACCTTGAACACTATTCAGGCTAGTTTAACACTCCAAAACCTGTTGGGCGCTGCTCTGGTTCTTATTTAATTAAGTCTCAACATTCTTGCGTGCCAAAGGACAAGAATAAGTATCTCAAGGCTGTGAATAGTCTTCATTTATTTCAATATCTCTTATGAACACTGAATTTAAAAATCTCAGCCAAGATATTTGAAATATCTATATGAAATGGAATATTTAATTTGATGACAACACAGAATTCCCTTTGAAGGTACAGGGGTTATTTACAGTTCAGTCAATATCCCAGCATCTTTGTATGAGCAAGGTGTGATTAACTGTGAATAATTTTTCTTGTTTGCTTGTAACTTTTTTTCTTTCTACCATCTATTTGTTCTTTTTTAAATTCTGTCTGTTCTGCAGTTTCAGTTAAAAGTTTTGCTCAAGAGTGCCCTTAATCTGGTTCCTGAACACACCCCAAAATGCTAACTTGAATTCCATAATAGCTGCAATTTATGTCAGCTTGATTATCGTGGGAGCTGGGCTGAATCTTTAGAGCTGCAGTGAAAGGTAGAAGGTGAAATTACAATTCCTGGGATGCCAAACCTAATAATTTTGTTCTGCTCATTCAGCCAAGTTCTACTCATGTAAGCTGACTGCACAGTGGATCTGGACAAGTAGCAGCCTAGATCTGGCCCAGGGGATGAGTTAACCTATGTCCCTGAAACAGAGCATCAAAACTTGCAACTTACAAGTGGAAGAAGAGATCTGTCAGAATTCCTACCCTGTTGAAATTGCTCCCAAGGAAGAAGAAAAAGAAAGCAAGAGAAGGGATAGGATGTGCTGAGTGCCTTAGTACATGTGACAGTATGGGATCTGGAATGTGGGGGGAGGAACTTAAAGAAATAAAGGAAATGTAATGTGAACATAAGGGACTTGAGCTGCAGAACTTGAAGAGTAGGATGAAGGGATAAAGAACCCTGGTAGAATAAATGTAGTTATAGAAAGAAGGATTTACTGGAGTTTTATACCTCATCCTCTCCTCTCTAATGTTCAGTAACTCCAATTTGTCCACCGTGCCTTTGTCTGGATTACAGTTTAGCTATACAGTGGATGAAGAGGACATCCTTGAAGGGTTGATTCTCACAACGTGTAATGACAGATGATGTGTCATGCCTATTTCTAAAGCCAATCTAATATAGAGAGCATGGGTTTGCATAGATCCAATTTGGATTTTTTATTTTGCTGATGCTTGATAGCAGTGATATACTGATGTTTCAACATATTCTTTTCATAGGCCAATTTGTAGCAGGATGCTCTGCCTAAGTGGGGCTAAAACAGCTCAAAATTTACATTATTTGCAAAAGTTATCAATGATGGTTGGAGATGGTGGGTCACGCTGCTTTTAGTGTGGAAGACTGCTGAGACCAGGTTGACTCATCAATATAAAGGTTAAACTTTCAGAGGATGTGAAGAACAATGTTTCCTGACAAAATCTGGCACTGTTGAGGATGTGGCAGACAAAGTTTCTGATAAAGGAACCAAGAAGTAATAGTACTGCTAAATGATCTAAAAGATGTTGAGCTGACACAGCTGGCCTGGAGAAATATTACTGACAGTCAATCACTTTGTGCTATAAAAGCACAGTCCCACTTTTTCATGCTGGGGACTTCTAACACACCTCTCTAGGAGTGTGTGTAGAGAGACCCCCTTGAGTGGGAGACATTACTCAGGGTTAATCCTCAAGGCTTAGAGAAAATGATTTGTCCATAGTTGTTGGTACTGGTGAGTAACATCAGTCTCTACTTAATAAGTATTAAGCTAGCTCTTTGAGAAGGACTTTAGAAAATAAGGATGTCCTTTCTGAACCTTGCGACTCAACAGAAGGGTCTCCCTAAAAAACCTTGTCCGAAGCTTCCATTCTGCCTGTGACACTATCTCAGATTTCCTTTGTCCAAATAATGCAGAACAGATTATCTACTATACCACAGAGTATTTTTTTTTACTTCTAAGTATCCAACATGCAAAAGGACCATCCCTCAATAATTCTAAAATCCTAAACACCACAACTTGCATTACTTGTAAACAGGGCTTTTCCAAATTGAAGAACTAAGTATTAAAACTAAATATTTTTTTCAATTCATGCAGGTCCCCTCTCAAGACCCCACCAATAAACATCTTCCTGTGTTACTTGCATACACTTAACATGGCTACAGAAGAAAGGCCAAAATTGTCTTGCCTTACTCTTGATAGTAATCCTTTTTAAACCTACAGGAGTGAGCAGGGAACTTAGGCTGAAGCCATGTGAGTCTTACCTCTAACCAGGCATACTAACGACCTAGGCAGTAAGCACAAATGAGCAGAAGGTTCAGGCTTTGGCTTAATCAAAGCAAATTATTAGTTCCACGTTTTCTGTGAAATTTTGGTGAAGACAGTGAGAACGGACAAAGATAAATATCATACTAGTTTGTACTGAGTCAACTTAATGGAACTCTCAATTTAGAACTCTCTCTTCTAGGTGGCTTTTTAAATTCTCCTACTGTTGCATGCATCTTGTTATTTGACTAGTACTGTATGAGACTGGAAAGGGGAAAATTTACTATTCAGTTTTGCTGCAGACTGTAGAAACGCCTTTTGTTATATAGTTATTGTCAGTGCTTCCTTCTATCTGTGGTTTTCTATTTCTTGTGTGTTTCTTTAAAAGGATGAAGAAGCACATGAAAATGAAACACCAAAACTCATTTGAGCTATCAGTCTGTTTATGGTTCCTGACTCTATTATGTAGAGTTTGCATCTGACAGGAGTCAGCCTGAGGTTTGACATCACTTCCAGGGACTCTGTGCATTTTATATTAGATTACTGGGTAAAAAAGAGTTGGTTTTGAGATCAGTGTTTTGGTCTGCTGTCTACTAGCTGGCTCTCTTAGCCACTTAGCTAATGAGTCAAGCTTCCGGTTGTTTGTCCTCCTTTTGTTCCCCAGGCTCTTCTGTTGCATCTCATACAGAGGTTAAGATTGAAGGAAATATTAAGGAGGTGACCAAGCCTAGGAGGAGTTAACTTCCAGAGGCTATTTTACCTTTCAAGAAAACCCTGAAGTCTCAAGTCTCCTACTTTGTAGTTTGGAGATTTTGTCTTTGGACTTTAAGTGAAAAATAAACAGTCCATGCCTCCTCCCTTTCTGGTATTCTTAAATAAAAAAATATGGTGATGCTGTATTATACAGTGAATTTAATAATGCCAGTAAGAGACAGGCATGTATGACCTATCAAAGACCTTTTTATATAAAGGCCTCCTAACAACCACTGAATCCATCAAAGGACTTAAGACCTAAGATATATGTGAATGAACTTTGAAGGAAATATGTGCAGTATAGCTTGCCAGATTCTTGGGCTATCTACAATACCAGAACTTTAAGTAACTAAGCAAATGGTAAAAGAGAAATGACTGAGTTATAAAACCTGATAATTAATAGTTACACAAACCTGTGAATTTTGTGTCTTGGACTTAATTGAAAAAAATCTTAAATAAATATCACACTTCACTTAGTATGATTTCTGTAAGTGGTAATGGACTGAAATATCAATAATGTCTTAAACATTGTCAAAATAACAGAAAGACATTTTGTCAAACTGCAAGGAAACAACAGCCTGCCTGCAACCACTGACCACTGAAACACTCCCTCCCCATGCCTCCTGACTGGAATTTGGCCTGTGACTGGGAACTTGACATAAGACTTTTGTCTAATCATCTCACTTCTGAGGAGAGATAAACAAGGCCCAGGGGGTGGTGGAGGAGAAGGGGTTTGGGTGTGTGATGGTGAAATCTCTCTACACCAAAACAAAGGAGTAACCCTCCACTCTGGGAAGACCATGTACACAAGGGACATTCATGTGAGAAGAAGCTGAGAAGGGTCATAAACCATCAAAGACCCCAAAGCACCCCACGACTGATTCCTGCAGCCTTCCATCACCAGAGGACTACACATGATTCCAGTGATGTAGCAAATCCAGAGCCTGTCACAAGGCACTGCAAAGCTTTCCCACCCTGCCACAGGAGGTGCCTGGGCATCTCCTGAATGTATATTAATCCACTGGACTCTGTGTTTTGTGGGACCCTCATCACCGAGAAGACCAGAAGAACTGAAACAACAGGATGCCGACGGGTTACAAGGAGTGGTGATACATTTTCTGTTTTAATCTTTTTCTGTCACTTTCTTTCTTCTTCCCCCCCCGCCCCTTGTCCTATTTCTTTCTATCTGTTTTTCTCTGCTGCACATTTACCATTAAATAAAACTCACACTATTGACTTTGGCATACGGTCTCCTTTGTACGTTAATTCAGGCAGAGGCATTTCTAGTAATTGTAATAACTGGATCATAACGTAATTCTCAGCCTTTATCTCTATGTCTGTATGGAAAACTTCCTCCTTGTGAAGTCTTTTACTTGCTTTGCTGAGGTAGATACCTTCCTGGAATAAATTTATAGCTACATGAGTGTGTTGGGACTGCTTTGATGACCATTTTGGTCATCTGGCATTATAGGAAAATGTATACCTGTGTAGATGTCACAGGCCATCTAAGCTGACATTGGTCCTCAAGGTTTTAAGAATAAATTTGGACAAAAGCACACTTAATTTGATTTCCTAGGACATAATAAATAAACAACTTGGTGTAATTGTTTCAATTGGGTAAGAGAGAATGGATAAGATCTTTCTGTGGAAGCAAAAAAAAAAAAAAAAAAAAAATTCTGAATCCATTACCAAGGTGGATGAGTAAATCTGCCCACTTGTTGTGGGTTTGACCTAGGCAAAATGCCAATCCCTCCCCAAACTCCCGCAGTCTCAGCAAAAGGAGGGAAGGAAAAAAGACCTGAAACTGAAATTAACTTATATATATATATATATATTTACACAAAAGTTACAACACATATATGCACAAATATAAAGAAAACTAACAGTAACTTCACCCCAAGCTGCTTTCCTAGCAACACACAGATTCTACTACCCAAAGACATTTTCTGGGAAGAACACCCAGCAAGGAAAAGAAGGGAACACCAAACAAAAGAAGTATTTACTTCCCAGAGACCAAAACTGCTGTGAATATCTCAGCAAGGAGCGGTGAGGCCTATCGCTCTCGGAGCTGCGCCAGGGTGTCCTCTTCACACCACAAGGAGAGAAGAGAGAGAGCTGGGAGCAACTCTTCTGGATGTATACTCAACTTGGTGTCAGATGATATGAAATACCTCTTTGGTTGCTTAAGTCAGGTGATACTTGTCCCTCTAAATGTATGGAGAGCCCCATGGCCCACAAACTGAGGCCTGCTAAATTTAGCTTTGGGCCTAACTAAACTAAAGCCTTTCTGAGTTTTTTTGGGTTTGTCAAACCCATCACACCACTGTGTTGGAGGGGACCTCTATCAACAACGGAAGAACAACCTTGGCAGTGCAGATCTGTGAACCCTGGATGCTGCATATGACCAGAGAACTGTTTATAACTTAAGAATTTCACTCTGTTTAAGAACTCTATAATG
>JAWWEU010000001.1:39891996-39916929 GCA_035583155.1 Acropternis orthonyx | reverse complement strand
ATGGCAGGTTCCTGCCCCTTTCCCCTCGGTTTTGGGGATTCATACCTTCTTTGGCCCAGACCCTTCCCCAAAATCTCTCAGGTTGCATCCCGTTCCAACACCCTGACCCCTTGACCATATATAAGTGGCAACCATTTTGAATACATCTCTCTTGCTCCCACCTCACTCCCCAGAGTGTGTGTGTCCCGTCTCCGTCCCCCCTTTACCCCTCAGAATCACACCACTGTACTCATTTAGATTCCTAGAATTCTTTCTTATTTCTTCCTCACTAAGACCTTAGTGCACATCTGCCCCCTAGTCTTCTCTAGGGTTATCCTGTGACTACCTATGCAGTCTCTCTGTGCTCACTCTGAATTTTCACTGTACTCTTTCCTTCTTCCTGCACATCTCACCCTGCACTTGGAAAGTCCCTCAAACAACCTGTGAATTTCTAAAAGCGCTTTGGGAAGGAGCATTCCCTGCCCACTAAATTAGGTTTCATTTGATCCTGGTAGCATGTTGCCTTCCTCTCCACAGACACCCCTTTCTTAATAGAACAATATAAGACATACACTAACACATGCTAGGCAGTGAATAAACAACTTACTCAATGTAAATTACTACAGTGACTGGTGTCCCCTGGTCAGTGTTAATTCCCCACTGAAAGAGCATATAAGCTGCTGGCAGTAAGGGAACTCTCCTATTTGCTAGGAAGACAGTGACAAACTTGGAGACTTGTGAAGGTTGACCTGCTAATCTGTAGTCTTTCAAAAAGGGGATCTTTGTGCCCACAAATCCATAATTTCCCAAGCACACTAGAGAATCATTGCTTTTAAGAAAATTTTCTGCTCTGCAGATGTTTTATCTAAAAAGGAATTTTGGGATAAGCATCATTAATGTTCCTCCCTCTCTTTGTCTCTAGAGTCTCTCTGCCAACACTTGACATTTTTGCATATAAATAATGAATTTTCACCATTTTTTTTCTAAAACTGTGATTATTTTCTTACCTTTCAAATTAAAAAAGTTAGGAACAAATAGTCTTCTCTTTGAATTTATCAGTCTTTGCAGGACAAGCTTATTTAACTGTATGTCTTTGACAGTATTACTTAATGCCAGAGCCACTATTATTTCCTTCCCTTTAAGCTGATGCACATATTCAGTTAAAAATCAATTGTGTACCACATCCGCACACATACCCTCAGTCTTATTTCCTCTATTTATATTTTCCACTCTTCGCTTGGATAGTTAAGCTTCCATTAATACCACTCAGGACATCTCAGTGTTTTTTAAAATGTTCCATCATTTAACAGTCCAATTACCATCTGTGGCAAGATGACCTCCTACATAACAATCACAGCGTTATTTATCCTACAAAGCTATAACCTAATCTATAATGTCCCTTCACTCTTAATTTCATAAACAGATTGTGATAGCTGTCTCAAGTGCTTCTCCAATTGCTTTTGCTTGGATTGGTTTAGGAAATCTAAAGCCCTGATAGAATTCCAACTGACCAGACATACCAAGGGCAACAAGAAAAGGTTCTATGGATATGTTTGTGATAAAAGGAAGGTTAGGGAAAAGTCTTTAAGGGCTAGGTTGGATAAGGCTTTGAGCAAGCTAGTCTAGTGGAAGGGTATCCCTGTCCAAAGGAGGGGGCTGGAATTAGATGTGTTAGGTAAAGTGACTAGTGTTTAATTTATCAGCAAGTATATATGCCAATATTTCCACATAACACTACTTTTCTTAGTTTTATTATAGCAATACTTTTACTTATAAGGAAATATTTTTGGATCTATTAACCAAAAAGTTCAATAAATTCTGCACAATGATATCTACCTATCTTTCTTTCAATGTATCAGGAATACCCCAGTTTATAGAAGAGTAAAAGTCTACAATCAGTGTTCTATTTTATTCATATCCAAAGAGACATTTTCCTGAAATTGCATTTTTATTTTTTTTTATCACCACACTTTTTAAAATTCTTTTCTGAAATAGTAACAGAAATCAATAAGCAAGCAAGCACTGTCATTTTGATTAGTGTTTTCACTTAGCACATACAGATATCTTCCAGTTCCTCTAGGAAACAGAAAAGAAGCAGTTTACAACTGCAGTAAAGCAAACATCATCTACAATTTATTATTTCTGGGAATCACTAAACAAGCATATTAAAAGATTTGTTAATTCAAAATTCAACAAAAGTCTTGTCTCTTTGCCTAAGTATGGCTGGCTCCCCTCTATCTCCTTCAGATTCTTAACTTTATGAATCTCAACCAGTTGGAGGGACAGTTACTCCTCAGTTAACTGTTCTGAGCAAGAAGAATCCTCTGCAGCCTCGGCAAATAGTGTCTGTCAGGCACTTGTATTTCTGGAAATAGTCACTGTTTCTTTGATAGTATATAAAGCAAAGATTCCTTTAAAAATCACAGGGTTCTAGATGCAGTCATCAGTGGCAATTAGGAAGCCATGTATATTTGGGAAATAAAATTGAAAAAACCCACATAAGCTGTATTATTTTTTTAAAAATGTATACTTATTTCTCTTAGTCCTCTATCCCTAAAGACTTTCATGCTTCTCCTCTGAAGTCCAGAATAAACAGGATACAAGACAATGAAATGTTCTGCTGAAAGGATTGTTACTGTTGCACATATCTTTAACAAATTCCCTTAATTTCAATAGTTTTGTAACATTAACATTTATAATGTAGTAAAATTTTGAGTCTGGAAAAAATGCCAAAGAAGGCCTCTGTTTTTTTTTTTTTTTATAATAGCTTTTTAATTATTAGAGATTGGGAGTTTTCCCAGTAGTCCAGAAAGAAATCAATTAACAAAAATAAAAAGGAGAACAGGAGAGATAGAACCTGCATGAAAAATGAAGTATTCTTGCAGATTCCTAATATTGCAAATATGAAACAAGATTAGATGGAAATTCATTTGACTACTTTTACCTGCTTCCTAGGTGGCATCTTTCCTCATGGTGTGGTTAATTAAGCATTTTATTCTGTTCAGAAAATTGAAAAAAAACCAAACCAAAAATGCAACAACAAAACTTATAATATTTAACTTCGGAAAATGTTACAAAATGTTACCAACATGTTTTTAAACAGTGAGATGTTCATTAAAAAATAGAAGTATCTGTCTATAAAAGAGTTTTGCAGATAGACAGTAAAATTTATTATAGATATTGAGATAAGAAATGAGGGATCATTCATTACTGCTCTGTAGGCAGAATTTAAATCCAGTCAGCAAAAATTTATTGGTTTAGAAATAGTCTTTTCTGAATAGAAAACCTCCTTTTTCAGTTTTTTTGAAAAGTGTTACTAAATTAGTTTCCATCTGCAATATACATATTACACTAGAAACACAAAATTACATAATTTTCTTCAGAGAAAAATATTGCCTTTTTCTAGAAAATATATTTATTTGGTATATTTAACAAAATTATGTCTCCTAAGAGATACTTCAAAAGAAGACAATGAAAGGTACCCCAAGTAGAGTATAATGAATCTCACAGAAATGCCAAAGACATTAGGTAATGGTTTTAAACTAAAAAGAGGGCATATTCAAACCAGATGTAAGGTAGAAAACTGCTCTATTATCTCCTTGAAGGAAACCTAAAATAATATGTTCATACTCGAGTATATGAACATATATTGTTTCTTTGTTGGACATTAACAATGCAGATGCTTTCATTTGTTAAGATGAATCCCACATTTTGTTTTTAATAAAAAGACTTACTGGACTATGATTTTAAAATTATGATAGAGGTAAGTGGTGAAAGGGTTGAGTTTAGACGAAGCACTGTCATGTATCTATTCCCACTTTGGTAAACATTTCTTTCCTCCTTCCATAATACTTGAGGGTAAGCAGAGACTATCTATTGCCTGTTAGAGGCAAGAAAAAAAATTAAACCAAAATCCTGACTTTATTTCTTCATATTTGCATGACTTAGTGACTGATAGAAAAAACATAATTTTGACTGTGTCTATCAGCCAAAGTGCACACTTCTTAAAATGAAAGGGGAACCTGTCAGTTAACCGATATTTTTTCCTGAGATTTTGTACTGAAATACAGGCACTGAATTTCAGGCACTGAGATACGTAGTTGTTTAGGGAAGAGAAAGTGTGCTTCTGATGCAAGGAATTGCAAAACAAATGGTCTAGTGCTTTACACAAAACAGGTATTTTGTCATGCCTTACTAGTGTATAGTGCATGTATGAAATACAAGCAATATATTTCTGTGTATCTGATGTCATAGAGCACGTCATGAGCTCCAATGATACCATGTACACTCTTGCCATTAATGGTGGTGGCACTTCTGAAAGAAAGATAACATCAGGATGATTTCTTACTAAAGCTTATGAACACTTATGAACTGTTTAACTGTTTAACTTTGAAATGTAAGATTGGGATTTGGCTCATTCTTCTTCATATACAATCTGTTTAATCAAGTTTTGTCAAAAGCAACACTACAAATCCATAACAACGCAGAGTAAGGATACATGATTTAGCTATACACTGGCCCTTATGTTAAAGTAACCCAAATGCAATATTAAAATTTTCTGATTAGAAATGAAAATACTTTTTATTGTACCAGATAAAATTCTAAGAAGATTAAGGAAAATTGGGAAAAAATATAAAATTTTCTACCTTCTGGAGATTTCCAGGGAAAATAAATATTGATTTCACAATTATTACTGGTCAAATCAGTCAAAACTTCTTGATTGAACAGAGAAGTGGCTCAATATAAAGAGAAAAAATTCAAAATATTCACCACAATTATGTCTATGCCTTCCCTTGCCTTTCTTTTTCCTTTGTTTCAGAGAGAATATTTATAATCAGCACAGTATAGGTAAAGTACAGTGATCAATCAAAATTATTAATATCTTTGCTGGGTTTTATATTTCCTTAAATTATATTCCTCTAGTGATACATTTAATTGTTATTTCAGAGTATAAAGTAAGACAGGTGACATGCCTCCTGGAAGTGCTACGCTCAGTAATTTTCTTCAGTTCTCCAAGAAAAAGTCTAGATTAACTCAGATTTCTACACTATCAGTGTCTAAAATTTGGTAAAATAAGTGATGCATCTCAAGCATCTGAGAAGATTTTGCCAATTTAGAGATGTCTAACTGACAGAATATTATATATTATGTAATCCTATTTAAAAATGTGTTCAAGTTCTCAAAATGTTAATGTGATTTCCATCTTTAATTGTGTATGACAGCATCATCACCTTCAAAATCAGGGTGGAAAGCTCACTAGTAGGTTTTTCATGGCTTCCTTAACATGAGTTTGAGTCTTCACAGACAATTCAGAAAGGCAATCAGCCTTTGGAAGCCATTAAGTGGATGAATGTATTCTCCAGTATACTTTTGTTGGTCTTCAGGTCTGAGACCAACAAAAATGCTGGAAAAACTTGAGATTTTATATGTTCTGTGTATTCCTTTACTGTTTACTCTACTTAGTTTTCCGTAAGTTGTCTTTGAAGTCTTCAGTCAAGCTCACAGTATCAAACTGAGCGAGACAGAAGGGAGAGATACCAGTGTCATAACCACCACTTGCAAAAAGCACTGTTAGAGCTGGCAATGCTGGCTTATCTATTCATCTTCTAGATACTGGTTGTATTTAGAGCAAAACTTTCGCTCCTCAGTATGACATGGAAGTAGTCACATGAAACACATATATGTATTAGTGAGACATATGCTTGAGGCTACACACCTATAACTTGCATTCAAATTGCTTCTGAGCATCCTTCTAGACAATTTTGACCCATGACAATTATTACTCTACAAGATAAAGGTTCATCCTTGATAGGCTAACCTATCCTGGAGGAAGGAGATTTAGGTCAGAGGTGTTAGTAGCAATGTGTCTTGGCCATTAGACTTATTAGGCTAGGAATAACCCAGAACTATTTGAGAGTAGAAATAAAATGTTAATTTTAATTAGCACTAAACTTGCAATTGTCAAATTCAACTAAAAGAACCAAGAAGATATGGATATTAGAATTTGAATTAGAATAATCTCCTACACTTTAACAATTATTCAGAAAATATTAACAATGGAAAATACATCACATGCAAATTTATTGTACATAATGCTACAGTATATTTTGAACAGGAGCACCCAGGTATCCATATCTCCAAACATATCCAGATGAATTTGCAGAGAACTGAATGAGCAAAAAATAAAATTATTCTGAAAAAATTAGCAAGAAGTCCTATATTTAAAAGTGTAACTTTTTTTTGTTCTGTTGATGCTTGTGTTTATTTTTCATTTACTTGGAGTTTTCCAATTCACTAAGTCAGCCTTTGGCTTATACAGTAATATTTTTTGTGCTTTATGAGAAATCAATTAAATTATGATTTAGACTTTGCAGGGAGTTAATGGATAGCAATTTAAATAACTATTTCTGTGCTTCAAGTAACATCAAGTATCTTATTCTGCCTACATAATTTTTGTGTTCCTACCACTTAAGCAGCTATTAGGAAATGCTCCTGACACTGTCTTATGCTGTGTATGTGCAGAATTACACCCCATTGCTTCAAATCCAGATGTTTTATATTGATTAATATAGAATTTAAGACATGAAACAAGACCATTACATAAAGGTAGTGTAGCTGCACTTGTTTAGGAAAAAAATCAAGCCCAAGACAACAGACTCTAATTGGAAAAGGTAAGAAAATCAGGATTAAAAAAAAATAATTAAATTTGCTCAGGAAGTTTAGGAACAACATTCAGTTGAGCTCAGCCTGGAATAATTGTGTATCTGAAGGTATTCAATATGTTAAAAGCAGCTGTGATCTAAATGGGTGCGTGAGCTATGCAGGGAAAAATTGCTTATCATTAGATGCAAGTAGTAAAAGAGTGAAATAAGCTAGCATTTCCCATGCATCAGGGAAGGGATACTGAAGTGTTTTGGCTGCAAAGCACTGCTTTGGTGGCTCAAAGCAGCTATAAACCTCACATATGGATTCATTAGCCTGAGCATACCAGGGAACCTGACCTTTTTGAATATGAAGCTGTTGTTGGTTACAATCTACTTGCTACTTAAACTTATTTGTGAAAAATTTAATCACTTACTGGGATTTTCATTTCTGGCATAAAGCAGATGATTAATTTTTCTGATTAAGAATTTTTTTCCTCATTTCACAACTGGTAATGTGAACACCCCAGAGAGACTATGAAGGGAGAGACCTTGATTAGATGCCTATTAGGTATTTCTTCCACCGCTTCATGATTGCTATTGTCACTCTGTAAGTCTATTATAACTGCACTACATGTGGCCATTATTACTTTTTCATGGAGTTACAGTCAACTCCTAGTTTACTTTCATCTTTCACCTGCAAAAAATCTAAATACGGGTATTTAGCTTGTCTAGCTGCTACAAAAATATATACATTATGTATATGAATATTCTGGCTTATGATCCTTTCAAAATTAAATGTGCTCTTTCAAAACTGTATCTAGCATATGGGCATGAGCACTGACTTTGCTTTGTGATGCCTGGGTATAGGTAAGCAGAAAATATGAGATTATAACCAAGTCTGTTGATTCCTAGTTAATAATCCAAGTGGAAATGAAGAATCCATGATCAGCAATTCTACTTGGTTTCCATATGGCAACACAAACAGGAGACATCACAGTTCACATCTCACCCCTTCATTGTCTGGAGTAAAGATAAACACTTGCTGCACTGGAAACACAAATTTTTCTAAGATGTACCAAGAGAAAAGTCTTTCAAGAATTCTTGACTGCCTCTAAATGTTTAGATATGTACTCTGTTGTTCTGAGTAATAATTATCTAACTTCCCTGTGAAAAAAAGAGGACCTTTCATTAATAGGCTTCACACTGCATGCTGACATTTCAGGAGGTTGCTCTATTAGTTCTATCACTCAGAGCCACGAATTACAGAATCACCTACATATTCCCCTTGAAACTACTGAACTACTCACCATGTACTGATGCAAATAGCTAATAAATAAGCAGAATGTAAAATGTCTTTATTCAGCTTTAAAAGAATCTCATAAAGTTTTAGTAGAGCCAGTACTATTGCTAGTGCTCACCAGGTAGTAAATTTTGTTTGCAGCTTTCAAAGTCTGCCATATCCAAATTAGTTTCAGCTCCATATTCATGGAGATTATACATTTATTTGTGAGGCAAAAATGCTCCTGTTCTTCCAGTTCTTTGACACCTTTGTATTTTGAAACCTCAGTGTGCTCTTCTGGGTATCAGAGCTGTCTTCCACCTCCCTTTAATTTACCACAGCTTGTAATTATTTCCTAAGTTACATTTTTGCAAATCAAGAAAAAATGTGGCAATAAATGCATTTGCACCATGGAGAGAAAGAGGGGGTACTGTTTATTTTTCAAAAAGCTTTTGTTATTGAGATTAATAGCTTATAGTGACAAAGTGAGATAATAATAGACATTCTAAAGATTGCCCCTGATATTAACTTTTAAAGGCATGTACAGTCTGCTGAAAAAGGCTGGGAATATTACACAGGATAGTTCAGATATTGCGAAAGAACTGTAGAGTGTTCTGACACAGTAGCTTCAAAATACAGATAACCCAAAAAGTTTTGATTGCAAATCATTCTGCTGCAATGGGGGAACTTTATAAAAAAATTCAGGAGAGGGTTTGGTGAACTCATCCTGTTTGCTTTTGTTTAATGGACATAGGAATTCAAAATTTTTCTTTTGTTGTAGTAACTATAATAGATCAGCTACTCAGATACTGATACAGTGCGTGCCATACAAAGATAATTGCAAGAATATAAGGCAATACTGGAATATCTCCCTGTTGTCCAAACTCATACAGAAGAACAGCAAAAAACTGTGATTAGTTACATCTGGGCCATTTTCTCTGAAGATAGTCACTATCCTGCAACACATATTTAAGATTTTTTTTTATGATAAAGAGTGTTTTTCAGTCTCTCTAAATTCTCCACATACTGTTATTTCATTTGAGAAACTTTGAATTTTCTCTTAGACAAACCACAAATTTTACTAAGAACGATCTCCCTAAAATATTTTATTTCCCATAAAGCATAAAACCCCACTGTGGTCTCATGGAAATTAAATTTAGTGGAAAAATTAAAAATCAAAAAACATCACTTGTTCATTTTAATACAAAAAACCAAAATTAGTGTAGAGATCATGATCAGATCTTGTGTTGCCTGGAAACATTAAGGTTTTTATACAGCTATTTAGCTGAGTTTTTGAAAACAAAATGAGTACACACATACCTGCTCGATAATTTGGGAACACCTGTATGAAAACATCTACAGAACATTAACAATTCCTTTGTTTTAGCTCCTGGGAAAGTGTGTATGCCCCACAGAATTCAGCTCAGTAACTCTTGGCACTACATGGATGTCAAGTTCAGGAGAGGAATGAGCACTAAGAGGAGCACGTTGATGCCTGTGAGACTCCCGAGTGGCAGATTCAGCATCAGCCCCTTCTTTTGCATTGCACCGGGGTACAGAAGTCCTGAAGTGACAGAGCTGACAGTGGGCAAATTTACCCGTGGGTTTTATAGCTTATGCTGCAGTCCTTGTGGCCTTTGGGGGTGGCTAGAGTTCACTTCAGAGCAAACTGAAGTGTATATATAGTATACTCTAGCCATTTCTGTGACTGCAAGTGCTGAAGTACTCTTATTTTTATCCATTTAACCAAATTTTTACGCTTTACTCATAACTGGCAGGGAAAAAAGAATTACCTCATCCATAGTTGTTAGGTGCCCTAATCACTTACTTTTAATGACACAATTCTTCCAGAAAACTTTTAGAATAGCTTCAAAAGCTCTCAACAGCTTGTATCTGAAAGCCAAATTTACAGATCATAATTCATTTACACTTTGCAAAACTATGCAACTCCTCAATTAGTCCCACAAATCCTTTCAGTATGATGTGGTTTCATTTAAGCTTCATAAGCAATGTGATCTATAATCTTTCAAGGGGAAAATTTTGAGGTTTCTTTCACTGGCATAGTTTCAAATTGTAACTTGTCATGTTCAAACCTTTATCATTATCCAGCTTCTTCAGAGACCATTCCACCGACCACGCTTGTTTAAGGACCAAACCTAGCTTTAATGTTTTAGCTGTCTTCATTATTCTAAATTACAAACTCCTCTGTTAATCTAAACTGTAAGATTCTGGGCTTTTTGGGTGCTGGGTGTAACAAACAGCCAGCATTAAGCATGTGTATATATAGACAGATTTAAGATTCTAATTACAGAGAGAAGAAATGTATGAAGAGTATTTCTTAAATGTTATTTTTGCCCAAGAGATTTATAGAATCCTTTCTAGTAAGCATTATGGTAGTTGTTAATTACATGACAAAGTGGTTTTTTATTCCCTATAAGATCCTTTGAGTTTAACTTCCTAATGCTTGAGCACTGCAATTTTCAACCTTCATATAATTTCTAGGTAATACAGAGAAATAAACTTGTATGATGCAGTACAGTGAACCAATATTATTTGCCATTGTTTCATCACCTAGTTTATTTTGAAATATTATTGATTTTTAGTGATTTTTTTTTTGTGTCCAGTGCAGCTATAAAGGCTATAGAAGATAGCCATCTTACTGGTTTTAATCTTCTGTTACATTTTCATCCCTATCTTTCTTGTTATCCTGTTTTAAAAGCAGTCATTCTCTGTGATAACATTTCTTTGCATTCTCTTTTTCTTTTTAATGAAGGTTGCAGCTTTTTCATATAGTGTAGACGGCTGTCAGTTAATCAAAATTAATTCATGCAAATACAGGTACACATCAGGAGTGGTAAGTTTAATAAACAAGCAAAAAACAAAATTATACTTAATGAAGTGATGGCAGAAGGTCGGTTCCCTGCCTGTCTCTCCATCACCACTCTAGCAAATCTGTGTTTGTTGGTTCTGTTTTCCTGTGGGAAGCTCTACATATTCCCTAATGCCAGTGATTACCAAGAAATCTGGACCACTTTAGAGAATATGTGAGTGGTATGGAATGGACTGAGCTAAAGCCACGTCCAGAAGGACGAGGGACAAATGTGGGGTTTCATGACTTATTGTCATTCTAGTGTATCTATTTACGTTTGGACAATTTTCCATATACATAGCAGAGTATATGAACTAGAAGGCATTTGGCTATAAAGTTACTACGTGTTCATGCTTTGTAAATAGCCAGCAATACTCACAAAAAGTATATGTGAGAAAGAAGTGTGCATATTAAATTAATTTAATCCCCAGGTACTATGTTTATGCTTGCAAACAATTTACATGTGTTGTATGGAACATCTACTGCATAAAGTTTTTCTCAGATATTTAGGTACTGTTATGTGGTATTTATTCTACTGCTGGGACAAAAAAATTGTTCTAAAATCTTCTAGTACAATATGTAGATTTTGTCCCTTCTGAAAAAAATTCCTCTGGAGAAATGGGTGAAATGAAAAAGAATCCCTACTTTAATTCTGCACTTTGGGGAAAAAAAAAACCACACCACTATGTATGTATAGAGCATTGTGAGTCTCATTAAGTAATTTCCTTTCTATTTTCAATTCCCATAATTTACCTGCATTTCATAAGGCACTCTGAAATTAAAGAATGCAATCACATGCTTTACTTTGGACATGTGCAAAATCTTCTTCATATACTACCTTTGAGATATACTTTTAAATTACTTCCAAGGAAAGTCAGGGCAAACTTATCAAGTCAGTGCATGAGTAGTCCCTTTGTGCAGGCAAAAGTGAGCAAAGAACAGTGCCACCAGCAGCCCCATGGCTGGCACAGGCTGTCTATCCCAGAGGGAATGGACAGTGGATTCTCTGCCAGAAGTATCAAAGTCTGAATGATTTATTAAATTAAGAAAAAAAAATGAATAATTAGAATTTATATGATGCTTTACAACATTAGAACCAAACACCTCTAACCACAGCATTTCCACAATACATTTTAGGGCAATTAATATGTTCTGAAAAGAGAAAATTGCCCATAATATCCTGTGAAATACTGAACATCATGTAGACAATATCTGAATTTTTAAAGTACCCTTACGAGAGTTTATGAAGAAGTGGATAGAAGTTTTTTCTGAAGTTCAAGATTTTTCACAGAACAGGAGCTACAGCTCAAAAGCATTGCTGGATTTGAGTATATGAGACAAGACAACTTATTCCATACAAATACTTAAATAAAACTGACGGACCAACCCAAAAGATAGGCTACATTAAATTTAGGCCATAATTATCAAAACACATAATGAGTTTAAAATACAGGTAGATCTTTTTATGACAAAAATCATTAAGACAAAATAGAAGGGTGAAATTACATCAGTCTTATTTAAGACCACAAGCTTAAGACAAATATACATTAGTATGAGAAAGTTTTATAACTAAGATATTGCATTTCTTAGGCCTCTGAAGTGTGACTCAGTTTAATAGACAAAGTATTTTCTGTATCTTCTATGTTGAAATATATTTTAATTATTTCTTGGGTTTATCATATATTTACCTGGAAGTTAGGTACTTGATATAAATCAGATTGTACATAACAGTGCTTCAAATAGGTGTTTCAAATCTGCATACAGGCCCTCTGTAAAAACAGTCCTCAGTGGAAATAGCCATCTTTTTTTTACTGATACATGAAAAATCTAGTATTCCCTTTATTAACTAAGGAGAATACATTTAATTATTTTTGCTATATATGATTAGCAGTACATCCAAACATCCAAAGCCATATAGTTGTGATGCTTTTTGTTTGTTTGTTTGTTTGGGGATTTTTGTTTGTTTTGTTTTGTTTTGTTTTGTTTTGGGGTTTTTTTGTTTGTTTTTTTTTTAAGTTTGGTTAATCATCTGTCACTAAAAGCATGTTTTGTGTACTTTTTAAGCAACTGTTTCACAGTGTTGGATCAGAAAAGACTTTCTAGAACTGTCTGCAGCACAGGTCATGAGGTTGTTCTGTGATTTGCTCAAGACCTTTTATAAATAATAAGGTCTTAGTGATTTAATAATCATCCTCAGATAGCACACCGTATGTTTACAAGGAAAACTACTTGAATCCAACAGTCCTTTCTTGCTTAAATGTACCAAGGGCATTGACCCAATGTCATTTCCTTGACTTCAGCAGACTCATAACCACAGCAGAAGCAAACACCTCCTTTATCAATTTCATCAGGAAGAAAGGTCTTAAATGAATTCAGGACAATTTTGAAACATTACTAATTCCTTATGGTAGATGAGGTGCTTTGCAGAATGTTACTTTGTTGGTGTACAGTTTACATCAGAATTTGATTTCTGCTTTTGTTAACTGATGAAGAATATAAAAATTATGGAATACAAACTAAATCCTTTCAGAAAATGAGAATGAAAACAACAAAACACCCCAGCACTCTATCAGATATAGCAGTGGTAAAATATGTTGAGTTTGAATATTTTATGTATATTGGATTGGAAGTGTTTTTCTCCTCTCCTGCCCCCCACCCCCTCCACCACTAGCAACCTCTTTGGTGGAGCCATGTTTTAGAAAGCAATTAATAGTAATTTCTAAAATGATAGTACACTGCATGGTGATGGTTAATCCTTTGGGTATTAATTTATCTTTATCACAAAGCAGACAGACTGTCAGTATTCATCTCATTGCATTTAACATATTATCAAAGTTAAGGTCTCTATAGACAAAAATAGATTTATTTGAAAACAGTGCAGCTTAGCATGCAAAAGTAAATACAATGTTTATCACAAACACTTTAGTACACAGCAAAAGAATGCACATTTAGTACAGGAAGAAACTGAATCATCTGCATAATTTGAAGAGTACAGGCTCTCTAGCTCTGCTGTTTATTTATACGTGCCTATATATTCTGCAAATTTTTCTGTGCATACAAAAACTTCATTTTCATACCAAAATAGTCTCTGATACTCAGTATTTTTTTAAATTACAGTCCAATATCCTGCTAAAACATAAAATTTCATACAACATATTAAATTTCAAAAAGCTATCTGCTTAAGTAGCTAAAAGCATTTTCTCAGCTGTAATTAAAATAATTCAATGACTTTAAAGAGACCTTTCATACTACAAAAAATCAAAAAGAAAAGAACTAGCCACACTCACTATAACAAGGTTATTTTAGTCTTGAATTTAGCAATGCAGAACACTGTCCTTGCTTAAATGTGTTTCAACACATGTTGCTCCCTAAGAAAATGAAGATTTAAAAAGCCATATTCTATAATGCTCTGTTACAAAGTGTTAGTATATACACGGTGATTAGAGTTGTCTTCCTTTCCTCAGACTCACTGGAAACGTTTCCTGAAATCACCATGAAACACTGAATGAATAGTTAAAAAATGCCAATGTTTATATGGCAAACTATTACATGACAAAGAGGTTCATTTTGTCATTACCTATTATCAAGCACTCACAGGCTTGCGAGCCTTTTCATCACAGGTCCACAAAAAGACTGATACAAAGCAATAAATATACAAAATGCTACACTGATATCATGATCAGATACCTGTGTCTACATGGTCGCTTGGAATATGGTCAAAGGCTAGACCTGTCCCAGCTACTCCTTAGCAGACAGCATTCCCATTAGCAATCCAGTGTGGCAGAAGGACAGTGACAGCTTATCTGGCTAAAATGCAGTGTCTATGATACAATTACTGCACTACTGATTACTTCAGACTTTGGCAAGTTAATCCTTGGGGTATTAATTTACTGCTTTGACTGTACAAAGCAGATCCTAGTGCTTTACCCCTTTGAGGGGTGTCCCTGTAATTATTCCATATGGCACCACCAGTAAAATTTTCTTATGTATCTTTTCAAATAAACAGATTTTAGGATATTTTTCAAGTCAATCAGCTAATGAGAAAGAATTTTATATTGCTTTCAAGTACTGCAAAATACAGTGAACCTCCTTGGAGAGAATTTCATTATTTCAAAGTCTCACTATATAGCAGTTAGAAACCTTATTACAAAAAGTCGTCCTGAAAGAAAGTTCTAAAATACCTAAATTCAAACACAATTCTGGTTTTATATATAAAGATATAGGTATAGGTTAATCAACATGTACTGTGAAGAAAAAGAAAATTTAAAACATTTAAGCAAAAATCTTGAACCAGGCTACCTCAACAAGTCCGAATGCTCTGATATTAATTTTTTTTTGAAATGAATATTGAAAGTAAAAAGATCTCACTTTGGTAAATACTATTGGTAAATACCATTTGGTAAATTCTACTTATTCCACCACAGTTTATATCCTAGTGTCAAAGATTTTCATAACAACAGATACCTACTTGGATTAAATTGGAAAGAAAGTAAAAAGTACTAAGAATTAGGTGTAAAAATAATCAACATTAATTCAGTCTCCAGACTTGGAAAGTACAGGAAACAGATGATTCCTACTGACTATGAAGTTAACCTTGAATTTGACACATTTCCTTCTGTTGCAGTGTTTTATTTCAATGCTACATTTCTTTGTGGGTAAGGAGAAAGTGAAGAACAGAAAAGAAATATTTTCAGGTGGTCTTTGTCAAGATCTTTCCTGAGACAGTGCTAAATGAGCTAATTAAGCTTGGGAGATAGGGTAGTATTGTCATGGATTAAAGATGTCTATGAGCAAAATATCGAAGTTTACAATTGTATAATCATTTTTCCGTGTGATAAAGGTCAAAAGTAGGCATCTTAAAGTCTGAGAAAGAGTTCATAAAATGACCATATTTATATTATCTTAAATGAGGGCTCAGATGGAAAATTTTGCAGTGAGACAGAATTACTTAACTTTTGGGAGAACTAGGAAAGATTTCACACCTCCACAAAATTGGCAAATAGGCAAACTAAATGTTTCAGATTAAATGTTTAACTGAAGAAACTGACCTCAGAATCAATTTAGAAAAGGCAGTTAAGATCTCTTTGCAAAATAACAACAACAACAACAACAACAACAACAACAACAACAACAATAATAATAATAATAATAATAAACACCAAAATAAAATGTTTGGAAATAAATAAGATGATGAGCAGTATGGACCATGTTAATGCCTCTGTATGAATCAATGCTGCAGACTCTGGTTTTGTTACCCGAAGTAGCCACAAGACCCTCTTCTTAGAGAAGAAAGAGAGGAATAAAGAGAAGTGAGAATGAGGGTAACTGAAGGCATAGAACATTTGCACAAGGAGAACCAATTTGATAAAAACTGTGATAATATAAAGTACTAATATTGTAATTTAAAAAACAGTAGATAAATATAATTACATTGGTTGAATTAGATGTGCTTATTACTGTTATTGCCACTGAATGGAATTCATGAAAGTCACTTTATGATTATATAAGTGACTTATATAAATTGTATGATCTATGATCTATATATAAGCATGGATGGAATTTCACATCTTCTTGTCTGACCACTTTGAAAGATTTGTGCTGCTTTCTTTTCAGGCTGCAAACTAGCTCCTTCAGATTTACCCACTGCTGACAAGCTTTTGATAATGCTGCTTATTTGTTCTTTATGGCTCATCTGAGCTGTTCCTTCTTTTTATACATCAGAACATTGTTCTGTTGATGAATGCAAGAAGCCCCTTTGATCTGTGGGCATTTTTAAAGCAGAGAGTAAAGACTGCATAGCAGTTAACTAGTGATTTTTTATTACTATTATTTTCTTTTTAAAAAGCAAAACAGTGTTTTAGACAAATAACCTTTCCTCATTTTAGGTTTTAATTACAATTTACAGAGGTACTTTAACATTCTTATTGTGTATTTTCAATAACATTGGACTGCTACTAAAAAAAAGGTCATAAATATACCTGCAAACAATTTGTTCTTGTCATTATTTGCAGTGTTTCAAAGTGGTATTTATTTGACCAAACACAACTATCTATATGTCTGCATCTAAGCTAGTAATTTTTGTATTCCTTTGTAGTCAATGAAAAGAAAAAGACACTTCTTTGGTGGGAATTATATCATCCTAAACAAGACACCCAAATTCCATCAAATGCATCCAGCTATAAAAGCAGATGTTTCTCTCCCTTGACTATAAAGGGAATCTGATTAGCAATGTCTGCTTGGCTCAGACATTGATGTCTACACTGCCTATGTCTAAGATGAGGTGAGATAAATTCCTGGTTTCTGCTTTCCTTTCACCTCTGGGCTCTTTCATTTGAGTACCATTTCAAAATATAGTCTGCACTTCTGGAAAGATTCAAAAGCACTGGCATCCCTCCCTGAATTTCACATTACTGGCTTTTCAAACACTGGTTTAAGAAGCTGCTAAAAAGCAACTTTGGCCTTTAAGTATCAAAAATAATTTCTCAATATTCATTGAATAAAATGACTGCCAAATCCAAATTCTGATCTCTTACATGATAGAAACCATACAGGCCTGCCAGATCAGCCATGAGCATTCTCTTACAAGGCACTGAGGTGGAGCTTTAGTAATCAGAAAAAACACTTCTATGCCCGAGTGATATTGCTATGCTGCAATTGCCTTTCAAGTCCTTCAAAAGCAAAAATAAAGTTCTTAATGCCTTTGAATTGGATTGGAATCAGAATTTAAAATGTTTAAGGTATGATGAATTTGAGCAAAATTTGATGCACAATTTAAAAGAAAAGTGATAATAAAAAGTATGTGATTATTCTGTTGAAGAAAATCCATATTAAAATACACTCACTATACTTAAATACACTACAGTATGTCAGTCATCTACCTAGCAACAAACTGAATTAACTGTTGGATCGGTAATTTTCAAACCTTCAGTTTAAAATAAATGAATGCACTCTTAAAAAAAAAAAAAAAAGCTGAACATTCCTCAAATGTTCTAATATGTTACCTGACAAATTGAAGCAGGCTTTATATTTTGAAACAAAATAAGACAAAGTCAAATACTATTGTGCCAGATGAGCAAAGTCTGTGTATGCCACCAATTATGTGTCTACAGAACAGGCCATTTGCTTTACTTAAGGGGGCTGAAGACTGATAAAACCAGAAAAACAATTAATTCATTACTGTAATTTAGAAACTTTACTTCACTCAAATCAGTATTTTGGTTCTAATTTTATCTTTTTGCATGAAAAAATAACATATAACATTAAAAATAATGTATATATCAACATTTATTAATAAAATTTTATTATAGATATGTGTTGATGCTATCTGTACCTCTAGAACTTTCAGTAACACACAGGAATGCTGCACATTCCAAAGATTTTTTCAGGTTCTCAGTTGAGAAAACAGACAAGTGAAAATATCAGTTCCACAGGAAAACAAATATCCAGATTCACAATTTGGCAAATTCCAATATCTAGTATGTGACATTAATTGCAGGAAGGAGAATAAGAAAAAAACAACTATCAAAATATGGCAGAATATGTTCCTCAATGGTTATCTTCTTGATCTCTGTTGGCCTTAAACTTTGAAATGCAAAACTGAATATACCTTCCCAAGTTGTGACAATTATGATTATTCTGTTAGATACTTTTATATTTATACAATCATCTTCAATTTGTGGTCTTGATACTCAACAGAAGTGTGTTTCAGAGACTTACATGTTTGAAAAATGATTAAAAGCCCACCAATTTACCAACTGACCTTCAGTGACGGAATACTGTAATTTAATTGAAAATACTATCATGTTCCTATGGAATGAGAAAGGAAAACAAGACATCATCTTTCTGTTTCAGTCCATATTATACTAACATTATGTCTACTCTTGTCTTCTAAGGCGAACTGTTTTTGTGGTACAGTCTGAGCTTCCTCATTTTCATCTCCTTTCTTCTATACTCTTTCCCCTGCTCTTTTTTGCATACAATGGCTTTGATGATTTCTTGAATACAGCTTCACCTAGAGTGGACTTCTTACATTAAATTCAATTCCCCAAATTCAATAAAAACTTTGCTTACAGATGCAAAGCAAATGAGCCTAACTCTCTTGAAGGTCTCATGTGCTATGTCCAACAGAAAATAATAGATGGGACTGAATGATAAAAACAGAGTAGAATTGATTAAGTTTCTAAAAGCTGTTTTTTGTTCTGAGCATGCTGTCTTCTTCCATACCTTCCCCTTTATAAGTCTTTTGTCATATATGTTCAATTTTGAAGCATTCTACACTGAGCAGCCACTTATTTCAATGAGATTCAACAATATATCATCTGAGTGACTTATGATTGCATACATAGAACTGTAGGGAAGGAAAAAAACAGAAGAAAATGAATGTTACTTCTCTTGGCAACATCTGTTTTATAACTACCAACCTGACTCCAATAATAATAATAATAAGTACACTTTCACTGTGGGAGACAATGTACATCTTTTCAATGTGAATAAAGTATTCTGTTTATGAAACTCTAGAAGTTAGAGAAGTTTCTTTGTTTCAAACCCATGGAATAAATGCATATAAGGCTGACTCTTTGCAAATGGGAATGCATTATCTTTACTACAATGCCCTAAGAAACTTACATTGATTCATATGGGACAAACATTTCATAATACTCGAATCAACTGCTATTGTGTCTTGCCATGTTCACTGCAATCACTTGATTCCTTTAAAACTGAAGCAAAAGAAATGCACTACACTAGAATATCTTGATATTGACAAAAAATTTACCTGGTCATAAGTGAATATCTATGCCTGGTTTAGAAAGGATTTTCAGCTCAATCTGAACTACAAGCATGTCCTGCAACAGATTACTGTTTACACTTGGGTGGCCTGTTCTTTAATGGGTGTGATGGAGGTCTAAGTATGCTTCCCATTAGAATGCCAGGTACAGACTGTCCAAATGTGCATGAGCTTATTACAATGACTGGACTGAAAATAGCAAGGGTGGAAGAAGAGAGTGGAAAGAATATGAAAAACATTTATAAGAATTTCAATGTAATTTCTCTATATGCAAAATCTCAAGCACTTCTGTAGATACAAAGTGTTGTAGGCAATTTCTTTTGAATTAAAAACTAATGATCATTTAACTACAGATTTCAAGCCTGAGGGGAACAGAATCACAGATATACATACACAACATGTGAGGGGAATATTGGAACTTCTGGGGAAAAAAGAAATGCACTTGCACAGGTTTTGACCTCTACTGTGTTTTTTTAAAAAATTCTCATGACAAATATTTTAAAATACATGTTAATTAACTGGGAAGCAAAGAAAAAGTATACAAAACAGCTTTCTCCTCCTCAGTTTTTTTGCCTTACTAACCATCCATATTCTGCAGTAGCAAAACCTCTAAAAGCTTTGAAGCTCAGCTTTTCTCTGAAAAGTAACTCAAGCTAAAAGTCCACCTTTGTCCCTCAATGATAGAGCGATCAGCTCTGCTCATTTACAAGCAAAACAACCTCCCTCTGGGAAAAAAAAAAAAGAAAGCAAACCCCTACATTCCCTATAAACTTACTTGATATCAAGCAGGATTTTTGCATGGCTAGATCTCTATATTCTTACAGCAGTATATAACAGTGTTTCTCTGGTTGTGCTCTCACTCAGAGGAGATCTTTTTTTAGATTTTGCAGGACTGGATCAAACAGAAGAGTCATCAAGCTTAATACCCTTCCTTCAACAGCACAGAGGAGTAAATGCTGCAGAAAGTGAAAAAAACTCCTGACTTTGATAGGCAATGGTGTAACACTACAGCTCTCATTCTGAACTGGTATAACTAGAAATCAGGTGAAATCTGAAAGTATGACAGGATAAATTCCTCATCCAACTTATATAAACAGCTTTGATGACACCAGATATTCTATTATTCAGTGACAGTCCCCTTTTTAAGACTTGTAAACATTACTTGTCTTCAAAGGCTGATTTTTTCCAAAGAATTACTATCCATGTTTTGTAGAGAAACTCTATTATATCTGTTCTAGGCACCTATTGAAAAAAGGTAAAATTATTGACTGCAATGATTAAAGTATATGAAAACCATTTTTAGATCATATGAGCTTTGAGAATTTATAAACACTCTGTAGGACAGGATAAGATTTAAATATGATTTTCATAAATTGAAGAAAAAGCTCAAAAACAAGAATACAAAACTCAATGAAGAAAAAATAAGGAAAACAGAAGAAGATGAACAGATAGAAAGTGAACAATAATGGGTTAGCAGTTATAGGATACAAAAGGATGTGGCAGTTGTGATGGATCATTAATTGAATGAGTCAGTAATGCCCCACAGTTACAGAAGAAAAAAACCAAACTACTCAGTCTGCTTTGTCCTAACAGAAATTAATAAGACAGGGAGATAATAATGCAAATTCTAGTTGATGCTTGTGAGGCCTCAAAAATAGAACTATTTTAGATTGTGGGGATGCTGCACTTTAATGAGATGCAAAAAATGGAAAGAAGGACAGAAAAACAAGCATGTTAAATGAAGGTTTAGACACTGTGTCTAGTACAAAAGCTTGAAGAAACTGATTTTTTTTACAAGCAGGTTCAAGAAGATACAAAGACAGTCTTCCAACTTATAAAATATTTTCAAGCAAAGCATAATAAAAAGAATTCTCTATTTTACCTGGAATGAGCAAATTAGGTAAATAAAGCAAAGATTAACAACTGGTGTATGTGAGAAAATTCTACAATGACTTGAGTGCTTGAACAGGACTCTTACATACATCTTACAAAATCTCTCTGAGATTTTTAAGATGTGAGACAGCCAATATATATAAAGAGGTGATAAAAATAATAAGTTCTATCAAGCTGGAAATTATTGCATATATATTTTATATATCTATATATGAGATATATACCTATACCATACTACCATGAGTTCTGTGGGAGCAAATGCAAATTACAAAAAAACACCTCAAAGATGACCAATTCCACTCAAGGTAATCACAAGGTAGTTTCAGCCTGTGATAATAGCCGCAATATTTCTCCAGAGATATGAAATATTCTACAAAGAAGGTTCCACTAGAAGGACCTCTGAGAGCATCAGATGGCCTCAGACATTGTATTTTCTTATTTTGCCTTATGCTAATATAAGGAGGCTTTCATTGGTGAGCAATTATTTTCCACATTCACTAGGAACAGGACAAGAATAAATGATCTTAACAGAGAAGATTAGGTTTGATATTAGGAAAATTTGTATAATTATACAGAGAGTTAAATGATGAAAGCAGTGACCCAAGAAAGCCATGGAATCTCCTTCCTACTTGAGCAAAGGGAGGAAAAGTCAAGCTGTGAATGATTAAGTTTATGAGGTCTGCATGGATTTGCTGGATTCCCATGACTTTGTTTCCAATAATAATCTACCAACATCGAATCACAGGACCGGAGAAAACTAGGGCTGGCAGGTAGCTGATTTTTTTTTCTTTTCCCCAGCAGAATTAGCTGTAGTTGTATGCTTTCTATCAATAGTTTATTTAAACTGTTCTTAAAATATTTTAGCAATCTGAATCCTGCAAACTCCTTAGGCAAGCTGCTCTTGTGTTCACACTCTTAAACCAGTGTATGTATCAACCCCTACAGAAACAGACTCTGCGACAATATCCAAAGCCACCTGCAGCAAAACAGAGACACAGAATGGAAGAAATGCTGCTATAAGCAACTTCTGATGTTATTTTTTTGATGCATTTGGTACTTTGGAAATGTTACCGATAGCAGAATTTATTGGCATATTTTCCTCAGTCCTTGTTTTACAATATCATGAATCCCACACAACGGAATAATTTAACCAGCATAAAACTATAGAAACCTAATTTACAGTCTGATCAAACTTATTACAACAGACAGCACTCATAATGAGTGGACAGACTGTCCAGGCTGTGCGTATCATTGGCCACTATCTTCTATCCTGCAAACCAAGCCTCCTAAAGGGGACACAGATATGTAACTTTCTGCAAGAGTGCACAATTTTTAAAAGCTTGCTATGTTTTTCCAATTCTGTTTCCACTTGAGAGCAATGAACTCCCACTAGTGGAAGATGAAACAAAAAAATTACACTAAGAAAAGAAATATGAACATAAATCCATTTATTTTTTAAAATGTACAAAGTTAACTCCGTGTAATTTATGCTACACAAGTGACAAAGATAAGTGGCAGTAGCATATGGATATGGTCATTTGTGTTGGTGTTTGCTTTTTTGTGCTGATGATAAAAACCATGCATCTGCTTGAAACAGCTGCACTGTAATATGGCCTTTAACTAAATTCTGTAGTGTATGTCTGTAGATGGAAGAGCCAATAAGCAAAACTTACGGTATCAAGGGAATTTTTTTCCAAAGTGTGAATTTTTTTAATATATGCCATCAAGACCAATGCTCTGATAATGATTGTATAAGTAACTCACTTGATACAAAGTAGTAATACCATATGTGCTAATACCAATGTTAAAAACAGATGTTTTCTTCAATAATGTTTTTAAAAGTAAAATTGTATTCTACAAAGCTGACTGCTTACTGCATATGTACTAACTGCATTTTAGCAATCTCATTTTAATTGACCTTCAATTTAGTGAATAGTATGTAAAAAACCAAACCAAACAAAGCAACAAACTAATATTCAACAACTTAAAAGAAGAATCAGTCTTACATATCCAGCAATTTCTTTCTTCCCTTACAGCCAGACAGACTAAAGTGGGGAAAAAAAAAAAAAAAGAAAAAAAAAAAAAAATGCCAGGAACTATTTAGACCAAACGTTTTCTTAGGTTATTGTGAAATGACCTCAAAATCCATTTACATTAATATTCCAGCACCATCATGCAAACATTAATTGTTCATAAATATAATTCATGTTTCAAAGCTATATGGTAACCAAGGATGACATCCTTACTGAAGTTTAATAGTCACCAATAGCATTTTCGACTTCTGGCACCAACTCGTTCTAGTACAAGAGCACGAAATGCTACTGAAAAAAAGTAATTACTTTTAAAATAGATTATTCTTATTAGCTTATATTAAAAATGCCTTTTTTTTTAATTTTATTAATTCTGAATCCACTGCTACCATATTGGGCACCTCAGGAAATTTAAATTGCAAAGCACACACAATACAACCATCTTAGGATCGACACACAGTATGTGCTGTGAAGGACAAGTGCTCCCGCTGAATGGATGCATGACTGATCATAGTTTGATATGGAAGTGTACGTACCATGCACCCTTTCAAAGCCAGGGACATGGGATAAGATTTTGAGAGGCCTGGTCTGTACTCTGGATCTCCACCAATTCCACATGTTGAATGCCATAAAGCTCACTGATTTCTCTAATTCATGGATGTCTGGAGGAGACTCTCTAATATTCATACATTTCCTGGTGCCTAAATAAACTGATGGATCTGAATACAAATTAGAATATAATAAACACATATATATTTATTCAAAAGTAAAATAAAATAAAATTAAAATAAAATAATAAAATAAATCCATAAGTAGCAACAACAGGTACTCCTGGGCATTCTCTGCAAAACTAAGTCTTCTGCAAGAGTTTTAACTGAGTTAGAGGTTTTATTTTCAGATATAAGTAATTCAGGTTTGCTTTAATAAAGTCTTCTGGAAGCCCTTACGAGTCTAAATCCATGCATTTGTTTTTCTCCTAATCCTCCAAAGGGAACAACTGATAAGAATGTCCAAGGCCTTAAGAACGGAGAGAATTTCTTAAGTTTATCCAGTGTTTACACAGCCATTATGTTTCAAACTGATACATTTTTAATGAAGTGTAAAGAAATTAAAAACATGTTAGAAGTCTTAAATAGTGAGATGATTAGATCATATCAACCTATCTGATCTTAGTAGGCAATTTTTAACCTAAACAGAGTAGGCAAAGATAAACTTTTATACTCTGGGCAAGTTTAGCAAAATACAGCTAACAAGCATCCAAGAGTCATGCTTTTCTGTGACTATCAAATTCTCATTCATTCTTTGTTATACCCTTAAACTGTAGGTGAGAACATCTTCTATTACTTTGGAAGAAAGAAGATCTAAGAAACAGAAGACACAATAAACTTTGCATCCATTAAAAAAGAAAAAAAAAAACCAAAAACACACCCCCCACTCAACCGGGGGGGGGGGGG
>JAWWEU010000001.1:39870791-39891647 GCA_035583155.1 Acropternis orthonyx | reverse complement strand
ACCACCCAACCCCCCCCCCCCCCCCCCCCCCAAAAAAAAAAAAAAAAAAGAAAAAGAAAAAGAAAAAACAGCAACAACAACAGAACCACAAAAAAGCCCACCCATCAGAAAACTCTTTCCTGAAGCTCTGAAGGATGTGTTTGGCTGTATTGAAAAAAAGTTGAAAGAGCACAACATCATTATAAACTGTCTGTTCTCTCTCCAGCCCTTGGAGACAGAGAATGAAGAGGAAACTCAGATCATGTATTTTTTGAGGCCAGAAGGCAAAGCTGTGATCATCCAAACCAGCATGCTGAAAAAAATGCAACAAGAAATTCATTATACCTTTTCTTCTCAAATAGATAAATATTCAGCATTCTTCTGTAGAGTCTCCACATATCTTAAATGTCATAATTACTCTAGGATAGATGAAAGTAACTAGCTGAAAGGAAAGCAATATAGTTAGTTTGCTTTAGTTTGCTTTTTACTTATGAGAAGAAGCAGCTATCATTTTTGACATATATAAAAATTATTTAAATGCATAACACTATGAGAAAGAAAGATGTTTGTTCAAAGGACATTTTCTCAACAATAAGAAACCTACTGAGGTCTACTTTCATATTGTCGTGGTTACCCTACCACAGGGAAACCCCTACATTTAAGCTTGTCTACTAGCATTGGAAATGATGGGGATAAAGCTTTTATAAATACTTGGAAATCAAGCAGAGAAAGAGAAATTACTGTCTAATTTTCTTTTTTTTTTTGTAATATAGTTATGAGAAACCTTTTTTCCTTTTTCTCTTTTAATACCCTCTGTGAGATAAGTTAAAAGACACTATTAAAAAAAAAATCTTTATAGACACAGCAGCTCCTTAGAGGCTATCTCCCAGGTCGCAGATCTGCTCTAGAGTTGGATTGCCCTTTCAAAAAAAAAAAAAAAAAAAAATCTAAAATTGTTATCTTCCAAGTAAAGGTCATCTTATTTACTTCAAAAATATATGATTCAGTTATAAAATCAAAAGTACTAATATGCAGGGTTTAGGTTCACCTATGCTATGAGATGCCAAGTAAATTGGAGTAATTTCATTCACTCACAGCTTGTAGTCTTATTGTTCACTAATTTAAAAACAAAATAGTGATAGATTACAGAATTAATAAAAAAACCAAAAAATTAATTTCTGCCATGATTTATTAATATTACAATAACTTTATGAATAGGTTAAATATCATCAAGGACCTTTCTAATTTAATAATAAGCAAGATTAATGGTAGAAGCCTTTATGTCACTGATACAAGAAATCTGGACTAATACTATGTTTTTAGTCTTCACAGTGAACTCACAACACCAAAAAAATTAAGTAGAGATTTGTTTGACCTATATGTGAATACACCGTATATCTCCTATTCTGACCACAAAGACTCTGTTAGGTCAGTTACAGAGTGTTTTTAATTGAAGTGATATTAAAAGGTATGCACGGCACTGGGGGCAATCAAGGAACTGACTAAAAAATTAATACTATGATCATAAGTGGTTTTGCAATGAAAATCTAAATATATGGTGGCTTATAATCAGAACAGTTACTATATTTTGATCCTGTCATAGACTACCCTCATCTGAATGTGAACTTTTCCATCAAAGATGAGATCGTGGCCAGTAGCTAGGAGACTACTATCTTTGACCTCTGACCTAGCACATATCTGACGACTGCATATTAGTTTAGTTATGTTGCCATTAAAAAGGTGTGAGAAATCTGTGGCAGAATTCAAATTTAAAAAAAAAATTAAAAAAAAAAATTAAAAAAGTTTTAAAAAAAATTTAAAATAAAAAATTGAGAGGGCTTAATAAGACTGACTCAGTAACCTCAGAATGTGTAATTATATAGTAAGTTTTGGGGCATTGGAAACAGTAAAAGAAAGTCCTGACCCTCACTGTCCCTCTCTTGACTACCTTTTCTGGGGAACAGAAGGCGAGGGAACTTATTAACCTTGGATTCATTCAGGGTTAGTGCATACAGAACATCTCTTGGCAACATAACTACATTGAAATGATTGCTCATGAGAAGGGAAGTGAGCATTGGGAGTGCACAGGAATGCTGAAGTTTTCCCACCAAGGATAAGTACAGTGGGTAACCACATTCACCATTTCTAATTTTACTGGCTTTGAATACTGTACTTTCCTGTTCCAATACACAAACTATAATTTTATAATTCGGTCCCTTGGAGGGGCATTGTATGTGATTTTTCTCTTTTTATTAAGTTTAACAGACCTGAATACTTAAGTCACTGATTTTCACTTAATATCACGAGTTATGAGTATGGTCCCATGTTTTCTTGTCAGATTGCTTCATATTTTGCCTCTGGAAGGTTACTTTTTCCTCGTGTTTGCACTTCCTATCTGTATTCTAGACTACAGTTAAATTTGTTTACAGGCCAGCTCTTTCAGAAATTTTAGCCTATGATTGATGTAGACTATGGAACATTTTTTAATTTCATGTTTATTTTTTGAAGATAGTAGTTACTTCATGAGCTGATTCCAGTGTGGCACATTTCAATGAACATCATTACCAAGCGCTATTTAGTTTTGAATATGAATTTGTGAACCTCAAATGTCTGGAGTTAATTATCAGATAACCTACAAGACTGGCAGACTGCTCTGTATCATATAGACAACTTTCCCACTTGCTAAATGCCAGTCCATTGTATAGCTCTTCCAGATTAAGAATTTAGTTGTCCCTTCTTCTTCCCATTTCTATCTTTGCATTTGCAGTTTCTTTTAATATAATGAATGTAATAGAGACGAACAACAGAAGTGTTTGAATAAGTACCCCCCTATGAATTTCAACACCTGAACAGAAAATAAGGGAAATGAAGGTTTAAATGCCCTATTCATCAAAAATTAACAGTAGCATACAGAAAGGCTTCTGTCCTATCTTGTATAGAATATATTTCTCCTGCTAACTTAAATGTATTGCCTCTTAACATTGCACAGAAATCAGTGATAGCAAGCATTTTGTTAGGTAAAATTAAAAATATGGAATTTCAGGGTTTTCTTATTATTTTCAATTAATTATGTTAAATAGAGACATTTAAGTAAATGGATCTATTAAACTTATGTCTGTTCTAATTGGCCTCACAGGCTGCATGATGGGACAGGTCATGTAGCCATCTGCATTTAACTCAGTTTTAAAGTTTGCTTTGACATTTACTTTTATGCTTCGGGTGCTGTGATTAAATAGAAATGATGAATGAGTACTGTAAATGACTGCTCAATTGTCTGGGGTACAATGATACCACTTCTCCGTCATGACCTCTAACTAATTTCCTCTATCACTTTCTCTCCTGATTTATTCAGAGTAGTCAATTCTGACCCACAGATATTTCTAAATCCTCACATTTTTCTCCCTGTTCAGATATTGCTCCCTGCCCAGAGGGTTTCCATTTGCTTTTTTAATCAGCATGTTGGAACTGAGAAAGGTGTTCCTACAAGCATCAGATACTGAAATATGGCCTGTTTCAATTGCTGTGGGACAAATTTTTATCAGCTTATCCTATACATACTCAGGTTAGTTGTCTGCACCAGACCTACTCAGCTGGGTTCGCCTTATAGTAAACAGAAGGAAATAATCCCTTTTGCATAAAATTTGTCTTATTCTAGATTGAGATAAATTGTGATCTACAAATGCTTATTTCTTACAAGGGGCCATCGGGGGAACAAACAATTATTAGAGGATGGTAAGCTCTCAGTGAATAGATCAGCTGTGTATGTTTATGTCTGGTAAGAGAATAAGAAAATCTTACTCTTTCCAGATTCTCAGAGATACAAAATGCAAGTAATTATATAGTCTGGGTAGATTTCAGATGATTTTAGTCCTCCTTAAAAAGGGAAAAGGAAGACAAGACAATAACATAAAAGTAATTAAGATTCTGTTGCTCATTTCCGGAGAAAGGAAAATATCAGGAACCTCATAAACAGATAATTACAGAGTTACTATACAATCTTCCTGGCCTTCTCATTTTCTTTTTGGTAGAACTAAAACTGATTTGGATTCCATGTATACATGTTTCCTTGCCAACGAAACTTTATTGTCTGATCATCCAGGACCAACTCTGACACTCAGTCTCACACCACCTGGGCTGGGACCGACGGCCCTTCTCAGCTACACACCCCAAACACTCACAGTCAGACCAGGTTTCCTTACCAGCTCGACCCCGTGTTTCCCATAGCAGAGTTTCAGACACCTCAATGCTTAAAATATTTTAATCTTAGTACAATAACTAAAAAACAAAATAACAGCTTGAGCTGGGTGCCTATGAGGAGGGACCCTGAACAAAGGAAACCGTAGGGTTTTAGGCGCTTACGGTCTAAGAGTGTGAAAGTTGTCAGCTCCTGCTGTGTCTCTGAGTGTTTGGTCACCCAGCTGGGTCACAGGTCCCCATGTCCTTTGTTATGCAAAGAGACAGCAGGTCACAGCCTCTTGCCTGGCTCTTTCGACAGCCAGAGCTCAATCTGCAGCTGGCACTGTGGCTGCACACCGATATATCTGCTCTGAACATACTCCTCAACAATCCAAGTCAGATGCCCAAGTTATGCCCACACAGTTCATATTGCACTGTAAATGGCCCTGTTTCTGGATGCTGAGTCTAAAGGTTGACCAATACTGTGAACAAGCTGTCTTCTAGCCAGTCTGAACTCTGCCTGAACTCTTGTTACTAAACCCACCTGATCTTATGCCTCATAGTATCCTAACACTCCAATGAGTAAATTCAAATGCCTTCAGGGTAGGATCTTGCTTCTCCCAATTCTACAACATAAAACCCACCAAAAAAATCCAACAAACCAACCAACCAACCAAAAAACCCAAACAACACTCTCTATTCCACCTGAAACTGAGTTTAATCCTCTGCTAATGGTATCAGGGACAGTTCAGAAACAGTTCCCATGTGTTCCCACATCCAGACAGCAAAGCTGAGTGCTGCAAACACGTGTCTGTCTACTCTATATGGCCCTGAAAATGTAGCCAGGCAGTTAAGGCAGTTCATGAAGGAAAAAGTGAAGGAGTTTAAAGCATAAACACTTTGATAGTCACCTTGTAAAGAAGTGAGGAAGCCTTCTTGACTAGAACTAGGAAAGGGTCAGGAAAGGTTGAAGAAAAGGCTACAAAGGTGAGCAAAATGAGCAAATTGGATTCACTGACTACATAATCATCACTGAAGAGATTCTTTACTCTGTGACTCTCCACTTTTCCCCTTTCAGAAAATGAGTGATTTCTTTCTTCATTTGCAATGGAATTCATCTTCTGACTTATGGTAATAAAACTAGAGCTCTTGATGGAGTATTTAAAATCCTTGAATAACTCATTATGACATTTCTTTTTACTTTTTATTTCCTAAATAATCTTCACAATTGGCTGCAATTTGAATCCAATATTTGATTTTGAGTCATTATCTTCCCTTGTGCAGTCAGTAAACACTTTAGATTCTGTTTAAGGTGTACATACATTCTTAACAATGAATTCTGTAAGACAAATGTGGAAAAGGCCATTTTAAATGGTGCTCTGAAAGACTGCATTATTAGCATGTACAGAAAAAGTCATAAAAAACTGAGTTGCAAGAAGAAACTATTCAGTATTAAACAATATTTCATTTCCTATGGTGTCACCAATTTTTTTCTTCTTTCTGCTCTGTTCAGCTGAATCTATGAAGACCATTACTACTACTTTAAGTTTTAAAATCATTCCAAATAAAAGGACATTATTACTGGATTATACAGGCTAACATATTGCTTGGACATTTTCATTTGACAGTGTGACTTTTTTTTCCCCATGTTTGACAGTTGGACTTATTTTATGAAATCAAGATATTATTTTGTTTTTCCTGATGACATTGTACTCAAACCTCTGGTAGAGAAAAATATTTTGTATTTCTGCATTCTGTATTCTGTACAGCTGCTCAGCCACCAACTTTGTTCTGAGACAGGACTGACATCTATTGTCTATTACTTAGTATTCAGAAGCTGCTCTTCAATCAGAAACTTGTTATCAACAAGGAAAAATATTATTGAGAAATATGACAATTTCCAAATTAATTTAAAACATTTCAGCTACATAGTAGATTATCTGGGACAAAACCAGTTGTCTTTGTCAAGACTATTTTGTCCTGGGAACAACAACATAGTCAAATCTATCCAGAATTACCATTTTGTTCTGAGGTACCTAAATTGTTCAGAATACCTGAATACCAAAAGGTATTCAGAAATCAAGCAAACTCAGCAAGATTCTAGCTTTTAGTTGCTAATAAAGCCTTCATCTACACATTTTATTTCCAGACTACTAAAATCTGGAGCCTTCAAAGATTCTGTAATCCAAGCACCAAATATCCAGCATGTGTTTAGGACAGATGGTTAGTAGGGTGGCTACAATGTTGATTAAATAGGCAACAATATTAAAATAATGCCAAATATAGCTTTTAGGGAAAGATTTACACACTGGTGTTCTGTTTACATTATCGCATTTATCTACATAATCGTTGGCCAAAGCTGTTGATATGACCCAGTTTTGCACATACATCCTTCCAGCTGGATATTGTCACTAATACATTCTTAATCTGATTCTTAATCTGTGGTAAATGGTTAGAATTAAATTCTCTGATCGATGTAAATGTCTTATTTGAGTTTCAAGAAGCATGTTTGTCTTCTCAGGTAAAAAAGTTAATGTGAATAAGAGATCTGTATACTATGAGGGAAACTTTTGTTGGATTTCTGTCTGAATAAATCCATACCCAGTTCTCAGCACTGTAAGCAGGGATTTAGTGAAAATTGCATGTATAGTTCTGCCAAGCCATTCCAAGTACAGTTTAGCACTTCTTCTACTTCTAACTGTAAAGGATCTGAATAACTTTGGTATAAAATAACTAGAAGATTAAAATTTTTGTTCATTTTTTTTAGTGTTGCAGCTCATTGATAGTCAGACCAGTCCAAATCTACTGATACTAATTTTGGCAGCACTTTCAGTGCTCTGGTGTAAGTAAGACCCCAAAAGGGGGATGTTTGATTGTCATTCTCCCCTGTTAGGGGTCAGACTAGACAGGAGAGTACAAAATTTTTGATCGGAGCAACATTTTGTATCTGTCTAGCTTCAGCAAAAGAGGTCAGTGGTCAAAAATATGGAGAAGCAATGTTAAGCATTTCTTTACATATCATAATTGTACTTTGTGTTTCCTGTGAGGTAGAAGTGCTCAGATGTCATATTTCCTTCAAGTGGTAATGTACATCTAGTTGTTACCCGATGCAAAGCATGCATGCCTTTGAGGGACGTTAGACTTATGAAAACTTTGCAGAAACTTCCTATTCATTCTATCTTAACCTACCTCCTCCTTAAGTTTATGTCGCTAGCCTTTGGCTGGTGCTTTATTTTTACAGGCAATAAGAATCTGGATGACGCTACTTTCTGTATCCTGATAAAACAATATATACAGCTGTGCACCATCAGCATATGTCAAGCTTTTAAGCCTGTAGCATTTTATAATATCACTGGCTGGTTTACCACATATGTTGAACACTTTAGAGAAAAAAACACTATCCTTTAGAACCTGCAGGGGAAAAAAAAGGCTTCTGCTTGTTGACAGTATTGTCACACCTGAGATTTATGTAAGAGAAAGGAGTATAATCCTGGGTGGTCTGTTCTTTCAATTCCTACTGAACAGTTGACATTTTATTTCAGTATTCCATGGAGGACATTGTTACACAAAATGAATAGAAACAGGACAAACAGGTGGGTGCCTTTGCTCTGTCTTTGACTATGAAGATAAAATCTCTCAGGAAGAACGTCCCTCTCTCTGTATCAACAGTTAAATATAAAACCTGAATGTGGGAAATGGTGTAAGGCAAATGTGGCAGGAGACAGAACTATTGTCATGACAGTTAAGCATGACCAGCAATTAAAGACTACCTAAGCATCAGCTCCAGTAAGTGCAGAATCTGTGCTGACACTCAGAGCATACTAAAACATCTTTTAAGTTCAGTGTCTGTTCATCTGTTTTCAGTTTCCTGACAAAGTGGAGGCATTTAAAAAAAAAAAAAAAAAAAAAAAGTAATTCAAACCAAAACAACCCACTACTCCCTAAAAAATAGAACAAATCTTCCCGAGTTATACATTAGTAATCCAGCACTCTGAATTTATTAGTGATGGTGTCACAGCCACTTGACTGCCTAAAGTATATTTTATTTTATTCAAAGCATGAATTTTCCAAAGTCAACAACACAATGAAACTGCTTATGCTATGTGTCAGCTACACTGCTTCATACCTGTAACCAAGTGTTTGTTTTGATCCCATGATGTAACTTGATGGAATAATAATGAGAAAATGGCAGACTATTAAACAACTTTGAAACTTTTCTGGAACTGTTACATCATAACCATACAATAATCATATTCTACATCTAATGAATTTTTGAACAGCTCACCATGTTTTCTTCCATGTCCAGGAGCCCAGAGAGACATTCTGAATTACCTTTGTTACCTTCCTGAGAAATTCTTCTGCCTCGCTTTGAAAAGATGAGCCTCATCTGAGACTCCCATGGCTCATAAGAGCAATGCCTATAGTTGAGAGGTTCACGGTAGAGGTCTGAGAGGACACTATGTGTCTCTGTACAGCTCTTTCTCTATGATTCTTCACAAAACAGCAGATTCTTGTCAGGTTAATGATGGTCATTGACTTAGAAACTGTCCTGGTTTCAACTGGGATTCAGTTAATTTTCCACTTTTTACACATTTTGTTACACAGTTTCATTTCTGACCAGCCATGTTATTTAGAGCTTTGAAAGAAATGCTGGCTTAAGGTCAGGTGTAAAGCTTAATGCACATCATTTATGCCAGATTTTTGTATGATTTTGGAGAATAATTATTAGACCTGTGAGCTCAAAACAAAATTCTTGCATTTTAAACAGTGACTTAAATGATATGAAATGGGAGTAGGGACTGGTTTTATGTCATTGATATTTCATGTTTATTCAGAGAAGTTGCTGCATTTTGCCATTTTTATTTTTTCTCATGTGCATACTGCTTTGCAGCTATAGAAACAACAAAGAGAACTAGTCTGTTAGTTTGAAACCTGTTATTCAGATGTTTTAATCTTTTTTCTTTGTTTTTTGTTTCTCCCATGATGTTACTTCTTAGCATATATCCCTGGTCTGAAGCTTCGAAGGTAGGGATTAGAGGAGTCTACTGTTTTCTTTTTAGTACAATACTGTTTTAGGGAAGATGGGGGAAAAAAAGCCTTCTTCAATTGTGCTTTAAATTTCCAGAATAGCCAAATCAGATTTCTTCCAGGCAAAATTTGCTTTCTCATAGTCCCTTGCCCACAGCTAGTGGAAGTAGAGAGGGGAAGAACAGATGGGGTGTAGGAAAAATGGGGCCCAAAACTGTGGCACAGTGCAGCATGCCAAGCAGCAATTTGGTCTTCCCCATGAACTGCTAATTAGAAAACAATTAAAACAGTAATATACACAGTAGTGTCAGTAATCTCACAGTTATGGGAATTATCCCATGATCTAGTAAGATTAAATGAGAATTTTGCTATTAACTATTTTATACTCTTTGAAGAAATTGCCTTATTCAATTAATCTTTCAAGATGTTGTTTTTATTGGTTTTTTGCTTAGAGAGAAGTGTAAGTGTACACATAATTTTGCAAAACATGCTGAGTGACTAATGCCTATCTCAAAGAATTTACAACAGATAAAAAAAGAGATATCAAAAACAACTGTTAAGAAAATAGATGAGGTAATCTTAAGGAATAAAAAAGAAGAAAAAGGAGCAAAACACAGGATGGGTAGGCAAAGAAGAGGACTCTAATGAAGTATTTGCTAATGAGTTCTGATAAGAGTATCATCAGCACTATTGTATAAAGCATTGCTGAGGCAGAAGCAATCATATGCAAACTGGGAGCTGTGCTGCAGTGTGGGGGTGCTGCGATGAGCAGCTCACATGGCTGGTGGGGTGGATGGGCACCTTCACACATTTCACACCTTTTCCCTGTGTCACTACCATGAAGAAACAGAGGAGAATATTCTGAAATGAAATGCAGAATCCAGACAGCACAGCTGTGTTGTGCCATTGCCACTGGGTTCAATTCCTCAGGCATTAATTGCAGCTCTGAATTTTCTGGGGCAAAGACTTCCACAAGCCCTGCACTGATAACTGTCTCCAAACACAAATCCCTATGGCTCCTGACAGAAATTACCTGTATGGTAATATGGAAGCTCCAAGACTGTAGTTTCTTTAGAGCACCTGGATTTCCTGCTGTGCAAGTAAGAACTTGGATCTATTTTGAATCACTATTAATGATGTCTTCATAGTTTACCTCTTCATGGTAAGAAATGCAGTATGCTCCAGAGTTGGTTGCTCTGAATCTGCTAGCACAGCAGCCCTTGAAAATTACCACTGCAGAGATATTTTGTACTTCAGCACTTGAAAGAAGGACTAGGTTGAGGATTTCAATATTGTGGTATTGCTCTTTCTACAGTAATGCAGGCCTAGAGCATTCAGGCATTCTGGAGCAAGATCTTTCCACGGAATCCTATCAAGTTCTCATTGAACACTTGGCTGGTTTAGACTTATCCTAGCTCACAAAATACTTGTTGGCACATCAGAAACACCAAAGTATCACCAATTCTGCATAAAAACTGAAAGATAGAAGGAAATGAAGATCCAATTCCTGTTGAATTAGGATGGATACTCCTTTAAAGATCCATTAGTTTCTGATTACTTAGGGTCAAGTTAATCACTTCATAAATTATGCAGAAGTGTAGATTTTGCTTTCAGTGAAAACTTATCTATTTATATTTTACACAGCAAAAATGTTGAACAACAAAAAATTATCTGTATTTTTAACATGAAAGATCCCACATAAAAAGAAATAGACATCCTCCTTATTTTTGTGTGTGTAATATTTTATGCCAGATATAGTTATTGCTATGTTTAAATATTGCATTTTGGCTTCATTTTAAACTGTCAGTGAAGGGGGAGAAAGAGGAATTACATCCCCCAGCTTAATTTAGTCTTTCTGTATTTTAATACAAGTGTTGAAATAGTTGCTAATTCAACCCAAACTCATTCATTCAATATGAAACACATCTGCTTGTGTAAATTAGTCAGCAACTTTGCATTCTAATTGAATACACAGAAAAGTCTTCTGGGGCAGCATTACTTCTCCACAGTACCTGTTTAGTGAAGCAAGACAGCTTGGTCTGAGCATTCTGGAACTGGGTCTCTGTGCTAACTGTAATAGGAAATTATGGGATTTAATTAGAATTAAATGTTAATTACTCAATAATATTGAAGAAAAATCATCTGTAGTACTTAAGCTTGTTAGTTATGTAAAAGTCATAAAGGAGGTCTACTTATTAAGAGATTTAATTAAGTAAACAGGTCTTCATGCCAAAGTCAGCTTCCCATTCTGATGGAACAACGGCCCAATGATTCTGCTGGGTGTACTTAGCTTGCTTGTTGTTCAATTTTAAGTCTCTGTTCAGCAAAGATGTCAAGAATGTGCCTAAGCATCACAGAGATTTAATCTAATTCATTAAGAGTTAAGTTTAGGTCCATGATAAATGCCCTGCAAAAACAGTAACTAATTGGTGCAACCAGTGGGATGTTTAACAGCTGTGGGTGCAATTCAGCCTTAATTTTAAGAAGTTGCTTGGTTCATATATATTTCAAATTGATGAGACAGCTTGCTATCTAATTAAGAAATTTACATGGTTCACCATTGCAGTGTCTGAGCATCTCATCATCTTGCATATATCTCTGAGGGAGTAGCTCTAATTCCATTGTAGAACTACGACAGCATAGAGATGAAGTAAAGGTAAATGAGCATGCCTTGCTCATTTGGAAGAAGTCATATCCAAGCCTCACATGCTAAACATGCTTGTAGAGGATTTTACAAGAATTAGGATTTGTGAAAGAGATTCACAAAAGCCATTACGCTAGTCAACATGAGTGGTTAAAGCAAGAATGACATTCACTGATTACATATTAAAATCAAGTTTGAGGAGGCAGTGCCACCACTGCCTTGACGTAGTCCATGAAATGGACTAAATTCTGCTGCTTTGAAGCATAGTCAGAATACTTGACAGTGGCTGAGGGACTATCATAGGACACTGGATTCAAACCAGGGAGCTTTGTATTCAAACAAGGGTAGGGATTTGAATTTCATTGAACTCCAGTTAGAATGTATAATCACATGGTTAAAGAAATGAAGAAGATACACCAAACTCCACTTGAGAAACTCACATTTTCAAAGTGAGGTCTTATCAGGAATAGGGAAAGACTAATATATAACACAGAAGTCACCAGCTTTAGGGAGGCATGGTTTTTGGGGCTGTGGGTGTCAGCCACAACAGAGGAATCTGGGAACCTCATTGATAGAGGAAACACAGGCAGAAGTTCCAGTCTAAGAAAATGCCGGTATTAGTCAACAGCAGAGCATGTGGTATGTAAAAAGTTGGTTAAAAGAATGTATTTTATTTGTCTAAACTTGACTGACTTTGTGCAGATCTCCCAGTTCTTAGTTTGCTAGCCAAACCCCTGGTTGTTTACAGGGTAATATACAGACATTAATCCATCAAAGATGGATTAAAAAAAAAAACACATTATAGCTAAATGCTGAGTAATCCAGACTACAATAAAAAAAAAAAAATCAGTGTAGAAATTTTAATAGCCTCTTGGTTGTCAGGAATAAAAAGAGGAAGTGAAAATACTGATTTTTTGCTGAGAGGTCTATAAAAAAAGGGAGAGTATTACAGTCTTAATTTATATTTCCATCCCCTCAAAAATTGCCACTTGGGGAGACTAAATATGCCAAGGCTATTAAATAGTAAAACTACCAGACAAGGAAACATTCCTCAGAGAGTTGCACTATCCAAACCAGTACCAGCAGTTGGATTTGCACATTTCTTTCATCAGTAACACTCTTCTGCTTCAGAAGTGCAAGCATATTCTCTCTGCTTTGCATGTAATAGTGGAAAAACCCCCAATATTAATGTACTTCATTTTGACTCTGAAGTTAAGCTAAATCATGTCACAGTCTCAGTGTGGACATTGTTACCCTCACGTTACAAGACTCTGCATCTGTGGTTAAATCAGAAAAACTAATTTAATACTGCCCTAATTTACACCCAACAACAACTTTTCAGTCTTTCTTTTATTATTTTCAAGATGACAGTCTTTATACCTGTTTATTTTCTCCGAATGGTTAAAATACGTCAAGTGAATAAACATTCTATTGCTTCCTTTACAGCTATAACACAGTAGATAATAGACATATTTGGGGTACTTATATTTAGTTTTAAATACCTCTCCTAATAGTTCTATGAAACCAATAATGAGTTTGCTTCAGCTTTTAAATAAATGAACATGACAGTTCATCCAGGATATTTGTGATGCTGAGGACGTACATCAGTGTTGCTACTGGCACACTTAGATCTTTCAGTTGTGCAGGCAGTTTCTTTGGTTCCCCTCCTGGATAGCCTCTCATTCACCTGCAAACTGACTTCTTGTACAAGAATAGTCTGTCTTACTCCAGTCCTGACATTCTGTCATGTTAGTGTTCATTTTTCCAGTGAGTTCCTTTTAATTTTCAAAGCATACCATTGCAGAGCTACTTGGAAATTTGCTCCAGTATCAAGGAAAAAGGTTGCCTAAAACACCAGCATTCAAGTTGCTGTGTCACTTCTGCCTTATTACCTGCAGTCAGAATAACTAAAACACAATGTTGACATTTGCCTTTTTTTACTGGTTTTCTATGGATTTTTATGTTTTCTTCTATAAATTTCCTAGATTTTCCCTCTTATCTTCACTTGTGAAATATTCCAGAAAATACTTTAAATATTTGAATGAGTATTTGCTATGAGTTTTTACCTCCTAAGAAATTAATAATATCAAATGGGTTCTTTCATTATCAACTATACTTATTCCTTACTTTTTTATTAAGAATATTCACACACACTCCAAATCAGTACAAATAATTAAAATGTTACAACTATCATGAATAACGATATTGGGACAGAAAAAGGTATGACATCTAGAAGCCAGTATCACTGGAACTATTGAGTATGATAACTAAATAATCCCTCCAGTGAAAGACTAAATATACCAAAAATATAACATCATGCTTATAAAATTCACATACAAATACATGTGTGTGTGCATAAACTATGATGCTTAATAATGTCTCCTGATCCTTCCTTTCACTTATTTAACTAAAAATTAAAATCTGTATGTAAGATTAGTTGAAAATACCTTAATGATATGAATCTTTTCAAACTACTCTGCTGTTATATTTTTCTCTGAAGATTTCAGTAACACTTCTCCAAGGTAGGGATTGAAATTCACATCTTAAAGGTGAAAAGAGTGAAGATCAAAACGGTTAAAAGCCTGCCAGAGGTAGTAGAGTTGGTCAATAGCAAACCTGGAATTAGAATCTGTAGCTCGTAGTTGCCATCCCTGTATACCATTTTCTGATGGATGATAGCTTCCTACTGGCTAAAAAAATCTCAAACCTCCCCCAAAGAAAACCCACCAACACCTCCCTCCCTAAACTCCTAAATCTGTAGTACTTTTTCTGCTTCTAGATTTGATTCTAAAGTCTGTAAGAATGAAGAAATGAAGGAGTTCATAAAACAAACTCTGAATCTTAACATGGAACTTGAAATTAACAGATAAATAAATAATAACAAATATTTATGTGAATTTCAATTAAGAATAAGAACCTGCTGTGTAGCTAGACTTCAAAAAATGAGGAAAAGAGATGGAATGTAGTCTGGAGACCTCTATACTTTCCCTAAGATGGAAAAAAAGACAGCGAACTTGCTGAAGGAAAGAACTGCATCAGGAAAGGAGTCTGATTAAAATGCTGAGTATGAAGAGAGAAAATATATAATGAAGCAGTACAAAGAGCAGAAAACCACCTAAAAGTTCCGGTAGATTCTGGTTTCCTCATAGGACCTGAATCAAATATTTTGAAGCCCCCATCCCGTTCACAGTGGGGAGCTTTACAAGAACTCTGTACTGAAGTAGTAGTGCATCCATGCCCGTGGCTTCTGAGGATATCACAGTCACCTCCAGGAGGAATGGCTGGACCAGGAAAATTCTTTGTGCTCATAGTGACCTCTAGTGACTATTAATATTGTCCTGCAGCGGCTGTAGTCCAAAGGGTGCTTGTGCCTATTACACACTTCACCTTTAAAGACTGACCTTATTTGTTTGGTAATGCTCTTGTAATGCTTGTGATATTTTCTTATATTACAGGTACCAAAATGGTTGGAAATGGATGCTAAAGGTGCTGCCATTAGAATATTTTAAACTGCATTTTGTTATCTTCATTTTTCTTCTCTCATGCCTAAAATGGTACGGTGAATACTCCAATACCTTTGCTTGCAAGTGCTGTGGAGAGGGAAGAATCATGGTGCTTCTGCTCAGTGCCACATGCTCTGCAGGCTACAGCATCAGTGTCCAAAACTGTAGCTAAACTACACATTTATAGAGTTTAACATACTAAGTAAAGAATTTCTTATTACAAATGAGATATTGTGGTTGACTCTAGTGTCTAGGTTGATGCTCATTCTGTTCTTTCAATTACTATTATGAAAACACTTTTCTAGTTCAGTATCAGTCTGAAAATATATTTATCTTGTGCTACTCACTTCATTACATTTCTATTCTTCTCACATTTGCCACATCTATCAGAATCCTTTTTACATTTCTTGACATTATCCATCATTATTTAATGAAACTACTTCACTATTAATGAGGATGTGATGAAAAACTGCACAGGAAATTAATCCAACCAAAGTAGTAGTTTTAGGACTAGAACCTAAGTCAGATTTGAAGGACATGTAGACTCAGAGACATCTGATTTTATATCATCATTGAAATACTTTAATAATTTGATAAGCAATTTTGGCATATAATCACATCAAAGTGCAAAAAAATACCAGTACATGCATTGTAACAATGACAGGACTTAATCATTAAGTCCTATAATATAGATGGTAAAGAATAAAGAAGTATATTTTTAAGACATGCTAAGTAAATATAGCTATCACTAACATCACCAATTGGAAGTGTAATACAGATAATACTAATGATTTTCTGAACCAATCTAAGATACTAATTTCAGTCATTTTCTCATAAATACCACTGCTGTAATTACTAAAGTCTGAACATTCAGATGGATTTCTGTGGTAAATAATTTAAAAACTTGTTCAGATTTCACATGTACAGCTTTGTTTTAAAAAAAAATCAACATAAAATGAAAACACTTTTAATTCTTTATGTTTCTTACTTGTCAAAGAAACACTGGAAGAACTTTGACTTTATTTGACCTTTCAGATATGAAACCAGAAAGAAATATGAAATTCAGTAGCATTCAAAACATTTTTACTACTATCACAAGAAATTAATATCAATGTATGAATTAAAATTATATTAATATATTAATCATCTTTTTATCATCTCCAGTGATATTTTAAGTAGTCCTTCTGTTATCTATTTCTGTATATCCATCTAGGTACTTTAATATATTCACTGCATATATAAGATGATATCTATATATATATACATATAGATATGTTCACACACACACACATTTCTTTTCAGAAAAAGAAACACTGAGCCACAGAAACAGAGCAGGAAGTCAGAATGTATTTGCATTGTGTGATGAAAAATTCAATCATGCTAAGATGAGTTAAGTGTGGATATCTGTAAAATGTGTTTCAAAAACATTTTGTGTGCTCTATTTTTTATAATCTATGTGACATAGGTGTGGATCATAAAAAGCTCATGATGATAAAGCTATCTCAATTAATATACAGTAGTGCTCAAAATCAACACGGTGATTATCAGAGCAGAGAAATCTATAGTTAAAATAAGGAAAAATAGAATGTATGCAGTGTTTTGAGGAACCATTTATGAGAGCCCTGTACCTGAGTACTTAGACCCAGCAATTGGCACACTGTGTATGTAAATCATTCACATTATGGTACCTCTCTTCAAGACATCCCTTACCACAAGTTGCAATGAGCCTCTTCCACGACCTGTCACCTTCTGCAGGACCAGGAGATACGAAAAGCAGCCTCAGTCAATGGGATATGTCTATGAGCTCAAAATTTAAGAGTTCTACGCTTAATGGTTAACCTAAGATTGCACCATGCATCTAGATGAGCAAATTTTCTGACTCATGAGGAGCAGACCTTAGCAACTTCCTTTTTGGAAAAGGAGGGCCCAACAGTGGGAATACTGGAGTAGAAATTAAATGACATTGGTGATTTTTTCACATCTGTCAAATCTGCCAGTTTTCTCATGTAATCTCAGATAATTGTGGATTTCATGTGAATAGACGCAGAAAACCTTCCCTTAGCCTTGGACTACAGTTAATAGGGGTGAATAGACACTTTTATTAAGATGTTCATCTCATTCTAATATAGAATGTTAAATATGGAGTTCTGAACCATGACTTTCACTTACCTACAGTCAGTTTCTTTCTATCAAGAATTAAACTAGTAAATAGTAATAACCATGATAGGTATGTCTACATTATAAGCATCAAGAAGTAAGAGATTAATTATAATTTAAGATTTTCTTTGCTTTGTTTTTCTGTGAAATGGGATACTAATATCACCTTCCTGCTTTTCTTTGTCTGTGCTAATTATGTAAAACTGCCATTTGGCATGTATGGTCGCAGCATCCCACACAAGGCAATACTAACATTGACTAGGATCTCAGAAATTACTGCAAGACACTTAAATAGTCAGGCCTACTCACTGTGCCACATTATATAAAAGTAAAACATAAAGATACAAATAGGAAAATAATTCAAACATCATTTTGTTCACTATTTTAGGCTATAATTTATAAAATGGAAGGGTGATTAAAAAGAAAGAAAAGATAGGTGTTAGTATATAAAGTACTATTTGGACATTTTCACACTGAGAAGGACAATTTATGTAGATGATACATAACAATATCAGCATCAGAATTTTGTTTAATTTGACATTATTAGTTGGGAAGTTATACCTGTAGCATTATTTTACTTTATTTTATGCATTTATTTTGCATGAACTATACAGCAAAAATTAACATCACCTTAGTATTTAAGAGACACTTTTTCTATGTCTATAATGCAAAGTCTCATAAAGACTGAATTGGTGAAAGGGTGGACCAAGAAGACAACTTTACATCTCCTCATAGTGGGATTTTTAACTGAAGAAACAAAGCAGAGACTTACAAGCCAAATGAAGGCATTCAAACATGCAACTGATACATCCTCCACTTCACTCAGGTTAATTTTTAATCAGTGACACCCAGATACTGCTGGGGAAATACTGGTGGGGAAAGGTTCTGCATTATGATATTATAACTGTAAATAAAACCAGTTGATTTTGAAAAACATAGTTGTATGACCATTCAGTAAGCCACAAATAGACGTGGGAGGCAAGAGATCCAGATCCTCTCCATTTAGGATTGTTTTATTTGTCTAGCTTTCTCCAAAATCAGGCTAGAATGAGTGTATGTTTTTAGGGTTTAAATTCATGGGATGAGTTACTGAATATAACAAGCCCACTTCAGCTGATCATCAACTCATTCAATTTTGCTCAGAACTTTTCTTTCTGAACTTAAAATTGTGATTCAAAGCAACTGAAAGAGCTGCCTGGACTTCCCAGGGTCTTGAGTGCCCCCTTTTCTCTGTAGCTTTGCTAACCATGTCTGGATTATCCTGAAGTGCACTTCTCAGATCTGCTTGATAGGTGCCTGTTAACATCCTTCTCCAAACTAAGGTTTCCTTCTCTGCCTGGAGGGAAAATCTAAGAAAGTTTTGACTTCATGTATGTTACTCACAGACCTTAAAATTTCTTCTTAATGCTCTTTAAGAAGGAAATGACAACCGTCCGTGAGGAATACTGAGCAATTTTCCTGCCCAAATGTAAAAAAAAAAAAAAAAAGAAAAGACCCTGCTTTTCTTCCAACACTCTTCCTCTGACATTCCCACCTCCTTTCTGTATCGGAATCAATGTTCCCTTCTTGGCCTAATTGGTCACATCAGTAATTTTTCCCCTCACCCTTTCTACAGTTTCCTGATTCTACTAAAACAATAAGCCTGACCAAGCAACAACATATTTGCTTTCAAAGGCCTGTTATTTGATAGCTTATCCTATTGGTTTTCTTACGGCTCCAACTCAGATAGCTTTAGTCTCCCAAATTACCGAGCTAACTATACTAATAACCTAAACCAGTATGAAACTGGTAGGAGCTATGAATCACTGGCAACTTAGAGTACCAAAGTGAAATCAGTTGACAAATAATGGGTGATGGCAGTGATTAACTGTGTGCTATACTGTAAAAATCCTTTCTGCATATACAAAACTGTAGGTGCTCAAAGAATTGCTGTGCAGGTACTGTCTGTTGGGTAGATAGCGACTGCTGCTCAGTAAGGATGCTCCTACAAATATTGTCCTTAGCATACCCCAAGACAATAGGCGTGACTTCAGCACTTCTAACCAAAGGGCACATAAGGAGCTCTTATCCTAAACTAAATATCAAAAAACAGGAGTCCACTGCTCTCCCACAACCAGATGACTGGTGTTCATTAGATTGCACACATTTTAGATGAGTAATATTGTTAATGAATTCCATCTGGAATGATAAATATACATGGAAGCAATTCACTATTTCCATCACTATTTTATAATATTTTTAGCACTGACATGATGTTTTATATTTCTAATTTGAAGATTCCATGAGAGAAAACCAGAAGTGCTTGTTAGTTGGAGGGATATTAGTATAAGGAAAAACATTTTAATCCTTCAGAATTTATATTATTTAAATTAATAATTTGGGGCTCCTTATTCTTCATTGAATGATAAAGAATCTGCATAAATGATTGATTGCTTTGTTGTTGTTTGATTTTTTTTTTCCTACAAGGATGCATTTCTTTTCTCTTCTATGGAGTCCCAATTCCATAAGCTTTCTTGAATACAGTCTATGGATTCATCTTAAAAAAAAAAAAAAAAAAAAATCAGAAAAGTTCTAAAGGAAAGCCATTGAAGAAATATTTAATTCTATTTTGAATACTATTAGAAACTCAAATCTGATGTTAAATTAAATCCACAGTTTGTGCTTTTTGCTTACTTGGAACAACTAAGTTGTCATGGAATTGAATGCAGCAACAGTATGTTTTTATGTATTGTATATGTAAGTACATAAAAACCCTAAGCATAAATAATTGCGTTTTTTCATAAAGACAGTGTATTTCAACAAAATGGACACCAATTTTAAAGAGAAGTTTGAGGAAACAATATTTATTTCCTTTTTAAGTACAATACAGACTACTGAGATAGAAAGTAAGTTTTTGCTTTCACTCCTATCACATTTTTAGGGAACCGATACCCAAGATAATTATTTGTTATGCTCTGAATTTTGTTATTCTTACTCCCAAAACAAGTTTCAGGCTTCAACTTTAGTGAAAACCCTGGAGGGTTCAATTCTTGCAATGCTGATATATCTTGGGAAACTCAAATAACTGAAATTTTAGTTCTGTTTTATATCTACTACTGTCACCTAGCTAGTAAGGAACAAAACCTAAAATAATAGACTTAGTGAATTTACTCTTGATCTCAAATCATAGTCAAGTAAGAAACACAAGATTCTAAACTGTTATCATCTCTCAAGTCAGTGGGATATATGCTACAATTTAGATATATACTAAAATATATATGAGGGTTTATATATGGGGAGGCTGAGAGAGAGGTTGGTGTGCTGGTTTAAAGGTAAACCAGCAGGAGGAATGAGTCTAACTCACAAACAGATTACAAGTCAGAATTACAG
>JAWWEU010000001.1:39849810-39870691 GCA_035583155.1 Acropternis orthonyx | reverse complement strand
GAGACAGAGGGTGATTCCTTTGAGGTGCAGGGTTGGTAGATGAAAGAAAAATTCCAAGATTTTAAACCCATAACAGTTGGTATATTAGCTTATTAAAAATTTTAATACTTTACCAAATATATCAACATGCAATAAAATCATCCTGATGTAATTAATGGAAAAAAAAAATCTGCCATCCCAAGTTTTGAGATTTTCCATGATGGGCTTGCAAATATTGAAGTGAATTATGTATAGTTTGTCTTTGGAAAGTGCTAGAGCTGACCAAGGGCAATTTGACTAAAGCATACATTAATATACTGTAAATTATCCTTGAACTCTAACTGTAATATTTGTAAGAATGCTTTGAGAATTTCATTAGCTGTAAACAAGCAAGAAAAGTTGCAAAAAAGAAAATGTGTCTAATTCTACTGAATACTTGAGGAGTTAGCTTCCATTTGCAACTGTCTGTGGTACAGAAAATGGAGCCTTTCAAAACCCTGCTTGCTCCTTTCACTTTCATACACAGCCCTGAGGAATATTCAGCCAATGCAAATATATGAACTAGTTCAATGCTGCTGGCTGAAAACATGATAATGAGAGTAATGAAGTGGGCACAATGGTGTCAAAGCCAGCCATGCAATTGTATGTTTGTACAATACATTACACTTATTATAAACACCCAACATACTTGAAATCAGCTCATGTTGTTAAAACATAACTGGTACATAAGGAATGTATAGTGAAATAAATAACCGTATATATTTTCCCGTTTACTTAAATAGTTAATATACATATCACCATCTACTGGCAGAAGAAAATATGTAAGAGTGTTCAGAGCTTGTAGGATCAATAAAGGTAAACACACAAATTGATTCCAGTTTACACAGCTCTTAAAAATCTGCAGAAATACTGTCAACTTCTTTGCTGCCTCACAATGTCCACGCTATTTTCCCAAGTTGCTTTGTGGTGTTAGAGTGTATGAGCAGCTTCATACACTTGAGTAAAATTAGCCTGTGTGATAAAGACACTCATCTCCAATTAAGAATAGTCTTAAATGTGATATTTGAAGTAAACTAAGTTCTTTGATCCATATGAAAAGAACTCCATTTTATTGTCATGGTTTATATTTATAGTGACAGTGGTTGCAAAGAATTCCTCATTATCAATGTGAATTTCATTATTTCTGGGGTTTTGTTGCTGTTTTCTCTTTTTTTTTTTTTTTCCTGTTTGTTTTTGTTTGTTGGGGGGGGGGGGGGGTTGTGGTTGTGGGTTTTTTTTTTTTTGTTTGTTTGTTTTTGGGGTTTTTTTATGTTGTTGTTGGGTTTTTTCCACAGGCAAGTATATCTTTAATTTTGATTTGGAAATATTGTTGAGAACGGATCTCTCCTATTTTGTCAAATGTGATGCTAGCTTTCTTGGTAATGGAAACAGGAGCAAAATGTTAAAAGACGGATAGCCTGAGTTTTTATTTGCCTTTTTGTATGAGTCCCTAATATGCTCCTTTGTGTGTTCAGGCTTTTTGGGTAATCCTGAAGGCTAAGCTTTTAGTAATTTTGATAAAAGCTTAGAGTTCTTGTTCTCAGTTGCCTTCAGGAACTGAAGCTTTAAGTAAAACATTGAATAGCGCAAGACTTGTCAGGAAAATGTGAGAGTTTGCAAGACTGAAATTGCAGGAATCAAATCTTGACCTGATTTGAGCTGAGACAAGTAAAATAGTTCTGAATAGGAAGATATTGAGAGAAAAAGAAAAAGCAGAATATTACCACAGTTTGGATACAGGAGATGAGAGAGAAACAAATTTAAAAAAATAAAATTGAGAACCTAGCAACAAGGGAATGGAAATTCTCTATGTGAAAAACAGAGACAACAGTGTAGGTTTTAGAAGAAAGATCAATAACCTGGGAAACATAAATATGCCCTCTCCAGAAGAAAAAGAGGAGAATCAGGAAGGGCAATGTCATGAAAGTCAGGAAAGAGCAGGGCATTGATGTAAAAGTATTTATGGTCCCAGAAACACTGGGAAGTAAAAATGAGATAGACAATTAGAAATTTGACCAGAATGTACAGATCATTGAAGACTTGAGCAAGATTCTTCTAAATAGAGGAAATAGTTGAGAAAGCATATTTGAAATAATGTAGGAGAAAGACAATGCAGCTTGTTCATGCATTATTATAGACTGGAGCCTTTCAAGTGTTTTAACCATAAACTAATTGACACATCCTAGAAGATACCCTAGCAAAGAGTAGGAATTGGGGTTGCTGACTATACCACCTGGCACCACACTGCTGATCATGTAGATCTACTGGAAGATAATGGCTCAACCATGTCTCTGTTTTATACCAAGCTAATTATGAAGGATGTCTGACGTGGTTTCTTCAAAGACAGTAACACAAACAGACATTGTTTGCACTGTGGTTGCGAGAAATGGCATGGTAAGGAGTGAGCTGAAAGTAAAAGATATACAAAGACATTTCAACAGTCCAGAAGGGTTGAGGGATCAAAAAAAAAACAAGTTAGGGGGTTTTTTATATGTCATTAATCAATCTTACATTGCAAGGCCACTTTTCCACAAAGCCTTGCCTTTAATGCTTTCAAAGACAGAGCACACAGCCTGTGTTCAGGGAAGATAATAAGCAGAGTGAAATGCTTATGCTTAGAATTTGCCTTAAGGTGGTGTCTTAAGGCCTTGGTACAGAGTAGGTTTCTGCAGCTCTAAGATCTCACTTACTTTCTATGCTGTTGAATATACATTGTCCTCATCTATTCCCCCATCCCCCAGCCTCCACCTCATTCTTTTGGTAACCATCTCTATTTTTTCTTCTTTAGCCAGAGAAGCATTTTGGAACAACATCAGAGTTTGTAACAGATTCTTCCTGACAACTGCATTAGTACTAAATGGCCCAAGATCAGTCTGTCTCAAAGGACTGACCAACTCACCACTAGTCTTTTTAGCAAGGAGTTTAGCAAATGATTTCACATCAATAAAAATAGACAAAAATAAGTACCCTACCTAGAAAAGCAAAGCCACACACATTTTATCTTTCAAATAAACCAGCTGTTCTATATTGTAAAAATCTTTGAAAATTATCATCATTTTATCAGTTAGCTACTAATGCCACCTATTTTTTACTTTTTTTTGCAAAACTGTCATTGAGAAAATAGGAACGTGAAAAGATTCATCACAATCTCACCTTGACACTTAAGGTAAATGACAAATAAAATATTATTCCTTGCAAAGCAGGAGAAAAGTATGCAACATCTCGTGCATTAAATGTCACCCTTTCCCTCTTTCAGAGAAGGGTTATTGGATCTACAAGTCAGAAAAAAGGACCACTAGAAATATGAATTCTTACCTTTTCAAGCTATATACTGAAAACATCATGAAATAAAAAAACTGGTATGTTTAGGACACAATTCTGCATAATGCCAGCAGACACCTAGGGCCTTACTCTGACTCCTTAAGAAGTAGACCTTCTTTCTGCAGCACATAAACGACAATCCCTAGCACATTTCTACATTATCTCTGACAACAGGCAATAAGCTATAATATCTAGGTCACCAATTAAAACTGAAGCACAGAGGTGTTGCACATTACTTTGAATTCACATTGCAATCCATGTGTCTATAACCTATGTCCTGTCTCATGGCCTCACTGAAATCTTAATGAATCTACTAATTTTCCAGAGAGAGAAACTGAGGTGCAGATGGGAGAGATTCACACCAGATGTTTGCCTTGGCAGTTGGTTTGGACACAGATTACTTAAGGTATTTGTCTCTAAGAAATTGGTCCAAAAGAAGGTATTTCTGACATTTAGCTGTCTGACTTTATAGGTCAGCGAAATAGCCAGGGATATCTCAGACTGATACCCAGGGATATCTCAGACTGATACCCTAGAATTCTTCCACAGAGAATGGAGATAAAAAGGCATTTTTAAAGTTCAATTAATCTACACTATTGCAGATTTCTAAGTTGTGATGAGATGAATAGTGTCCCACAAGTGGCTATTTCTCTTCCCTGACTATAAAAAGTCACAATGCTGTCTACCTTGGACAAATACAACCATATTAAGCAAGGATGTTTCAAGTTAGGTGAGATTAATCTCACACGTGGATGTTAAAGACTAGCTTTTAAAGTATGTAAGTGGTTTACAATGTAGTCAGGGATCATAGTATGATTTTTCATTATATGTACATGCTTTGACATTTTTGAAAACCTCACTAGCTGTCTATCTACAGTCTTTGGTACTGAGATATTTCTACCAAGTTTCCCCATAGAAATTGCCCATGCAAAAATTCTAGTAAAATCAAATGAAGCTCATTATCCTTAAAACCAAAGGGAAGAAAAACAAACCCTACCAGAGAGACAAAGAAAATGTAAGAGTCTTGAAAGCTGGGCTGCCATTCCTATCCATATCACAAGGTGCTCAGTACTTATTAGGATCAAATGGCTGTCCAAAAATACAAAAACTCTGGATTTCCTTCTGATGGCAGTCACCTCCAAGGCAAACTGAGAAATGTGCTCCCTGAGAAATTTTCTTTTTTTGTGCCTATAATTTCCCAATCCTAAGAGTAACCAAAAACAGTCCTACAATATCTGTGAGGAGTGAGACAAAGGCAGTATTACATATTTCATGTGATAACATACTTGGATTTTTTAATATAGCACAGAAATAAAAATAAACAATAAGCTCATCTATTCTAGTTGAAAAATAAATATATTGTCTATTCCAAACAATATGTTTCAGATGATAAAAAAGTTATCTTGCAAGCCCATATCAATACCTGTTTGTATAGCAGCATACACATGCTATATAATCAGCCACAAACATATTTTTCTAGCAATTCCAGTATTTTTTGGGGTGAGTTATGTTTGTTTGTTTTTTTGTTTTGTTTTTAAAGACTGAAATATCTTGTAGTCTTATCATGAAAATATCCATCACCAGTAATTCTTCAGTATTGCTGAAAGATATCTTCTTCTTTTGTACATCTAGCAAATAAGTGAACAGATGTGTCAAATGGCTACCCTGAACTTTTCCTGATCCTGGATTGTCTGGAACATCCTTAGATGCTGTAGACTTTCAGACTTCTTTACCAATATTAATCAACCAAAAATGATGACTAGAAGACACAGTACAGGGCTAATCTAGATGTGTCTATTGACTATAAAACACAGTTATAATAATTTCTCATGGTACAATGAAATTTTAAAAATGTTTTGTACTACCTAAAGTTTAAAATATAACTGTAAATGTGATGTTGTTCTGCTCATTCTTCTTACTGCAGTCACAGCAAGTTAATCATACAGTGTGTAACAGAAAATATTAGCTAATGTCCAAACATTGACTGCTTGACATTACTGTCAGCTGTGTGTCATTAATACTCTGATTAAATGCTATGAAATGTTGGGTGAATGGGCATTAACAGCCTTTAAAGATGCAGATAAAAAAAATGGCTGCGCACATGGACTTCTTCCAAGAGAAAACATGTATTTATACAGCTGAAAGACTGCCACTTATCTGTAAGGGAGAGTAACAGTTACCAAAAGTAACACACACTCCTGTTGGGTTGTGGGCTTTGACATGACACTTTCTGCATTTTTAATGGAATTGCATCTCTAAGATCTGTGATAGGACACTCAGACCATATAAATTCTTAAGATCAGACTTTCAACATTTGGCACAATTTTCTAGAAAAGCTTGGCTATTTCTGTCAGATTCTCCCAAGCGTTGTGCCTGTGCAGGTTATGACTCTTGTACAGTATTAAAAAGCTCCTCTATTATAAAAAGAATAAAGGGTCTGATGATTAACTACCAGTAGTCACCTGCTGTATTACTATCTGGATAAGAACATTAACATGGCAATCATCGGTGCAGTCTTCTGAATAAAATAACCATAAAATACATGAAATCAGACACACACAGAGTGAATCAGCAGTGGAAATATATGTGTATTGGCTCTGTGAAGCATATGATCAAAAGGATGATCTACACAGATCCACTAACTCAGCAGAGCCTGAAAGCTGGAAGAGTGAAAAAGCCAGATGTGCACAGAGCTAATGACTAAGGAGTTAAAATCTGCAGAGACAGAAAGCCAACTTATACCATTCCCGTAAAGGTGTAACCACCTGTCAATGGGAATTTTGTCTGCTGAGACTGCCTCAAAGATTCTAAAAAAACCCCAAAAACAAATAAAAATGGTCAAAATGAGCTAATGTATTAATTGCTGTGGGAATCAAGGCTAGAGCTGCAGTAATTGCAGAGAAGCTGACAAGGAAACTTTGTAGCTACAAGAAATCTATGTAATCTTTTTGTCTTGTTCCAAGTTGCCTAATAACTGAATACTGAAATCTGGCCCTTATGCTACAGAAATGGGTTCTCTTGGCTGACGCATTTCTCTCCAGCTGAGTTACAAACTATTTAAACTTTGCCCTTTCTTCTGTATTGCTACATTTTCAGCCATGTTTTGTACATGGGAAAAAAGTAGCAAATAATCATATCAACTGTATTGAAAAGGAAGTATTAGCAAAGACTTGTGCTCTGACTGCCAGGAACTGGCAATGTAGTCAGAGCTGGAGAAGGCAGAGATGAGCTCAAGGAGCTTTCATCTGTAGGACCCGCTCATTGTACACTTCTCCTTTCAACTGGGGTGGGCAAAATATTAACTTTGTTAGAGGGATGTTTCACCATTGTCACAGCTAAAAAGTCCAGTAAACATTTATTTTGCATTACTTCAGAGATATGATAGTCATCACATAAAAAAACCCATTTTTTATGTGGCAAAGGGAAATTTTTGGAATTAAAAAATTATATTTTTACTTCTGATCAAAAACACGGTGGTGCAGTTGTTGCGCTTCCCCCCACCACCCCCACCGCCTTTTCCTACAAGACCTCACTTCATTCAACAGATGGGGTGGTGGATAGAAGGATGTAGGGAATGAACAGCTGTTCACTTTTTCTTTATGCTCACTGTATGACCTTTACCTTACATACTATGCGTCATCCAAACCATGTATTGAGCTCTGAATAAATATTTGCTTCCTAAGTCTAATACCTATACTACAGCCATGCAATCTCTCACTACTTTAAAAGGATGGCAAGTTATCTTGCCTATCATTACATCTCCCTTATGAAAAACAAAAAAACCAAAACCCAAAAAAACCCACAACCCAAAACAATCCTGCAACACCTTTTTGATCATTACTTTATGCAAAGAGAACAAAGCTTGACAGGAGTCACAAGAGGAAATAGTGAGAAGGTCAAAATTGCAAAGAAGGAACAGGAAATATTTTTCCTATTTTATGAAATGTCAAAAAATGTTTTCATTGTTTCACTGAAAATTTTTTTGCACTTTCTCACAGTTAATCTGGGGAGTAAGTGGGGATAAGATTTTGAGAGGGAGGCAGAAAATTAGAAATAATCCAAACTTTGTGACTAACCTCACTTTAGATAGAGAAGGGCCAAGTTTAACCCTTCTAAGCCTCCAAATAAGAAATTGCTAAATGTGTTAAGTAACAATTAAGTGTTCATCTATAATCTGAAAGAACAAGTTAAAGACACTGTGTTTTCCTGGTCTGGTGTTTCCTTTGACATCTCTTGTCGACATCCATCTTATACCTGAGAAAAGTTCTGAAAAATTGCATTTAATCCTACTCATTGTTACACAAAGTTTCACCCTAAGAAAAGAATTTCACAAAAGGTTCCAAGTACCTCAAGGAGCTGTTCATCCATTCAACATAGCCCTGCCAGAGGTGTTGAGCAGAAGAGATCAACTGGCAACATAAGAATCCTGAGCAAAACATTTTGCATATCATAGTAAAATAAAATATTCAACAGTGATTTATGTGGAATGATTAGACTGTTTTGTGTTTGCCTGTGCAGTTGTAATAACTGTGACTGTGTGAATCAAGGAGGACACAATAGATCCAGCTTAGGTACAAGCAGTAGGGCCATTCAAAGGATGTCAAACATTGCTTCAGGCCACACACCTGAAACCGGAATTGTTCCCTTTTCCCTTTCTCCCAGATACATGAAAGTCAGTACCCACCTAAGGATGTAGGCAATTTTCTTCTGCCTTTGAGGAAAATGGGTACATTTTGAGATCCTTATATATTCCCACCTGGTTAATATGTTCCCACCAAGTTAATAGACATTTCAAACCCTACTTTCAGTTTTTGTATAGAGGGCACTTATAGTCTTCTTAATGATAGTTTTTTAAAAAAGCAACTTTTAGATCTGGTGTGCAGGATAGAAGAAAAAAAATCTCACTTAACAGGGATCTAAATAGCAAGAGTTGTATTCACAGTTTTGACAGAAATTCTATGCTGAACACTGTCTGAGGAAAATGGATTGGGTTGGTCTTGTTCAATTTCTGATGTCTAGATCCCCAGTTGCTTACACAGGTTTGAATTTTCAGCAAAGCTTAATTGACACTAAATAGAATTCTTTAGAGGTTTGCAACGACTAAGATTACAGAATTCATCCATGAAGTACTGAGGCACGTACTTAATTTTTAAACCTAGCCATCTTCAGCAGAACAGTCCACAGACAACCGGATTTGAGCTCATATGTAAAATTAAGCAAATGCTGAAATGACCCATATAGGAATTATACTACAAAGTACTGGCTGAAAAGATGAAAAGCAATTATAAATTTGTGGATCATTCTTGCACAATTATTTTCTTGATTTCAAAGGCATTTAGGGCAAGATCCCTATAAATCAGCATGGTATTACTGAAGAAAGTATTTAGTTAAAATTATTCTTTCACCATGGTAGTCTAAGATACTTTTGCAACTTTCTCTGCAAACAGATGTCTGTATATTGATCCTACATTCAATCCCTTTTTAGCAGAAACCATCATCTGTCAATTCTTAATACACACACATACACAAAAAATATGTATTAATTTCCATTTTAGCATAACACAATATAGCATAAACACTGCCCAAGCATCCATCCATAGGAGCCATCCAACCATTTCTCTGTCTCCATAGTAAAGTGTCAATACCAGAAGCCAAGGTATGCCTAAGCCACTGAAAGATGCAAGCTAGATTCTTGCTTTAGCAGAGGCAGAGGAAATTCATTCCCACTATTAGCAGAGACACCATAGCAGAAAAACATGGTGCTTTAGCCCCAGAGAAATTAAGGCTTTATATAAACAGAAGGATCTAGGACAGTTTCCTACATATAAGATTTAAAACAGACCAAGACCCAGATTTGCACAGTCTTTAGCCATTTTGTCGCAGAAACTAAAACAAAAAAGAGGTTTGGGAGACTTAAAATGGACACAGAAGTGCAATGAATGATGCAGAGCACATGCTCGCACAATTTTTTATTCATGATTTCTTTAAAGGGACAAAGCATTTGTTCTCAGAAATTAATGGGGTTTGGTTTTCTTTTGATCCCTCCCTCAGTATTTCTTGCTTTTTGCCTCAGATACAGGCAGGATGAGCAGGAAGTTTAGGGATTTTCTGAATAAACTTGCCTTCACAAAAGAAAAATAATCTTTCTGGCCAAAGTAGGACATTCAAACAACTGTCCTCTCAGTCTCTCAGCAGCTAGAGCTTGTATCTTTGAAGGTAATCTGTAAATTTACAATCAGCATGTTCCATATAGATTATTCTGAATGTTATTTCAATCTTTTGAGGTTATTCTATATTATTGGCTAATAACTCTGCAACCTGATGGATGATCAGCTGACTCCGAGTTCCAGACCAACCTCAAAAGTATGTGCTAGATGAAATGTGAAACCAATTGTATGATCAATGTTTGAAAGAAGGCATTGTGACATTAGTATAAACCGTTAAATTAAGGTGATTGCCAATTAAGAATTAAATAAGGTTGAGAAGGAGAAACAAAATTGATTAAATATAAGTAATCAATAAAGAGTTTAAAAACTCAAAAAGACTTGCTATCTCAATAGTTATCCACCAAAAAGTACCACATATACAATCAAACACTGGAATATCAGATTAGAAGAATGATATTATTAGAATAAACATGCATTTATCAGTTCTATGCAGAATGTGAAGTTTAGGACAAAGTTTAAATATTGCTTATAGACATAGTCATGTTTCTGGTTTATGTCAATTACTTGAACCCAGTGAGTAGAATGTTGTCACAATGGCAACTCCAAATTCATACAGTGAAAAGTTGAACTGAGAGAGAACTATATTTTATATTTTGAAATGCATTTTGATTTTACAGGGTTCATACATCATTTAGAATTTGTGTTCTTCAGGCATTTAATTTTTTTATGGACAGATGTTAACAAAAAGACAGTGCTCCTGTTCAAAACTCAAGTACCGGATGTGAAAAATTTCAACTTGCGTCGCCAGTCATATGGCTGAAAGCTGATACTTTGTTAGCTTCCACATGCTATTGATTTTTCTCTCTTATGGACTGTCTTCTAACTAATTAATATATTTATCTAACTGATTTGCAGAGACCTTTGACTGCAAGCACTTATTTCACTGCTCAGATGGTAGCACATAAATAGTTCTGTCACAATAAATTGGATTTAACACAAACCTAGAATTAAACAAGTGTTCACAGAATCAAAATAGAATAATTTTCCTATGACATTAATTTATGAGAAAAAAATCACAGAATTTGCAATTTAAGATTACATTCATTAAAAATACTTGACCCAAAATAATGTTTGTTGGGTTTTTTTTCTACAAACAATTCCGTAGAGAACTTAAAGTTTAGTTTTGAATTACTTTGAAGACTCACTGATATGTCTGCAGCTAGCATGGTACTAATAAAAATTCCAATTATAATGACAAATTATTGTGCAGAACTTATTTTTCAGTCTTATCAGAACACATAATGAAAACTTACACAAACATCTAGGACAAAATTTATTTAGTGCTTTGAAAAGTAATTATGAATATAAATTTTCTTATATGAGCTTTTAATGAAAATACATTATTTTTTTAATAAACATTTGGGGGAAAAAAAACACAACAAAAATGGAGATAAACCTTTCCTACACAATAAAGCTTTCAGAGCAAGTGAAAAACTCAAAGCTGAACTCTTCTCAACATGGAAAACTGTCATGAAGGGAAAATTCTAAAAAAGGTATACATTTCCAGAGCTGTGAAATTATGTGGGCTGACATGAACTTCAGTATCTTTTAGTTTCCCAAATCAAATAAATCAGGTGGATTATTGATTTATTTGTTTTACTGTGGGCAGTGCTTCTTGGCTCTTTCCATTACAGGATAAAACAAAGTTAATTTCAATCAAAAAAGCTACAGCTGCCAGTGAAGATACATTTCTGTAGCAATTCTGTCTTAGAAAAGCAAAGAGAGGAAGCAGCAAGCTCATGCTCTGCCAAATGCATAAGTGTAGTAAAGAAAAGAGCATATACAAGTATATATGTGCATATTTGGTTGGGTGCGTTTTCAGAGCTTTGGCTTTTACACAGCCAGCCTGAAGCACTTTAATGGAACATAACTTTCATTTCTGAAAGTTCAAGAGGCTTTAGAGGTTTCTAAAATTAGGCAGCCAAAATCATTAATCTCCTTAGAAAAATTTGGCAAACCACTGAATTCATATTGACAAAGGGACTAGGAGGTAGCAGACTCAATTAACAAAACCATTTCTCTCCTCTGATGGCTTTGCTCTTTCTCTCTGAAATCACCAGGGTAACACTGACTTTATCGCAAGCACAGGGAAAGAGCTAATGTTTTAGGATGGGAACAAACAGGTATTGATGAAATAAGTACTGACTCAAGCCTGAATCCAAACATGAACTCACCCTGCTTTCCAGGTTCAGGTGAGCTGCAGTCCTGCTCCTGAACCTGACATTGGTAGTCCAAAGCTGACTTCTGGACAGAGGTTAGCCCGGGGTTGCAGCTCCTAGCGCACACCTGCAGACCCAGACCCAGCAGTGACAGAAGAGGTTAATGCCCTCACCTGCTTCTAGCCATCCTTCTGCTAGGGTAGGAGGGGTTCACTAAAAGAAACAAGATCTTACAAGGGAGTGTGATACCAATTAGCCACGTGTGGCAGTTCTCTGACTTTGAGTATCCTTAAGATACACCAGACAGCTTGTTTATTAATGGTTTTGTTAATTACTTTACAGAGAAGGAGATCAGTGAGTATGATGCACCTGCTATTCATCAGATATTACAAAGTCTTGTAACAACATGTCCACAAATAAAATAAGGGATCCTAACTTTGTAGCTTATAAGGAATTACTGGACAGGACAAGTCCAATTTGGTTTCCACAGACACATTCAGGATATTTTTTCACTCACAGTACAGCTGATTCTCACACCTATTTACTGAGAAACTGTGCTCTGCAAATAATCCCAGCAGGACAAGTAAGCTTCTATTTACTCAGCAAAAGCAAGAATGGCTGTATTTGACCATTTTAATTTCTTCACATCACCAGTTTTATGGTCTATCACCTTCACAGCATTTTGCTTTCACACTATACTTCACTATTTCAAACAGAACTTGAAAAAATACTTAGGCCCTGAGATTCAATAAGGTTTCTTTCCTATTTGATACACTACACCATTAAATCAGGTAGACCATCCCCTGATGGGTGTATTCTCAAGAAATACTTCCTTCACAATCTCCTTGTCTTCAGCTCTTGAGCCCTCCTAATTACTGAAGCATTTTTAAAGTCATATTTTGTGTACTGTACCTAACTCAAATAATTAGATGGGAGAATAAATAAATGTACAGAAGAAGAAAAATACTGGAAATAATAAAATTATTGAATTTTTTGTTTGTTTGTTTGTTTTGTTAGAAAGAAATCTCATATGCGCGCTTGTCCTGATTCACTCTTCCCTGGTATTCTTTGTTCATCTATATATCAAAAACATAGCCATTTTAAAACTGATTAAAATGTACAACCAAGGAAGGTTGGGTTAAGTTAGATTCATTGCCTTTCTCCTGTCTATATAAAGCAAGCAAGTAGCACTCAGTGTGTAACAGCTCTCTATTGCTCAGCTTAACTAAGAGTGATTATGCTTTTCAAACACAAAGGCTTTATAAAGGTTTAGTAATCTGGATGAAGACTGTTCATTATTATTAAAATGGGTATGGATTTTCTGGGTTGGTGTAAGTTTTTTTTAACATCGCCCTAGCAGGACCTGAAGAACAGAGAGTGCTGCTAGTGAGCAGCACAGCTACGACCTCCACCTCTTCTCTGCCCGCTACTGGTAATGTAAAGCATCACTCTGTTCCTGTACAAATTAACAGATGTTAAATTAGCTCCCAGATAATTTTCTTTAATGAACTAAAGTATAATAATGGCCAGACTTCGTGAACGAAGATCTGGGGAAGGGCTCTCCCCCCGTGGGCGTGCCCTTCCATCCTGCGCAGTGGATTTTTTTTAGGTGAGGCACAGCGTGCGCAGAACTGGCCCCACCGTTCAGTCCTAAGGTCTGTTTGCCACGGCCGAGCGAGCTTGGACAGTGACAACAAAATCCTTGGGACTGACTACAGCACCTGGTACTAACCAGGGCTGACCCTGCTGAGCATCCGAGATCTGACGGGATCAGATGGCAGGGAGGCATTTAACTGCCCAGGGGACGGTCCCGACTGAGGACTCGAACTCAGGTTGCTTGGGATTCAGAGTCCAGAGTACTCTCCTTTACACCACAGGACCGCCCCGGCAGTGTTGTACTCTCATTGAAATCTATGTATAATCAAAGCCCCTTAATCTACATCTCTAACATATAGATACTAATACCCACAACTCCAATACTCAAATAAAAAGGTCTAATATTTGATTCAGAGTTCTGTTGAACTGTCTCATGGGGTGGGTTTTTTGCCCATCTTCCTGTGCTTTCAAAACCAAACATGAATTTCTGAAGCTGCTCAGATGTAATTTGTTCCTGATTTGTGTTTAAGCTTTATCTCCATCTTCATTGGATTGTGAGATAAAAGATTTTCAGCACCTCAGAAAATTAAGCTATGTATTTCATCATGGGTATTTTACCAAATATTAGTTAATCAATTAGAAAAATATATCCTTCCCTCTTTTTTTTATAACGATATCTATATGTCATGGATATAAGGTATTTGTAACCATGTTTATGTATTTGTGTATGTAATCAGCTTTTCCACCTGCAAAGTGGGGATAATTATTCTTTCTTTACAAGTATCATGAGGTTTAGCTTAATAATTTCTGGCAATTGATGTGAGATGCTCTTAATGAATAACTTCATATGGTGAGTGATAAGGTTAATTATCCCACTATGACAGAAATCAATCACTATTAAATCCTTTCTAGCTGGATAATCTTAATTTTTTTGATTTGGCTAAACTGACTTGACAGTCACATTGCTGCCATATGTTGGAAATCCAGGAGACTACAGTACAGCTCATGAAAGTCCCTGTGCAGGCTGCAAAGGACTGAAAGGGACTGTGAAACAAATTATACCATGTGTTAATTTTTTTTTTATTATTATGCTTCCATTTAAACCAACACTGTTACTACAGAATATTATTGTTATCCTAACCATGGCATAGCATAAGCCCGTGGCTTTTCCCATGAAGTGCTGTTATGATGTTAAAAATAATTAATGAAGTGCTATCTTGAAATTAGGGGAAAAAAAGTGATTTTATAACCTCAACATTTATACTTGACTATAACAGTAGTTCTTCTGTTGGAATGATTAAGTTTCAGAATTTGTTGATTTTGGTTTTGAGCCTATTATTCATCACATTTGTCTGTGGTATTTAAGTAGACATACAAAGAAGGATATTGAAGTTGATATATGAGGAAGACTAGCAAACAAAGATTGACTTGTGAGGCCAAAAACCTATATACACCCAAATGCTTATATCTCTCCTACACAGGCAAAATACTATTTTATTGCCTTTTATTCAAAATTTGATTTAATTATTCTACCACTCTCTGTTAATGACATGAAACGTGCAACAGTATTGAGTGGTGTTCATGGACAGAGATAAGCAAGCCTCTTCCAAGGGGTGGGACACACACTTTCCTAAAATAGGAAATTTAAGCTTTCACATCATTAGTGGAGTTTTAAACCATATGCTGTCGAGCTCAAAGGTATCCAGGCTGAGTTTTCTGTGTCAAACTCATTATCTCTCAAAACGAATGTAGTCTCATGCCTTCTGCAAACAGGAGATGAAAGTCTCGGCTTTCAGTCAAGGTCTAGTTTGTTAATAATTAAGATCTATAACAGTGCAGGGCATTGTCTTTTTTTTTAAACCAACTATTTGTCCTATCCAATTAAGGATCTTTCAAGTTCCTCTCTCATTCTTGACATTTTATTGCCAGCAGTTACATGTATACCGCAGTTTTAATAGTAAGGAGAAACCTCACTGGAAGGTGATTGCTTTTATCTGATTTGCCATTATGGAGAGTTTGAATTTCTCCCTGCATGTTGTCAGCATAAAATAGTTAGTTACAAATTCATGAAAAATTTAGGTGTGCACTGTTAATTGAATATTTTTTTAGGGAAATGCGATGACCTAGGAAACAAAGAAGGATTCTTCGCTTCCAAAACCAGACATTTCTTCCTCCCCAGCTCTCCTACTGCTTTCTACTCTGTAACTTATTTTTCTTGTTTATTGCATCTGATATTCTCTTATACCTTTCCTTATGTTTCCTTTCTCCCGTTTTATTAATTGAACTATGTTAACTTCACAGTTAGCGTCAGATCCATCTTAACAGGCCAGAGACAAATCTAACTCTGCAAACAGCATTCCCCATAGGAACTATAAGCACTTTTCAAGTCTGTGAATGTTCGTGTACACACCTGAATAGACAAATATTTCTTGCTGATAAACTCAAGAGTTTTCTCTTTCCTTAATATGGTTATCCTAATTCAGGCTGCCATTCTTAACAGTGTAAGTCATCATTAATCACAGAAAGTCCCTCATACTATGACTAAGTTGGTAATCACAATCTTCTCAGTGTTTTGTCAGATAATTTTACTGTTTTGATAGCCCCAAAACTTTATAGAGCCCTCTAAGCTGTATTAAAAAATGGTTTAACGAGACAAAAGCTTCTAAGTATCTGAGCAATCAAAGAAGGTAAGTCCTAGAAGACTAAGTAGTTCAGTACAGTAAGACTGGAAAGATGTACAGCTAGCTTCATATTCTGTGTCTCACCATTCTCTCATGGGAAGCCTGGGACACAGAATTGAACTTTACCTTCACAGTCTCAACCTGATGCCCCTTGTTGGACATCTTTTAACTAAACATTTCTTTAATCCAGTCAACACCATATCCAGTGTTCGACAAGATCCTCAAGTTCACGCATAAGCAAATTCTGTGCCAACCATATATGGACCAACTCCTTATGCCTAGCAGAGTCCGTGTAATTCAGTGTCACAAGAGATAATAAAATGTGTTGGCTTTTTTTTATTCTTTAAATGGATGTCTGTGAATAATTTAATTTGTGAATATAAATGGCGGTGAGTGTTTGTAAAATCTGAGTTTAACCAAGGCTGGATAATCCCCTCAATCATTTACTGTAATCAGTAGAGAAAGAAGCTCCTCTGGAGGATGTCAGAATAGGCACTTTTCTGTGTGCCAACTCCAGAAAGTGCCAGGGAAGGTTAGGTTTGCAAGGACAAAGTAAATCTCATGAACAATTAAGACTAACTCTATGGTGAACTCTAAAATGCCAGGATACAATTCTTATGCTTGTCTATTTCTTAACTAGAGCAGTAGAAGAATTCCAAAGAGAGATGGATAGACACAGTTATAGCTATACTGCAACACAAATTCCAGTGTCTAAAGCCAAATTTCAAATTGATGTCAAGCCTTTCAGGATACAGGAAACCTTCACATTTTTTTAAATGCAGTCTCTCTGGAAGTCCGAGAATAGTTTCTACCTAAAAATTGTATATGTTATATATAATGATGTGCTTATTTCAAAAAAGTTTTACTTTTTTGTTGGAGAATTTAACACCAAAAAAAAAGTTAGTGCTATCTCAAGAAATTACCATTTTCACCATGTGCATGTCCCATCTCTTACTAGTCCTAATCAATCAGACCTCCTGACAGAAACTCATGCTGAAAACCAAAAGAAACAAATGTGGTTGTTTTGTTTTGGTTTACTTTGGTTGGTTTTTTTTTTGTTGTTGTTTTGTTTTGTGGGGGGTTTTTTTGTTGTTTTTGTTTTTTGTTGTTGTTGTTGTTTTTTTGTGCTTGCTAGATAATGAACCCTTCATTGCAAATGCAATATGTTAAGCAAAGTTAGTGATATCAGGCTGTTAGTAAACTTCAGTTTGGTAACTAAAGCAGTAAAATATATTTTTTTGGACAATAAGCAAAAGAGCTTATGAGAGAAAGAGAAGGGCCCCATGTGTATGGATTCAGTGAAGAAGTAAAGTTTTATATAACATGCAGTGATAAACTTAATTTATAGCTCACAAAAAGTAGTTACTCTAGTGGTGCTTGGATACAGCAGACAGCCTGATATATAGAATTTGGATATTTGTGGAGGACAAATAAGTACTGAAGAGGGTGACCATTTTGTCAATATACTTCATGTTGTTCACATAATTTGCATCAACTTTATAACCTTAACTTTGTAACTTTAGAAGCTGGTCCAATCAAGATAAAGTTTATTAGTGTTCTTCAGCATTAGTTTTCTTCAAAATATCAGTTTTCTAGGAAGTTGTACAATGAGTGTCTTTAAATATAGAACATTAAGATGAAAGATTGTTCTCTGTTATCTGTCACAGTGGCTCTTAAAAGCTTTGATCTAAAAGGCCTATGCTTTTATGGTTAAGTACAAAAAAAAAAGAGTATGCAATGAAATGGCACCATTTTATGATCTCTGACACATAAATGTCGTTTCATAGAGGCTTTGTATAAAAAACAAAAATACTTTAAAATGCTATCTCTAACTGGCTTCTGAAAGAGCACATATTTCAGGTTTGAACAACAAAATTGTTTTTCCACATATAAACATTCATTTGGATCATCCCACTCCTACATGGCACTGACTCCTCCAATAAAGAGTATGACTCACATCATTGCTGGTGAAGTATATTGACTTTTCTTTCCTGAACTAAACATCAGACAGGCATCTGAACTACAAAGTTATTAACTAAGATATATCACAAACTAGTATCCACTGACCTCAGAATAGCTTCAGTTCAATAGTTACTGAGCTCTCCACATCCTTTCTGGGTGCAAGACTGGTTTTTCTTGTTACAGTAAACCCACCAATGTAATATGCTACCTCAAAAGACACAGTTTAAGTATCCTATATTGACTCATCTAAAATGTTTATTTATCAGTTAAATGCAAATCAGACAAAAATTACAAAATCTCTTCTTAGGTAATTTCTGGAAACTTTTCTCTTACTTCTCTTTCATATTTTCTGAGATAAGAGTCTTCCTAGTGCCGATACCCTTCACTTCCTGAATCACAGATATGTCCTTCCCTTTTCCCACACTATCCTTCTTACTGTTTTTTCAATTAGATGCCTAGTCTTTAGCCTACCCCCCAAAAGACCAGAATGCTGACACACCTGTTTGTATTCTCATAACAGCTTGATTCAAATCCTGCTATTTACTCTACTATCACACAATCACAAACACTTTTATCAAAAGAAGTGCATCAAAAACACCTTAGCCAGCAGGTTGAGGTAGCTGACTATTCTTCTCTACTCCACTCTCACAAGACCTCACCTGGAGTACTGTGTCCAGCTCTGGGTTCCCCAATAAAAGGAGGACACAGACCTGCTGGACCAAGTCCAGAGGGGGGACACAAAGATTATCAGAGGGATGAAGCATCTCTCCCATGAAGACAGGCTGAGAGAGTTGGGGTTGTTCAGCGTGGAGAAGAGAACACTCCAGGACACCTTATAGCACCTTCCAGTAGCTAAAAGAGGCTAACCAGAGAGCTAGAGGAGGACTTTTTGCAAGGTCAGGTATTGTTAGGACAAGAGGGAATGGCTATAAACTGAAAGAGGGTAGGTTTAGATTATGTATTAGGAAGAAATTCTTTACTATGAGAGTGGTGAGGCACTGGCACAGGTTGCCCAGAGAAGCTGTGGATGCCTCATCCCTGGGAGCGTTCAAGGCCATGTTGGATAAGGCTTTGAGCAACCTGGTCTAGTGGAAGGTATCCCCACTCATGGCAGGATAATTAGAACGAAATGATCTTTAAGGTCCCTTCCAACACACACCATCTATGACATTTATAATGATCTCACACATAATCAGTCAAAACAATTCACAACAAAGTACTTTTTCGTTTATAAGGTACCAAAACTGATAAATGAATGTTCATTTGTATGTTTTTGGGCAATGGTTCCGAGTAGGAAGATAAGTTATACAGTTACGCGTAGTCACTTAACTATATTTCCACGAAAAACATTCCTAGAATGGTTCACTTGTCCTGCAAACAAATGAATTCATGCATGTGTTAGTCAGTCAGATCTGTATTTATAGTGCTAAAATGGAAAAATGCATACAATAATTTCCAGGCATGTAGAAACCCAGTCACAGGTGCTTTGAGGACTAGGAGTGCCACAGCTGTTAGTCTGTCAGGGGTAAAGCCTGTTAATGAAACTGAATTGCTGGCTTATGGCAAATGAGCATTGCATGTGAATAAACTGAGTGTGGTACATCAGTGGCTGAAAACCAACAATATGACAAAAAAATGTTAGCTATAAAACACTGACCTGGGGGACTCAGATGGAGAGTTACGCCTCATTAATGTAAGTAGAGTCAAACACACAATTAAAAAAACAGCATCTGTTAGAAAGCAAAGCAACGGAAAAAACATTTATTTTTCCACTCAGTTTTAGGAATCATTCACTTCAGGCAGGTTAACTGTGTTTATCATGTAACTACCAGACATTTTTCCATGCTTTGATAATACCAATGCATCTATGGGATACTTAAATACAGAACACCTAAAAACAAAGGCATTTAAGCCCTTCCTGGAGAGCCAGCTGTGGCTATTTCTGTGTTTTATCACAGAAGCTTGTATCAGAAAAGGAAAAAGTTCTATTTCCCTGGAATCCTTCTGCCTTTCTTCTTTTGCTAAGAGTTGTTTCATCTAAAATGGGAAAAGGACAACAGTATCATAGTATATCCAAGTGAGAGAATTATGAAGTTCAAGTAACACTTTGAAAGTCCCATGCTGAGGGTAGGAAATTCACTCTTCACGTATTAATTCTCCTTTCTTTTACAATATATTTTCTTTCCTCGCAGATACATTGATGCAAACTCCTGCAAGTCAGACAGCAGTCTCATAGCATATAAGTAACTGATTCAGAGGCACAGTGGAGTCTCTCTCTTGATTGCAATGAGCTGCCAAACAATTATGAAACTTCCTCTCTGTGACAGTTTCCTCTGCTGAGGTATGGAAAAGCAATATATAATACAGAGGGAACAGGCAGGGAACACGTAATGCTTTACATCTGCATTCTTCTCATTGCATTATTTATACTAATCTTAAAAGTTAAAATAAGCAGTATCTGCCCCTTTTATTTCTCTGTGATTGATGATAAAGGACACTGTAGAAGCATATTTAATAACACTGAGTTATTAGATTTGCTTATACAGGTCTGAAGGATTGTAAGTACTTATATCCTAATTAACTCTTCATCCCCGTTATGTAACTAGGAAGTACCAGAAGACTATACTTGCTTTGTTACAGGAAAGCTCAATAAAAATAATGTGGAGTTCATACAGCGAGTCATTTTTAGTCTGAATCAGTAATCTGAATACAAGAACATCTGTAAGTGTCCTGGTTATAGTGACCAGGACCAATTTGTCACTGTGTGGGTGTGGCTAAGACTGTGCATTCTACACCCTCTATGTATTTTCTCATAAACAGCTAACAATGGACCATTTGCTGCAGCTTCCCAGAGCCTGACCCCTCAGGCTACAAGCTGGGTGTTTGGGAACTTCTGTGAGATAAGAAAGGTTTCCTG
>JAWWEU010000001.1:39832374-39849710 GCA_035583155.1 Acropternis orthonyx | reverse complement strand
TTGTAGTTCTGACTTGCAGTCTTTTTGTGAATTGGGTTCTTTTTCTCCTGCTGGTTTACCTTAAACCAGCACAGTAAGCAAAACAAAAACCAAACAAACAAACCAAACCAATCAACCAAACAAAAAAACCACCTGTGTGCGTGCACACACATACACACACACAGACACACACACACACACACATGCACACACACACACACACACACACAAAGAAAACAACTAAAAAACCAAACCAAAAAAAAACCACACCAAAACAACCAAAGAACGCTCAAGAAACCTTACTAGGACACTAACATGTTATTTACATGCACAGCTGTTTGTGTGATCTTTGTAGCAATTAATTTCCTTCCAAAGGAGACTAAAAGACTGCAACTGTTTTGTTCTTATTTCTTTTTCATTCAGGGTACTTTTTTTCCCGTTTTTAGCCATGGGACAGAACTGCTCAATACTAGATGCAAAAAAATAATAAAAAAATACACTCAAGAAGAAAATCTTAAAAGCTATCACTTATTGAACAAAGGAAAACAAAGGGCTGACATATTTATGAACTTTTGGTTTCTGGTAAGTTTTGATTTTTTGTTTTTAATGTTGTTTGAGAGTTTGGTCACATTTCTTTATTCTCTTTTTACAAAACAGTGAAGTCTTTTTGATTGCACAACATTATTCTTCTGTACCAGCATTATTAAAACAGTGTTTCACACTGTATTGTTCTCAGCAGTCTTTGCTAATTTGAAATGACATCTGGAGGGAAAAATTGAATATTTTTGTATAATCCACTTTATAAATATCCTAAGTCTCAGCATCATAGGACCTGGAGGAAATCTGGACTCTAGCGATGTTACTACTTCAGGAATGTTTTTGCTTATTATTTCACTTTCTTGACTTAATGTCCAAAAATAGACATTCAATACTGAATATCCTAAAACAACTCACTGAAACCTGAATGAAAACTCTGCCAAAACCAGAAATTAACTTATTTATTATTAAAACCGTATATTATCACTCTATATATATATATATATAGGCCTTTTCAACTCTTATCTCTTAAAACTAACAGCTAATTCACTGACGTTTAAACACAGGATTTGAGAGTTTGATTCAAAGGCTTGGAATTTTCATGTATTTCATAGTCTTTGGACTAAAGATCAGGTGTATTAACAAATGCCATACCCAGTACACACAGATAGCATGTTAGTGTAAAGCAAATCTAAAAAATACAAGTGCATTTTGGTCTAGACCATTCTGGTAGCTCTCTCAGGGATGAGAAGGCACAGGGCACACAGGGTGGAGGTGGTGTGTGGAGGTCTATCCAAAATGCCTGACCTCATGCCATATATACCATATGTCCCCAAGGCACAGCCAGTACACTGCACAAAGTCAACAGCATGAACAGGTGTGAGAGAAGCTTCTACATGCAAGAAACATAAATTTTTTTGAGTTCATGATTTAGTTATTCTGCATTACTTAAATAATTTACACAATTGACTGAAATATCACCAAGTAGACACAAACTACCTGAATATATACAGAGTTGGAGAAAATAGGAACCATGTTCCTACAGAGCAATAAAGCCATGGCATGGTATCTTTCAGCCATGAAATCTTGTTCTGTGCTGGAAGATCTGGAAAATATTCAGGGTAGGAGTTAGCTTGGTTGACTTTTCCTCTGAATAAAAAATCAATGGTAAGAGAGCTGCAAACTCCTTGTAAGTTCTCCCCTTAGGTATAAGTTATACATGCTGAGAGATTTACAGACGGTAAAAAAAAATCTGCTAAATCAGAATGATGTAGCAAGAATGAGAAACTCTGAGACTCCAAAACTTAAAGTTAGTTTTCATTCCAACTCTGCAAAAAATTTAAGATTTTAGTGTTTTTTTTTCTCAGAAATTTTAATTCTGAATAAATTCACTTCAAAAGATGTAAATAATTTCATTAAGATATTTTTAAGCATTTCATAGTTGTCTAAATCAAATTAATAAACTGTTCTGCTAGGTTTCATTTAGAATCAGGTTTAATATTAGGATACATTTTGAGTATCACACTGCCAAGAGAAATGTCTCTTCTGATGTTTCTGATATTCCTACTTTTCATCTTCACTAATATATACGGAACTGTATTTCTCATGAAATTGTATTGAAGTTGTATTTCTATCGGCAGGAGCTCTACAGCTCTTGAGAGATACAGAATTTCTGCTGGCCAAATGAAATAAAACAAAACAATGAAAAAAGATTTGAAAACACCCCAAAATTGCAAGTGATTCAGTTTTCATGAGGCAGAGTACTGACAAGAAACTTCAGTCTTAAAATTTGTGATGTTCCAAAATTAAATACTTTGCTCCAGTTAAAAACTATGAAATGTTCTTGGGCTAAACTAACCAGCACATTACATTTTGATTTCTCTTTTTTCCTTATTAGCAATTTGAATTTGAGAAAACTGCACCTTCCCTTGGGTAAAAAAAAAAAAACAAAACACCAACAACCAAACAAACAAAAACCCCCAAAACAACAACAACAAGCAAAAAGCAAAAAAAATAAAAATCTGTTTATGATATTCAATTCCTAGCTAGTTACCTTGGTAATATTTTACATCTATTTTGCATCAACTATCAGAGGTGAGTAGAGTACATGTAAGTATGTAATAATCTAGCTGTATATAACCATCTAGCTCTATTAATAAGCACATAAGTTTAAGCAGGAATGACATGGAGCTATCTTCATTTCTTCAACATTATTATATTATGGAAATGTGTTTTCTAGCTGTTGTGCCTGTCTTGACTGCTATCAGCAGCTTGTATTTGTTATGAAAGCCTGCAGCTGGTCCATGCAAAGTTTGCTGTTTTGCAGTCCATCTACTGAGAATAGATCTGTAACACTGCCCAGTTTGGAGTAACGCTCCCTTATAATTGTAGTTGCAGTTCCTAAATACAACTCTGAAATAATGATGGTTGCTTTCTACTTTAGATCCTAGTAAATTAACTCCTGTCTTGGCAGATGGTTATCTGGCTGGTGAAACCAGAGACAAGTGAGAATCCAGCAAAGCAGGCTGAGGAGTAGCATCCTTTCATTTCTGTGGTTTGTTTGATCCCTGTAGTCCCACCAAAACTGTGATGTTGAAAGTTCTCAGGAGATGAGAAGGTGGCAATGAAGATAAATAAATTGTGAACAAATGGACGTGTTAGGAGACAAAAATAGAAGCCTGTGCTTGGAACTACTTGCACTATACACAGCTAATGTGCTATTTCCCGAGAAAGACCTGAACTTTATCTTAACTTTAGGCAAAATTGAAGTAAACAAGTTCAGCACACTTTCTAGCAGTAGTCATTAGCTGCCTCATTAGTAAAGGTTCAAGAAAGCCCACCTCTATGTTACCCTTATTTTTCATTCATAGTAGTAAAATTATTTTCCATCTTCTACTTATCATTTAATATTCTGAAGGGAATAGTTGGACTGCAGCTCATTCAGATTAAATTTTTTTCCTGATATAAAAATGGAGCCACTTTCTGAATGACTGATGTAAACAAAGTGATTTATATTGTTATAGATTTAGATTGTTGTTTTGGGATCCAAACTTACCCTTATTGATATCAATCACTACAATGAAAAAATCACTGAATTTGTATAACAATTGTCAGTAATGAAAAATTTGTTCTTTTTTAGGTGCAAATTCAGTAATGGGGCTCTGCAGTGGACCACCTGTTCTTACTCAAACTCCTGCTGACCTGAGGTACTAAAGAGTTGATAGAGCCAGTAGAAATGGTGCAATATTGATCAGGAAAACTGGCCAGTGTCCCTTAGCAGCATGTATAAGTCCCTTGCATGGATCATTATTGGCTATTTAGTGTGCCATTGTGGCTTTTTCCTTAGTTTTCTCTCTTGCATGCTTAGCTGTGGTTTCTGGCACCTGCTTTGGTCTTCTTGTCCCTGTTATTATTTGCTTTCTACTATAAACCTGTATTGTTTCTGATTACATTTTCTACAGAGATTCTTAGCCTGGAAGGACTCTTCAACTTCTCTGCTTCATGACTTGGGAATCCGGGTCTCAACTCTGTTTCTAGCCTCATTATACCCATCAGGACCAGTCGTGCAGGTATGACAAACCTGGTGAAAAAAGGTTATGGTGTAGAGTTTAAATCAGGAGAAGAAACCAAAGCAACAAAGCAAGAGATTTCAATTCCAGAAATATTATATACTAGTAATTCAATTTTTTATGCTTATGAACTCAAAGTTCCTGAAATTTAAAAAAAAAAAAAAAACCCCTCATGAAATAATGTTGTGGTTAATATAGAATTTAAAGTAAGGCATCATTAGATTCTCTCATATCAATCCAGTTTGCATGGAAAATATATGTATTAGTCGCTTACAGATTGTATCGCTAGAACAGATGGTCTATCTACACAGCATAGAACTTGACCTGGGTAAACTTTGCTCCCACATATGGTGTTCCTGGGTCCTTGTTGATGTAACCATTAGAGGTTTTTGTATATGCATGTTTTCAAAGTGTCTGAGAAACAGCAAAGGATGAATTGTGAGCTACAAGAATATTTCTTCTATAGCATGATACAAAATATACATTTTATGCCCTAGAGCAGAATAGGAAGTTATGTAAAAATACATGAAAATATGAGGGCAATGTGAGTGGTGTTGAACCGTGTTGGAAGATCACTGTATGGAGCACAGCTAAGAGCAGAAACATATGGAATAGTTCCTTAGAAATTAATAAAGTGGTAGTCAGCAAACCATAGTAAAATTAGAATGGGGAACAAAGCTGGTCTTTCTTGGAATTCCATGAATGTCAGGAAATTAGGAAAAAAAGCACACCACTCTTCTAGTAAAGGAACTTATGTTTTTTTCTATTGTGTAGAAAAGGAATAAGAAAAGGAGACATCTCAAAGACTTTCCGGTGATTTACATGTCCTAGACAGGCAGTATCTGACCTTTAATTTGGCTAGATGTGCATTGATTAGGACTGAAACTCATTAAGACACAAGCTACTGGGGATGGTGCAAGAGAAAATATAATATTGATTAAAAAATAAAATAATCCTCCTCTCTCTCTCTCCCTCCTGACTGCCTTAGTTCATAATTAGCCCTGCCATCCAGCTTTCCTTCTACATGTTATGTAGCTGTCAGTCTGACAGGAAGCAAGATCATAAGAATGCAATCAGAAATTTCAAATCAGCAGTCAAGCACGGACAAGGATGCAGAAACCTGCATCATGCCCAGTATATTGTTTGACTAAAGTGTGATTGCAGTATATGTGATTTAAAGATTTTAAATTCAACATAGAAATATGACTGATATTATGATTATGCTACAGTTCAGAAACTGCATCACATTTTTCTTACAAAGGATGACCATGAGAATGAGCCAATATGCAGCAGCACAAATAAGGTAATTTTCCCTATAAAATATAAGACTGAACAGGCTATTTCTGTCCACTGTGGGAATGTGAGAAAGCATTAAAAGGCAAACTTGGCCAATATTAGCTCTCTGCTATAGCTGTGGAAAGGAGTTGAATCAAAAGGGGTAACATTCCCCTCACTTCCTTTTCATGATCTTTTAGAAAGGATGTGCAGTACCATGATAAAAGATCAGAGTAATGAGACAATACCAGGATCTTCCCAAGCAAATCTAGGCTTTTTTAACAGTGACTGCAGCACTGACAGTATCTGAATGAGTTTGGATTAGCTTTGCTCAAATTTTATTTGAGACTATCAGCATCTGTTTCAGTATTTACAAGATTTTCAAGTTCTAATATAACATTTATAACATTGTCTAATATAACATAATATAACATTGTATTTATTCTGGTTGTTAATTGTAGGCAAATTTCATGGGAAGGGCTCTTTAAAGGAAAAGAAAGGTAGCAAATTTGGTATATTAAACAAGGTAATTTTATTTTCAATAGAAAAATATATTTGAACTGATCTATTACCAACATTACTGATTTACTGTCTGGGCTCTTCACAATGATCACTCATTGAGTAATGTGCACACAGAGCCACAGTAAGCATCTTCAGCTCGCATGTATCACCACTGAGTTCACTGCTCTTCTGCTCTTTGCCAAGATCTGGGTAAAGCATGATACTCAATAAGTTTTATTTCTATTGATCATTTAATAGATTGCTGTGTTTCCATGTTCATAACCTAGGGTTTCAAAGGAGTTGTTCAGTGTTATGTGGTCTTCCTAAAGGATTTTAAGTGAAGCCAATAGCTCACCTTCATGTCAGTAAAAGAGAATTAGTAATTCACCTTTATCGGTCAGGAAAAGCTACTGGAGGCAAATCAGAGAAATTAAAATGATGGAGTCTGGGAGAGGAAATATGAATTTCATAGCTTCCATTGGGGCTTACACATTGCTGCAGACAATGTTTAGCTGTGTGAAAATAGAAGAAAAATTCCCTCCTCATAAAGAGCTTTCAGAGATGTAGCTTTTTCTTTCTGTCTTGGGAAGCAGAAGACTAAAAGACAAGTAGAAAAGCAAAAAGAAGAAAAAGGAAAAAAAAGGAAAAATCCCCTGAGCAGAAGTAAAAACAATTGACGTAGTGAAATGAAGGTCTTCTTTACATTTGTCCATGGCAATGGTTAAAATCATGTAACAGCAGCTACATATGTGGAATGGGAATAGTGTGTGTGGAATAGGGATGCAACTGCAGTTCATGATTTGAGCAAAGGAATCTGCCCCAGAAACTTGAATTAGAGGGAGAGCTCTCTCATCTGGACAACACTGTAGTGATGTTATCATGTTTTAGAAAGGAAAATATACCTGGACTCAGAGCAAAAGGATGCAGTCCCTGTTTACAATTATGTATTAGAACTCTGAAATTTCTGAGACAAACTCCATATCAGGAAAATATTCAGTTCGTATACTGTTAATGTTTTTTAGCATGATGGGGTTTCTGGTTCTGGGAAAGTTTAAAACAAATAAAATTTTAATAAAAAAAAGAAATCATGGAAAGGCAGGATCCTACTATTACTTGATTATTATAATATTGTGATATTATATTGTGATATTATGGGGAAAGAGTAGTAAATTTAAAGATCTGTAAAGGAACGTGATGAATATTATATGTATTGCTTGGATTTTCATGTACCTGCCCTGGTATGAAAAGCACACTGTTCCACCCATATTTTACAAAATTCTCTTCAGATATTTGCAGCTAATATTCTGGTTTAAGCCTGTTTTCAAAAATACTTGAACTGATCTATGGCATTCTTTTAATTGAAATCCAAGCTGGCATTTTCCTCTTTCACGTTTTTCCCCATTACTGCAAGGGTTCAAGAGTTCTTTTTAAAAATGCACATCTGCTGTGTTGCATTTTAAAAGGAGAACCTTCCTCCCAGGTTTTCTCCTCCTATCTTGTACTGCAGAGCACTTACTTAGATCTAGGCATTTAGAATAGCTCTGTGTCTGAGGGTGCTACTCCCAGAACTTTCCTGTCCCTTTAGTCAAAATTGTTGTGTCTTCCTTAAAATCATAAGAGAGACAACAACTACGATCTCCTTAATTAGGGCAGATAATAAAACTAGCTGTCAAATTCCCATGCAAAATGTCCTAAAAATTGTTCTATGCTCCACTTAACAATACTGTTAGCATGCCATAGGAAAATAATTTTTACCTTTGAGGTTAGTGTCCAATCTTTTTTATAGAAAAAGAAAAAAAAACTCTTGCCCTTCTTTTCTTCCTATCCTTAAGATTTAGAAAAAATGGAACATCAACTTCAGCAGGTATAAACAGAGCACAGTAGACAGCATTGCAAATACTTTCTGGGAAAGTCCAATAGAAAAACATGCACTTGTAAGATCTGAGAAAAGAAAAAATGTATGTGAATATATTGCTGCTGCTGAAGAGCTAATTAAAAAAAATAGTTACTTGGGGTTTGTGCAAACAGTGACACAAATACTAAAATACACAGAAAAACAAGTCAACTTTTGTATGCCATAGTTTAGTGTTGAGGGCGAGAGTTAAAAAAAAGTAAAAATGCCATTTCTCTTGAGGAGAATAGGCATTACATTTAGTAAGCAGAAACATTACCCTAAGGAGATACTGAAACTTCAAAATGAGTTAAAAATCAAACACAAACCAGTACCTTATGTTGGATTTTTTTTTATATAAAGCAGAAGCTGAAAAATAAGAACCCCAACATCAAAGAAAGGAGAAAAATGCTGATCTTAACACACATGTTTAGGTATTTTTGAATGCTCATATTCACAGTTTGCAGGAGCTGTCAAAACAGGAAAGTTCTTCCTCTTCCTTTCATCTTGTTTTTGTTTGTTTGTTTGTTTTTATGAGGCATTTACAAGGTGTACACAGAGTTCATATTTATTGCATGTAGTAATTTTGGATCAAACATATGTTTCTGTATTCAGAAATGCTGATGGGCTTGGAGCCATGGACATGTTTTACCAGAAAGGGAAAGATATACAATACGAGATTTAGGTTGTTAGATTATTTCAAGAAAGAGTGTGTGCTAGTCAAATCATTTGATCTCTGGTGCAAACTACAGTTATAACTACAGACATATATCTATATCCATTGCCATATATGAATGAAAATGAAAATTTAATATTTCTGGCACTATCTTGGGTTTACTTAGGACATCTTACAGACTTAATTACTGTCTTTACTCATTTGTCAGCTTTTCAAACCTTTTAATTTAAAATTGTTTCAGTGCCAGCATCCTGAGTGGCTGATGTAGATTCAACACTGTTTGGAACAGCAATAGCAGCAGCTCCTACTTTTGTGGGACTGATGTACTCGATCTCTGTGGTTCCCTGGACATATCCCCTTCTTCTGACCAACAATATTTTCTGAGCACATTTCATTATTTTCACCTTTGACCCTTCACCTTGTTACCTGGAGCAACAGGAACCAGAGAATGCAGAAAACAGGGACAGCAAGGTGGGACTGACTGTGGGAGCAGAAGAGAAGGTAACACGTCCGAAGACTGGGTGCCACTGCTATGGCTGGTGTGACAGTACATAGTAGGACCAAATTCGCAGGGTCAGTTTAAATGATAGCTCCTGGCACATCTTCCCAATGCCTTGTGCAACATCCCAAGTCTGGGGCAAAAGCCACCTTCTCTGTGGGAGAGATGCTGTGGCAGAAACATTGAGTCACCAGCTGAAGAGGCTGTAGGAAGAGGTGAGGAAACTACACAGCAACAAGAAGGGATGGGAATGGAATCGATGTATCCTTTGGTAGAACCTGAATCCCACATTAGAAGGTAGAAGCCGCCCCTGAACAAGTAGAGGATGCAGAATACCAGGAAGGGGAAAGCCAGAAGTTTGCAAGTTTGGTGACAGAAGGAATGCTCATCCTGCGCTTTGCAGCTGTGCATTGACAGGGAAGATATAAAAGGTGAAGAGGACCAGGTTTTCTCACACCACAATGGGGAGATGTCTGAGCTTTGACTTGGGTTTGCACCAGATAATTTCTAAAATTTTCTTCTAACCTAAACTGTTGCATAATTCTAGTCAATTACTCTATGATATTAGTATCTTTGAAATTTCTGAACTGCAGTTACAAATCAATATCCAGGATCATTTGACAGAAGACTAATGTATCCTACAAGCTGGATTCAACTGACAGTGGCAGTGTCAACGTCCCTGGAAGCTCTGAACTTAGTGTTTCCATACCATATTGCCCACTTTTCCTCCAGTATTTATTACATCCACAAAACCAAACACTCCAATCTCATTTTCTGATGTTGTAGGACAGATATCACCACTCCAACATTTGTATTATAGCCTACTGACATTTTATGTTTAAAACCTATAAACTGCTTTGGTTATTACAATACTGTTGAGTTTGCAGCAATCACAATGCTGCTTCTAATTTCCATTATTTTTTATTTTTTTTAATATCACCAGTAGTACTTTTCAAACAGTGCTGTGAATCTTCTTTCATTATGTTCCTTAAAACTAGTTAAATTACTGAAATTATCCATTCTTCTTAAATACTATAGCCTCAGTGACTGATTTCATTCAGGTTTCATGAAGAACATCTGATAAGGAAACAATTCATCTTCTGTTTCACCTGTGGAATAGACTAACTTCACAATATTTTAAAGATATCTGAGTATTGCATTAGACAGTAACCATGTCCCAACACCCACAAAATGGGATTTTTTTTATTACCATACTTCAGATTCCTTGAGAAATCCTAGTAGGTACAGTATCTTTTGTATTTTCCCATCTGATGTTATATAACACATATCCCCAGAGAGCTTCTTTGTATTACCAGAAAATGAGACGGAAGGTAAAGACATCTGGTTTATAGGATTTAGGGTTCACTGGTTGGCCTATGAATCCTCTGTTCTGGGAATGGTATCAATCCATCTTGTTTGATACTCTAATAGTTTACACTTGTTCAAATCCACAGTCTTTAGAGAATTTAATCCTCATTTAATATGACAAGAATTCAGAATATATGTCAAATCAATCAACTCTACTTTAAGGAAGCAAAACTTCTATTTTGACTTCATTATTTCTACTTTTCTACTTACCTATTTGCTATTATGTATATATTGTAACTACTAAAAGATATGCCCAGTATACTTTAAATACTTCTTTTTTTTAGTAAAACTGTAAAAATGAACTACAAATGGAAATGAACAAGAACACTGTAATGAGTGATTTTTTTTTTTTTAATTTTGAATTTTCAGGTAAAGTGATACATTTGCACAAAATATTTTTATTTCTCATAAGCTGTATTTTACAACAAAATATCATTCAACTGTAGCATTTCAATCAACTGAAGTAATAAAATTTTGAAGGATAAAACATTTTTCTTAACTTTTTAATAGAAATTGAAATATTTGGTGATAACTTTTGCCAGAAATAGACACTTCATATACTTTCCATGAATACACATCCCTGCTACTGAAATCAGACTATTTGTATTATAAACAACATATTTGCATTGAAATGAACAGTTTTTTTATCCAAAGCAACATTTTTTTTTTGTAATTCCAATAGCTTTTATCCAATTATTTTTCAAAACCAATGCACTTCAATTTATATCAAGATGCTTTTTATCACATTATTCATTTCACAGTTTGATACATTCAAATAAACTAAGCAGGTATTTTGTGTAGAAATAAATGATTTTGCCTCAAAACCACTGAAAGTTACAATAAATTTAAGGAAATCCTTTTAGAAAATTATGTAAATTTAAAAATCGGCTATAGTTTTATATGTCTTAGATTTACATTAATGTCTTATTCTCAGGAAGACATTAGGTCATTTTAATAAATCCACATTTTCTAGTTGTAATAGTCACATTTATAATGCTCTCAAACATACTCCTAGAGTTGGGTGGGAAACAATTATAGCAATCAATGACAGAAAACCCAAAACAAACAAAAGAAAAAGGATCATTTAAGTTTTGTTCTCTTTTTATTGTAGAATTGTTTGTTATCTTGAAATTGTCTATTAAAATAGGCAGGTAATAAGCACCATTCAGCTCACAATGAGGCAGAGAAAAGACTTCTCCAAGCAACTACTTGGTTGATGGCAATAGTCTAGGTGTGTTGTTTCCTCAGTCATAGACTAATCATACAAGATAATTCAGGTCCAAAGGGTCTTCAGAGGATCTCCAGTCTAATTGGGGCCCAGATTCTCACCCAGTGCAGCATCTCCCATGAGATCTGAACAGGTTGTTCTGTGCTTTCTCCAGACTGACTTTGAAACAGCTGCAAGAACAAAATACCACAACCTCTCTGGTCAACCTGTGCCACTGCCCAACTGCCCTCATGGGGAAAAGGCTCTCCTTATAGGCTCAATATGCCTCTCTAATTTCTGCTTATGTCCACTGTCTCTTACCCTTCTGCCCTGCACAGTTGAGAAGAGCCCAGCTTCACCTCCTTGATGATTAATAATGTTTGCTTAAGCACTGGTGAATGATGTCATGTCCCCCCTGAGGTGTCTCTGCTCCAGGCTGAACAATTCCAGCTCCCCCAAGCCTCTTCTCACAGGGCAAGTGCTCCAGACCCTGCAATTTTGGCTTGATTTTGTGCTCACTCTTCTAGCTAAGTCTGCAAGAAACTCACTCACTTTCCATATTGCACAGATTCAGATGCAAAGCTGGAACATTGAATATATGCCTCCTACAGGCAACAGCTTTAAAAAAAAGTCAAAATTATATAAAGTGCTTTCTGGGCAGGAAATAAGAAAGATCTAGGAAAAAAAAACAACAACCTTTATTTAGTGCCTGGAGGATTTAGATAAATAAAAGCAATGCTTATACACACCTCATTCAGTTGATTTACTCACCTTTTGTGATTGACACACAGACTAATATTTGACAACACATGGATAATTCATTGTTCAACATAATTAATTATCTCAGGGCTAGTTTTGACATTGCTGAGTATTTATCTTTCCTCAGCATTAATATGATCATCTTCTCTTCCTTCCTCTTTCTGACCTTCTCGATTGTGTTTTATGTCTTCCCCTGACCATTTCTCCTTGTACAGCAGCACAGCAGGATCATGCTGTCTTCCCTTCCTGCTGCAAATCCCGTATCTATTCTGAGAATATATCTTTAGATTTTTGACATTTCTGCATGAGCCAGTCTCACATTACATTCTCTGTAACACCTCTTTTGTAGTTATATATGTCACAGTGGATCTGAACCTTTGCTTTTATTTTTGCCAGTGACATTTTTAAAATTTGTTTATTTTGTTCAATTGCATTTAGCTGAGGACCAGGAAAGTAAATCAAAATCAATCTCTACTCCTTTGCACACCTTTGTAATATTATTACTAGCATCACTACTGCCAAACCAAGGAACAGCTATTGCATGACTTCCTCCTTGTATTTCAAATTATACAGATGTATCCTTTATATCCAAGCATTGCAATCTTCCTATGTTTTAGATATTTTGTCCCCTATATTATCTGTCCTTAGTCCTTATCATTTGTAGGTTTCTTATTTTAGTCCTATAAACATTTGGAGTAGTTGATTGCTGCAGGCTCCTACCAACAAAACTATTCTATTCTATTCTATTCTATTCTATTCTATTCTATTCTATTCTATTCTATTCTATTCTATTCTATTCTATTCTCACCTTCTTCTTGGAATTCTTTTCAGACATAGAAAAAGGCAGAAATCAAGAGCAGATTTACTGGAGTTAAAAGTTCAGTGAATTCAGCAAATCATTGTAATATTTTATTCTTGCTCCAGTTCTTTAACATAATCACAAAAAAATAATAATAAAAAAAAAGCCACTTTATATTTTCAGGAAAACAAGGAGGTAACCAATGTAAGATTAACTATTCCAAAGTTTAAGTAATCAAAAAAATAAAACTGAAATGTAACACAGATTGGATTCCTTTCAATATGCTCATTTACCATTAAAGGTCATAGATAAAACTTTATGTTTCCTTTCAGAAGTATCTGCACTTCTCTATGTATAAAACTATTTTATTAAATAATTGTAGTTCAAGGAAGATGTCAATTAATCACATTTGAGTATATTGTTAACAGCCATAAGAGATAGACAGTTACTTGTAATAGCATTTACAAAAACCCAAGATTTTTAATTCACTGCCATTTCTAAAAGCATTTTTAATCAAAGAGAGTGCAGACAGATCTAATATTTATCCTCACAGGTGTGGCAAATACATGTTGTTCTGTCTGAATCATGTTTTACAGACACTTACTTGTGGTTGTAATATATGTCAAAAGGACTGGCATGTAAAAAGTACCATTGTACAATAGTTTTATCTGTACTTCCTTGCTGAAAATTCATAATAAATGCCAGTAGTGGTACAGCCTATGGTCACAGAGATTTAATATTCCAGTGCATGACTATGAAGACATGCTCATGAGGGGAGGGGGGAAAAAAATAAAAAGAGCGAAAGGAAAAAAAAGAAAAAGAACAGATTGCATTAAAAATTCCTTCAGTGCAAGGTAAAATTTTAGAAATAAAAACTTGTCTTCTGTAAAATGTCACTAAAGAATATAGAGTGTAATAAGGAAAGAGAAAAATACAATAAAGTGAGACTTCAACAGAATGAAAAGGAGCAATTTAGTAACTAGGCTTTTATCACACTTGCTCAGAGATTTTCTCCCTCTTTTGTTTTCAGTTCCATTCATGAAAACCTGTAACTGAAAGTGTATAATAAAGGTTAAAGTTGACATAATCCATGACAGCAACATAATTTTGCATAGTGAAGGGAATTATGTTCACTGGGGAATGAGAGAAAATTGAGAAAACCGTTAACGTCTGACAAAGTTTAACTGGAAACATTTTTGCTAAAGGGCAAGGATCCCAAAATTACTTGTATTTGGTTATAAATGTCTCCTTTCCTTTGCAATAGACAACCCTGATCAAGAAGAAGTATAATAATCACTGGTAATCTGTAAATGGTCTCATATGCCCACCCCCAGATGTGTTCAATGACAGGCTGGATGGGGTTTTGAGCAACCTGGTCTAGTGAAAGGTTCCCTGCCCATGGCAGGAGGGTTGAAACTAGAAGATCATTAAGGCCTCTTCCAACTCAAACCATTCTACGATTCTATGGGGGTTTTTTGAATATATCTACAACTTTTACCCCATCTTCTACATTTCCTTACTGCCCTTCACTTTTTAGTAGAGTTTTCTAATAGAGAATTCAAGTTGCACCAAACCATTTAGCCTTTCCTAAATGCATTATATTTAGGTGGTTTTATTTTGATAAACTGGAAATAAAACTGGTCATCTTCTTGTACTTCACTGTCAAGTTCTGATTTTTCCCTGATTCCAAAACCAAACCAAATGTCTCAGTGCAGCATAAAAACCCACTTCAAGCTCAAAATATATTCAAGTGATGCTGAATATACGTGATCTTCTTAGAGTGTATCAGAGGGAGTCAACAGATAAGACTTTATATATTACTTATATGGAAACTGATGATGATGATGATGTTAGTGACAAAGATGATCTTGAAATACACATGTATATCTACATGGAAGTTGGAACAGATAACATCCTGAGCTCTTTTACCACCTTCATATGATCTTACAATTACCTTTTTTTTTTTTTTTAAATATCAGAACATACTGAGATACTGTATTGCCAACACTTGATGTTGTTGAATACTTTTTTTTTTTGTTAGCGTCATTTTTTTCTTTCCAGAATTGCCTAGTAAGCTACAGGACTGTTCCTTCTATCTCAACACCAATAAAACTCCTTCCAAACACATCACCTTTCTTGATGACTTTTTTCACTCATTTACTGAGGAGAAGAAAAACAGGTGGATGTTCTGAGGTCTGTGCAGTGAAAGAAGAAATCCTTTTTACTATAGCAGTCACTTTGGTTTCCATTAATTGAACTTCAGTTACCCTAGCATGTTTATCGTTTCACACTTAATTCTAAAGTGTTACACTTCATAAGAAACATTAAAGTGATGGAGAACACTGTCATCAGTGGAGGGATTTATTTTCTTGGCAGGATAGAATTTTTTTTCTTCCGTTCAATAACAATAGCAGAAGTATTCAAATGCATGCATTAATATTATGTGAGCATTAAAAAAAACGTCAAGGTAGCATCATAGTTTTTCTATTTGTAATTAAATCATTGGATATTTAACATTAATGCCATTAGACAGAATCTAGTGCTGTTTTCTGTCAAATACTTCTCACTCATTCCGCCTCTTTCCCTCCAATATACACATACAATATAATCAGTGTGTTTTCACAGCCACCAGGAGGAAGTAATGGAGAAGAAATTCAAATCATGTCCTCGTTGTGAACTTTTTCAAATATCCTTAATGCAGCAGTGATAGGTACCATGAAATCCAGATGGGGTGAAGTTTTGTACCACCTCCTCATCTCCAGCTAGCTCAAAGACTGCTTGCTTGAGCTCCAGCTCCAGGAGAAGTTCATGTATCTTGGCCTTCAGTGACTTGGTTAAACTCCTGATAGCTCCTTGTGTAGGGATTGCAATCTTTAGCCTTTTGTATGACAGTCAGTTCTGTTTAGTGACCTAATTCTGAAGATGATGTGTTGTGATTGCATGTACATATGTTACTAGTCTAGGGCATGTTGCACTATATAATTGAATCAATCAACCCTGGTGACATGATACTAGGTAAGGTGTATCAGAAATGGATTCACTAGTTTAAAATGAAAAAAGGGAAAGTTGTCTATGCAATCAAAATGCATTTGTTGCAGGAGTCAAGATCCTCAGAACAGGCTATTTTGTAAATTCCAATGAATGCAGGAATTTATGCAAGACAACAAGCTTATTTCTTTAGAGTGGCAATACAAAAGGAAGTTTTGGAAATTTCAGAAACAGTCTTCTGTATAAATAAATAGAAACTAACAGAAAATATTTGTAGACACGGCACTAACAGCATATTTTCATTAGCATGCAGAGCATCTCAGCACCAAATTTATCAGCACTGGTATCTAAAATCTTGTACAATTCTCCTACTTATGGATGACTGATAAGACCAGTTCCAGTTTCCAATTAAATCAATTACAAATCTCCTTCTAGTTTCAGTAGGATATGGATCATGTTCTCAGTGCACGACGTCATGAAACTTTTATTATAATTCCATACCCTTTGTTAAGTTAAAATACATGACATGAAAATGCAAGCTGCAGCAAAGTCTCCATCTTGGTCTCTCTCAAACCATTACGATACACCTTTAGGCATCCAACAGATGCTCTAAGCTAAGGAAAATCCTAGCTTTCGGTTTCATATGATAAGAACAACTGATATTCATGCTCAGGTCTCCTGAGTACAAAACAAAAGTAAGCTACAAGTAGCTCCGTAACTGCCTAGGCATCACTCAATTCTTACTTGCAACACCTTTAAAAAAGCAAAAATAACTGAATCTGTGGAATAGAGTTAAATAAATAAAAGAGATAACTCTCTCCTGAGAATGCAGGGTAAATACAACTACAAAATACACAAAAGATAAAGGTTTATAAGGGTAAGGAACTGTATTAGAGGATAAAAGACTTCCTGAGCTTCTAAAATGCACAGCTGGGTGCACTGCAACTGTGCATGTAGAACCCATCTTTGTTTTCATTTATAAGACATTTGTGCAACTATCAAGAGCTGTAATTAAGATATTGCAACTTAATTAGCCCTTAAAAATGAAGATGAAGAAACCCTGCTCTGTTGTGTCTTTTATGAGCTCACCTACTCAGCACCTTGTAATTTCATAATTATAAAAATTTTACTGATGTACTCTATAGAACCAAGAAACAATCAAAGCAACAGATCCTGTAGGACTCCCATGGTTATGGTAAACACCTAGGAATGTTTTAGTGGTAAATTATTTAATTCAAATGACACTACACCGGGAAGAACAGTTCGTTTCCTCAAAGGCAGGGAGGCC
>JAWWEU010000001.1:39805985-39830817 GCA_035583155.1 Acropternis orthonyx | reverse complement strand
GCATTGCTCTCTACATTACAAATCAGTTTGAGAACAATTTTAAGAGCTTCTTAAAAATTAGGTTACATATGGAAGAAAATCCATCTTCATGAATGCCTCCTAGCTGTTACACCCCATTAGGTGTGCTCCTGGAGCACACACTTAGTTCATCCAACAGTAACTCAGTTCATATTCTCCAAGCCTGCACTGGGCTGTGACTCAAACCAGATTTAGGGGGAAGATTAAGAGATCCACTTAAAAAGTCTACTCTTGATTTGAATTAAAATGCTGCTGTAGACACAACCTCTATCTCTGGGTCAGATACAATCCAGAGAAAAGTCAGCAGTGATTTGCAAAGAAGTTAAAGGTATGGCCATGGTTTTTGTCTCTCAGCATATACACAGGAAGAGCACCAGGGCTGCATAGCTCATATAAAAGGTAAGTTAAGCTCAGATACTGCCAGAAGAAAACACATCAGCTTTTCTGCATATCTGACACAGGGTTCTGAGCATATAAAGATCTTCCTATACTTCCCTCTGCTTGGTGAATCCTTTCCTGCGGAAATACATGTTTCTCAGAGTTCAACAGCATTGAGCATGGTAAGATAAGGCATTGAAATGACAGAATATCTATCAGCAATTGACAGATCAGTGAAATGGCTGAACTCCCACAATTCTGGGATTTTAGAAACAGCCATGAGGTACATATCCATCATACACCACACCAAGACAAGTGTTCAGTTTCTTGTGGTATTTAAATCAGACAGTTGTGGCATAAGGAGAAGTTTAAGGTTTATATACAGCAAGTACATAATTAACAAACTTGATGTATAAAATACAAAATAAATAGCAGTATTAATGTTCCTGTTCAGATCTTAATCTCTTGTTGTTATGCTGCTGCCTGACTTATTAAGACTGCAACAGTCCATATGATAGTTTATTATATGTTGTTCTTCCAGTTGTAGTAACAGTATTGAAAAGTTGCCGATCATTCACTGAAAACTTGTATCACAGCAGATAGGTAACTACATCTTTTTTTTTTTATTTTATCTCTAGTCTGCAAGGAATGCATGTTAACATTTTAAAATATGCACATTATTTCAAGAATGTTGTACAAATATTCTCAGAGGCACCATCTGGTAAAGACAACCATATATTTTTTAAAATTATATATATATATATACATGTAAGTAACAAAAATATGTAACTATATACATATACTTATTTCAGAGATTGCCCAACTGCCAGGAAGAAGGAAGGATTTTCATGAAAGTTAGGAGAAACTTTAAATCTCTTCAGCTTATAGATGTGTCACTGGAGATGCTGATAGGATGTGAATTAGTCATAGCCCAGAACTGTCAGAAGTTAACTCTAAACACCTGAAGGGATATCTACTTAAAGTAGATAGTTTTGGGGTGTTCAAATTTCAGCATGACATTACCAAGAATCATATTTTTGAACAGTCAGTTTTCTATGATGCTGTATTTGGTGCAGGAGAATATGGAAGTGTTTTTCATGGAGAAGTCTGACTAGAGTAAGAGGGGGGAAAGTAGTTCTTCTGTCACTTTTACAGATAAAAGATCATGAATTCAAACATATAAAGGGAATTTTTGGATGACACTTCATAGTTAGATAGGCAAGATCACCCATCAAAAGGTCATTATGCCAGTCAATGTCAATATCTAGTGATATACAAATCCTAGATAATCCTACTATGGTCAACTATTTTATTACTCTTGCAATTCAAAATTTCCTTTAATTATTTCCTTCCTGAAAACCACTTAATTATGAAAAGAAAAAAAAATGGAACTACTTTTGTGATGAGGTGTTAATAAACTGCCTTGAAAAATTAATTTTAAAAAATCTAACTGTCCAAGAAGGGTATTTTTATAATTTTATTGATAATACCATGTCTTCTTGGTTCAGAATGTGTTTTTTTTCCATTTCAAAACCCTTGTTTAGTAAAGCACATTCTAAAAGATTGTTATATTTTCTATTAAAATTGAATGAAAAATATAATGTGTTGAAATATCGATCATTTAACCCATTTTATTTTTCTTCAAGCCTTTTGTTATGACTAATCATTTCAGGCTGGCCCTCAAATAGTTTCTTCAATCCTTAATATTTTCAGAGGATAAGCATTTTTCTTTCCTAGTTCAATATAGGTTTTAATTTTATAGGGAACATCACCTCAAAGGTTAAATTATGGTGCAGTGAGATTAACGAGGCAAAGCTCTTCTCCCAAAGGCATTACAACATAAACTGCTAGGGTAGAAGGAGCTAAAACACAAAAAACAATGGTCTGTTTTGCAGATGATGAAGGCATGGCAGTGGAAGGAAGTTTTAGATACTTTATCAAAACAAGAGAAGTATTTCTGTGCTATTTAATATGCAGACTGTTGTAAATCTGCCCTCTGAGGATGGCAGTGTTCACTGCATACAAATCAGAGAACCAGTTCAACCTAGTGGACACAATGAAAATGCTTGCCATCCATACATACCACAGTCTCCTGATGAGGTCAAAAGGGGAATGGTCTAGTCAGTAGTTTAGCTCTATGCCAGTTCATTCCTCTTCTTATTATATATGCATGTACTTCTTGATAATTCTACCCATTTCTTTAAATTTATTTGTTTATGGTTCTAATGACTGTTGGACCCAACACAAGTGCTATGGGGAGAAATTAAGTCCACTCTGAAACAAAGTAAACCAACTAATTTTCAATCCATGCATTTATCCACTTGAGCTTTACATTTTGATCTCATGCAATAAAGGGCAAGAACTAAACGGTCTTTTAATTCAGGACTTGTATTTCCCTCAGTTTTCTGTTACTTTATCATCACAGACAGCATTTGCAAATTCAACACGCTGGGACTGTGTTGTACGAAACCTTTAGAAAAAAGTTTTGTTTTCTTATAAAATGCTGAGAAAAGAATGTTGCTTTTTTTTTTATATCACTTACAATGCAGAAGCTTTTATATCACTTACAGCGCAGAATTTCACTCCCAGATCTCAGTGATTGTGCCAGCTGTAACCAATATCTATTACTTTTAACTCCAGCTCCCTTTGCTAGAGAAGAGTCTATGTTTTGTTCCAGTGCCTATTCCTTAAGAAAGGTCACTTCTGTGAAAAATAAAATTGCTTTTTCTACCTAGAGATGGTGCAGAAGTAAATATACTATTCTATTTCTATTTCTGACTGCAACAGTCTATTATAATTTAAAAGTATAAAGCTTCAGCTATTTGAGAAGAATGGGGTGAAATTATGCAGCATTCCTGAAAAGAAAAAAAAAAAAGAAGGAAAGATTTGATCTCTGAGGTACTTATTAAAATGTCCACCTATATGTGTACTGGTTTGTGTAGCCATGCATCTGTTTGAGCTCAAAACCAAAGTTATCTGGGTCAGACACATTCCTGACATAAGCATAAGCTTTAACAGCTTTCCTTTATCAGTTGCATTATTCTTTGCTTCAAAAGCAATGAACACCAACTACCCAGTAGTAATACATAAAGACTTAGTTTGGACTGGTGCTAGACAAAACTTACAAGTATTTCCCCCTGAGATGTGTAAGAAAGACTGTTAGACTTTGTAATTCATCACTGAACAGATGAACATACATACCCACGTGATTCAAAGAAGTCTACAAAGGCAGCATTTTCAATTTTGTTCTACTTTAAGCATGAAACTAAATGATAAAAAGCATCAAAAGGATCATTTTTCGGAAGTGTAGAGTAACAGTAAATAATACATTATAAGAGAGTACATTGTTGCTATTGACTGGCTTTGATTTTCATCTGTAAGTTTATGCACTAAGAAAACTACTTTGCAGAATCCTTACTGAATCAATGCATATTAAGAACATAGTTTAAGTTATACCATCACCTCATTGCTCCACACATTGAATCTCATCCCATTTCATAACAGGGTACTTGTAAGGGCACCATACCTAAACAGCAATAAGAGATTAAAGATTGTATTACCATTGTAGCTCCAACTATAAAAATAAACAAATAATAATAACATGCCATAAATGAGAAATGATGGGTCAAAATCTGTATGCATTCATTCCATACTAAATAATTTGACTTCTCTGTAGTCATATACATGAATTTTAACAGTGGATCTAGCACTAGTAAGGGATGATAACAAGAGGGAGGTTTTAATTTCTTTTTCTTTTATTTGATTACTCAGATTTTGTGTTTATTCTTTGACAAATTTCTTCAGTAGTGCCTTTATCCAACTGCTCTTTGTTATTCATTAAAGAAAGGCAGATGTGAAAAATTTTGCTGTCCCATTGTTAACATAATTTATTTTAATTGTCTTCAGTAGAGTTTTGTTAGTTTTCAATCAATATAGACCTGTCCACAATCAAAGAAAAACCTGTCCATAAAATGAGACAGTTGCATTATAAGGCAAAGAAGTACTTAACTTAAGCCAGTAACTCAAAGTAATTTTCAATCTGGTGTCCTAACATACTATTTTCCCAGTATAATAGAGAAAAGTAAAATCAAATCTGATCTTGATTGTAAATAGAGGTATATGATGTCAGAGTAGATTGTTGTCTGTTCTCTAATAGTGTCCTGCCTTCAGTCAGGACAGGGTTAATTTTTTGCAGTAGCCAGAAGGGGCAGGTCCCAGGTGTTATCCTATACCACCTCACTGTCATTGTTAGAGGTGGGGAAAGGGACTCTCTCTCTTCTAGGGAGAAGGGTTCCTTCGTGTGGAGAAAACCTGGCAGAGGGAGCCACCCAGTATTTGTTTATTGTAGGGTCCTTTCCTTGTAAATAACTTCTTTGTTTTTCTTATGCCTTTTGTTATTAATATTATTGCTGTTACTGTTTGTTTTCTTATCTCCTTGCTGTTCCCAGCAACTTATTCTTATCTCAGGCCAGATCTTTGCCCTTTCTTGCCTCCAACTGGGGGTGGGGAGAAGGGGAAGCAGCACAGGTTTTATCAGTAGTACTAAATTGGAGAATACCACTCCTAAACCAAGACAAATAGATAAAGAGGGGTTCACTGATAATCCATATCAGATGCTCAAAATTTACCATGAGTCCAAGAAAACATTCCAAAAACCCCACTTTTTTGTTAGCAAGGACTGGATATAAAATAAAAGACAGTTAAGAGGAGTTTGACTTCAAAAAGTTGGATAAAAAGACAGAATAGAGATCATTAGGACAGAATTACATGCAAAACAAAAAATACCACAAATGAAGCACAATGGTCTGAGGTTTCAATGAGAGGTCAAAGCCTGGAAGCATCAGTCATTTAGGTATTTCCAGAGAATATAATAATAGTGGCCTGTAAAAACATAACCTAATCCTATGAGCATAAACCTAACAGATAACCTGGTGTGAAAAAAAAATAATAATAAAAAAAAGAATAAAGGTTAAACACATTGAATTCATAAATCACAGATCCTGAATGAGACAGAATAGAATTTTCAGAGACCTATTAGCATTGGAGACATACTCCTTTTACAAACAGTTTTTGTAAAATTAGCTTACCTATGAAACAAAAAAAGTCTTTTCACATATATCTTTACACATATTAGTAGTATTATGCTGTTGAAGGCACACTAACTCTTCTAAACAGGATTAATAATTGCTCAAAAGAGCAGTCATTTAAATTTGGAAGTTATTCATATGACTTTGTTGCACAAGATTTCTCACACAACATATTTTTGGAAAAAATGACCTTTGCATTTTGCTGTGTACTAAATCAGGAAAATGACATCATATGCTTAATACATGTCAGAAAAAAAAAAAGCCATATTTACTCATTTTAGGAACACCTCAAGTTTGGGGGTTTTTCCTTTCTGGTCTAGCACCATTCACTTCTATTGAAAATGAGGATAAACAAGACCTTGGGATTTCCTTCTGCACATACATGACTTGGAGTCTAAATTCCATTTGAGAATGAAATGATAGTTTTGCAGGTTAATAAGTGTGATGGCCTACAAAAATAACCCATCACAGTAAGGTAACAAATAACTGTGTTTCCAGCTACTCAGTGTTACTTTCCAGATGTCTTTCCTTTCCTACAGCATCCCACACAATATGTGATGTAATGTAACATAGCTTACCTTAATAAAAGAGCAATGACACTGAACTTTTGATGGGCAATACAAATCACATTTCCATGGAAACCTGCTGTGAAACACAGGATGTATAATAACTGCTTACTGTCTGATAACTACTTATTTGTCAAAATTCAGGTCCTTAAATGCCCACATCCCATGTCCCTTTTAAACTACCTACAGTAAAATAAGTAATATAGTCAATATAAATAATAAATCTAGCAAGCGTAAATTTATTTATTTATTAAGCAGGTCAGGAAGCTAAAAGCCTGGCTCTTTCTTACTTCAATGAAATTCTGAGGAAGTGACTGTAACAAGGGGAAATAAAAGCAACAAACTTCAATTAACATTAATACTCCAAGGAGCTGTTGCAAATGATTTTAAACACATAAGAAACAACCTTTTTCTTACTCTAAGGTAGATGTGAACGCAGTACTAGATTTAAACAGTTTGGGTTGCTACCATGTCAAAAATGCAGAGAATAACGGAAAAAAATGCATTCTGGAGATGGCTAAGTACCCACTAGAAACTGACTCCTCTAGGAAGGTATCACTAGAGTTTTAAAAAACAGATTTAAGAGAAACAGTGCAAAAGACCTTGTGTGTTTGGCAAACACAATATGGATATATCCATTCTGAATAATAATCAAGAGTCCTGTTCTGGACCATGCCCTGCTTCCTGATTCTCCTGTCCTGGCCCCATGAAGTCCTTACAGCTACTGAACCTCAGCTTGAAAAAACAAAGTTATGAAAGTGATAAGTAAAGATTTCTATAAATCAGTTTAGAATCCTATTAACATCTTTACTGACTTGATAAATCTGGCCCTTCAAAAGCCTTGTCCTACTGAAACTCACTCAACTGTTTTAGTGAGCTTATAACTGCTGTTGATAGTTCCAACATACAGGGCCTGATTTAAATAGCCTCTGTTGTTAGAGACCTACATTCAAGAGTCTAAATAGCAAGTCTTTGTTGAGGGAATCTTTGCAATTTGAACTTCAAGCATTCAGACACATAAATTACTTCTGGGGAAAAACAGACAAAAACTTCTCCTGAAGACACAGGCTGCATTGTGTCCATATTCACTTTTACACTAGTTTATCTCTGAGACAGTGTTTTGATCTGGTTTAACATTGAGCTTGTGCATATCTAACAAGGAAAGACTTTAGCAAAATACATACTTCGCTCTCTCTCTGCAAGTTGCAAGGGAACATAGCAGATACAGTTCCCTGTGTTTTGAATATGCTATAAAGCCCAGTGAAAGGATGAGAGACAACGGGCACAAACTGAAATATAACTAATTTAATTTAAACCTAGAGAAATCCACTTTTTTTTTTTTTTTTTTTTTTACCGTGATGGTGGTCAAACACCACAGTAAGTTTCCCAGAGGGGCTGTGGAGCCTTCATCCTTTGGGATATTCAAAACACTCAGCTTGATAATCCTGCTGTAGGTGACTCTGCTCTGAGAAGGGTGTTGGACCAGGTGATATCCAGAGACACCTTCCCTGATCAGACTCTCTGTGATTCTGTGGTTCTGTTATGTACTCATATATAATCCTACCTCAGTTTCTTCTTGCTCTAAAGCTGCAGCATATAGTTTGGCCTTGACAGGAGTACATCATACAAGAAATGCTGAAGGACAAGGAGCCACTGGAAGAAATAAACTCTTTTTCTAGAAAATCTGTAGGCTTAAGGCAGTCAAGCACACTGAAAACAACCTATGAGAAGCAAGCAGTGTTGTATGACAGTGCATGTAAACTATAAAGGCAGCATCTCAAACATTTGCACATGTGCTATCAATGTTTGACAATGCAGAGGCACTTTTTGATGTAATACTACAATGCTGTTACGTAAAGTTCAGTAATGAAAACCCTTTTTTGAAACTGAAGTCTCCACAAAGAATGAGAAGGCATGATTACTTAAAAAGATAAATAACTCCTATCAAGTTTGATGTGGCATTCTAAGACGTGTAAGCACACACATTTCTTCACGAAAGGGAAAGCAACACACAGTGAGAGTAGAAGTGAAAATCTTGCGCAAACCAACTCAGTGAATATTGAGAAATACAAAAAGGGAGGCATCGTCAGTAAGAGCAATGCAACTACATCTAACTGAAGCATGACACAAGAAAATATTGAAATGGAAAGTCTTTTATAACCAGTGGGTCTTTAAACCCAAATACTGAAACTGAAAGGTGAAAATCTGAGGGCAGCAAGAGCTCCAACTCAGAAACTGAAACTGAAAAGAGACAACCCAGAGGCAACAATCATTCAAACCCTGATGATCAATCCGAAAGAATAGAGCTCGAGGGCAAAACACGTTCAGACCCTAGCAGTAAACTTGAAAGGAGAGAGCTTTAGGGCAGGAATTGCTCAGGCCTTAACAATGAGCTGGGATGGACAGATCTTGAGGACAGTGCCCACTCAGGACCTGGGACTGGAAAAGTAAGGAATTAGCAGGGAACTCTATGCATCCTTGAGCCTCTGATAATGAGCTACACTGAACGTCTGTTATATTCTGGCCATTACCAAATACTGAATTTAAATTAATGCATTGCACTGCACACTGAAGGGGCAGAGTAAGAGAAAAACCAGAAGAGGCAACACAACTAGTGCAAGACTGAAGCTGCATACTTCACTGTGCAAATCCAAGCTATCGCTTCAACAAAACTTACTGGTCAGAGCTTGCCTAATGTGAAGTACGTCCCATCAAATGTCATAATCTTTTTTTTCAGGATACTCAAACGCTATGGCAACACTTAACAAAAGTGAGTTTTTCTGCATAGTAGATAGGCTACATAACTGCATTTGCTTTATTTTGTCTTACTAGTATATATTATGTAGTGATCAATGCTCAAAACTTGAAGGAAAAAAATTAAATAAAATATTTTCCAGTGATATGAAAAGTTTTGTAAAGCTGTAGTTTTGCAAAGGGAAAAAATCTTACTTAGCAAATTTTTGAAAGTGTTCTGCCTTCCTGAAAAATAATGAAACTTACACATGACATTTTTCAGGATCATACACAGACTGCCTAAATTAGATATCCTGGTATCTAAAAGAGAGATGTTTCTTTCCCATTGCGCAGTTCTGACTTCCTAGATCAGGATCCTAAAATTCATACATAGGGCAGCTGAGTGAAATAAGCACCCCAGACATCTCCAGAGAACAGGTCAGAACCCTGACAGTGGGCAACTGCTCTGCAGACCATTTAAGAAAGGTATTTTTAGAGCTGTGTTCCCTGGAATTTCTCTGTGTTCAGCCAATTAACATCTAAAGTTATAAATACCCACTGGTAGCTACTGATAACCAAAGCATAAGCTCTAGAATAACCTGAAAGAGCTAAAACAGAATTATATCACTTTAAATGCATAATAACTTCCACTGCATATATCCTTTTATGACATACGGAATCAGGTTTCATTTTTTTGGTTCTTTTTTCTTTCCTTTCTTAAAAAGTATCTTCAATTAAAAGCTTGTCCACTTTTCAGAGGCCAATTGCAACTGTTTGTAAGCTATACAGGGGTTTGTCATAATATTTCAACCCTTTCAAAAATATGCTGAATGTGCTATTTCTTCATACGAAGTAATAGGCTTTCAAACCTTTATCTTTATTCCCATTACACTCAAACTACTTTTGTGCTAATTTAGAAATAGAATGACTTGCAGATTCTTCCCATGACCACAGATTCTTTTTTTCCTTTAATGAGGTAGTAGTTGATGCCTCTTAATGGGAATATCCGACTGTTCTGCTTCACAGCAATTCTTATATATTCAAGAATTATGGAAGTAATCACGCTCTGTAGGAATATGTCCCACTACAGCTAGTGATATGGTTCTCAGATTTTCAATTTACGTGTTTTAAATTAATGGCTGTTTACTCTGCTGTATAATAAAATAGGGTAGTTATCACCAGAGTTAATTCATTACATAGTGCTTTAATTTCTGAGATTTCTTTCCATGTACAGGACACAGAATAATCAATTACAATAAGCATAGAACTGTCAAGATATAAGGAAACATTTAGATTACCTGAGTCACTTTTTTACAAAGACACATCACCATGCCAATTAAAAAACTTTAAAAGAATGTATTAGTTATCTGAAACTGATCAGAAAAAGTAAGTTGGGAGAAACTGAGGAAAGGAACTTTAAGAACCAACAATCTAATTTTAAATATAATGATTTCACTCATTACTAGTTACATTTATACTATTTGTTCAGTACTGCCTTCGGTATTTAAGGGAAAATATGACTGATTTTGCCTGCTCTGTAACATAACACTCAATAAATATCCTTGAATATACATGTCATCACTGCTACTTCTTTGTATAGGAAAAAATTGAGCATCTTTATCCTTCAAAAAAGTCAAGACCTGGTTTTTGGTCTTTGGAGTCTTACCAGGTCAGTTGTAAGCAGAACAGCCATTGAAAATAACCTACCAGAGGAAGAAAATACATTTAGAAAGGGAACTATGATGGCTATCAAAGAATCACGGAATATTTTGAGTTGGAAGGGACCCACAAGGATCATCGAGTCCAGCTCTGAAGTGAATGTCCTGTAGAGGGATCAAACTTGTGACCTTAGTGTTGTTATCACCATGCTCTAACCAACTGATCTAATAATCTCAGGGTCACAATTAGTAGATGCATAGATAGTACTTAAAAAAGAAAACTTAAATATGGGCAAAGAAAAGGCTTTCCTCAAATGTTATTGCTTTGTAGTTTATTTTTATCAACAACTGCAGTAATTAAATGTATATAAATACTACAGCTAACTTACAGGAAGATGTATTAGAGGTATTAAAGGGAAACTACTGCTATTGAACAATTGGTGGTATTCATTTGATCCATGTGTATACGGCTGCAGTGTGGAAAGAGCAACACAAGTGGAGGGCAGTGCACACAGATGAAGATTTGTGAATTACAAAGCTGTTAGTATTTTTCAAAAATTGTTGGTAGTGTTCACCTTTCAAGTATTTAGGTCCTTAGCCGAAGTCAGTGGAGGTGGACTTTGTTGCCCAGTTTGTGATGGAAGAAGGGTTTTTCATACATATTTCTTTAATTGGTTCTCTTAATTACTCTTTCTATTTGAATTAAGATAGGCTACAGAATTCACAGGCTCTTATAAGAAAAAAGTAATTAATTAATTCCTGAATATATGTGCATTTATCTCTTTTAGGATTCTGTATTGCTGAACTCCTAGAAATACTTATATATTAAAGTAATTTTTGTTAAATATTTTAAGCATGATTATTTTCATATTTTTTGTGTAAGATAAGTGATCATCCCTTTTCCTCTTCTTAAAGGCAAATAATGCATGTTTCATAGAAATGGAACATTTTGAAAGGCAAATTGTACTGCAGGCTTAAAACTCTCAGTAGCTAAAAAGGCACTGGTACATTATGGAAATAATGAAAATAGCTGATTATTATTTAACAAAGGAAAATATGTTCCTGAGCATGAGTAACTTTATGCTCTCTCATTAAAGAAGTTGTTTTAATAAAGACTTCAGAGCTTTAGTATTACTGTTTGAGAAATGTGATGCTTACTTCTTTAGTCAACAAAGAGAAATAATGAAAGAATACTCAGTTTACTGTGATGCAAAATATTTCCGAGATACAATAACTTGTTTCTCAGTTCAAAGCCTGAGCAAATGTAATTGAAATTGTAATTTATTAAGGTGTTTTAAGAAATAAGAGATGCTATAAAGTTGCAAAAATAATGTTTGGTGTTCAAGATTGTGCTAGATTTAACATCAATACGAAATTCTGGATCAAGGAATCATGTTAGTGGAAGACTTACTCCAGATGATGACTCAGACACTGAATTAGAGGTTTTTTGACAAATATCAGATCCACAGTCGGTATACTCAAATTCAGATCTAGCTAAATACACATGACTACAATAGAAATTATATACATGATACTCCCTGCCGCATCTGGTCCCTCTTGCAGTTTAGGTCATCCCATTCAATCTCTGAACCAGTATAAACAGCCTGACATTTTAGGAAGTACAAGCTGTAGCTGTTCACTGACTGCAAAATGCTTTGGGCAAAATGAAAGACTTGAAGAGAGTTATTCTGAACATTACTTTACATGCATGATTTTATTATGCTTCTGAATTATAGATATGGCAGCTCATTCCTGTGTCACTCATGACTCTGCCAGTGTAAGCAAAAATAAAGAGTAGGTTTTTACATGTGTACTTATACTAAATCATTACATGTATAAATATGTATATACACACACACCTGTACAGAACTTCTTCGTAAACACACCTTTTAAAAATCTAAATCTAAAATCTTAAATACAATGCTGATTTAGTTACACCACATCTGACAAGTAAATTGGGAATCAAGATCTGTTATTTGAATACTTAAAGGTGATACTTTCTTTTCCTAATTTTTAAATTTACATTTAATAAAAAGTCCCTGAGTAGTTATTAATGAAAGCTAAAGAAAATATTTTTAAAGTGAAAAAATGTTTTCACTTTGTTTAGTAAGACATGAAATCTTTCATTTGCCTTTTGTTTGCTTAGGGGGGTATTTTCTCTGCAAATATCTCAGAACACATGAGATTTCAATTAGGAAGATTTACAATTTTGAAGTATTCACTTGAAAATGTAAAATACAGAATCAAATACAACAGGACAGGAAAAAAAAAAATAAACCAGTCATATTTTCATTTCAAATAGTGAATTCAACCCTTTAGAGTCAACACAGAAATCCATGTAATAAAATTTCAAAAGAAATAGAGTGAACAACATATTGAAAAAGGTTTACCGCCTTTAACTAGAACATTCTCTCTTTTTGTGAAACACTTTTTACTGCTTCTGAGAAAATTGATCTGTAAACAGAACACTGCACTGCCTTGACAAACAAAGCAACACTCTACATGAATTCATGAATAGAAAGCATCATTACTGCCAATGTTAACAATGTAGCCCATGCTAATATTCAGCATTAATATTTTGAATTAAAGCCTAATTAACACATTGGGAGTGTTTCTACTGAGTTCAGTGAGCTCATGGTGTCCATCTTAGTGTGCATCACACTAGGCTTGTCTGAGAAAGCAGGCAATGTGACTTTACTTGCATTTGAAAATCACCAGCTCAGGCTCAGTAATACAAACTTTCCCTTTAGAAGTCACTGGAGATTTTAAAGATGGATAACTATCATATCTGTTTCACAGGCAGTGAGACTAAGGCTCAGAGGCTTTACAGATACACACAGTGATTGTCTTGCAGACTCAGTCTGCATACTGTGTTCCCTCTTCCCTTGCTACTATGTTTCCACTGTAACACTGGAAATTTAACATATTAATCTGTAACTCAAAAAATTCTATGTTTGGGAATAAAAGGAATGGCCACAGAATTCCTGAAAAACATTTATTTTGACCTTAGAGCAAAGCACTTCATGTATTTTTCTTTGTCAGCAAAACCTCCTAGAAAATGAAGATAAATAGTGAAAAGACCTGTGTGATTGCTTTCCACAGATCATAGAATTGATTAGATTGGAAAACACCCTAAGACCTTAAAGTCCAACTTTTATCCCATCACTGCCAAGTCTACCACTAAATCATGTCCCTGAGAACCACATCTACACACCTTTTAAATACTTCCAGGGATGGTCACTCCACCACTTCCACGGACAGCCTGTTCCAATGCTTGATAATCCTTTCAGTGAAGAAATTTTTCCTAATATCCAATTTAAACCTCCCCTGGCCAACTTGAAGCCTTTTTCTCTTGTCCTACCACTTGTTACCTGGGAGAACAGGCTGACTCCCACCTGGCTACAACCACCTTTCAAGTAGTTGTACAGAGAAATAATTTCTCCCCTCAGCCTCCTCTTCTCCAGGCTGAACGCCCTTGGCTCCCTCAGCTGTTTCTCATCAGACCTGCGCTCCAGACCCTTTCCCAGCTCTTCTGCCCTTCTCTGGACACCCTCCAGCCAAGTACAGTGGGACAATCACTGCCCTGGTCCTGCTGGCCACAATATTTCTGATAGCAGCCAGGATGGCACTGGACTTCTTGGCTACCTGGGCACACTGCTGGCTCATGTTCAGCCTCTGTTGACCAGCACCTCCAGGTGCTTTTCTCCTGGGCCACTCTCCAGCAACTCTTCCCCAAGCCTGCAGTGCTGCCAGGCCTTGTGATCCAAGTGCAGGACCCACCACTTGACCTTACTGAGCCTCATACAATTTGCCTTGGCTCACCCATCCAGCCTGTCCAGATCCCTCAGTAGAGCCTTCCTGCCTGCCAGCAGATTGACACTCCTGCCCAACTTGGTGTCATTTGCAAATTAAGCACATATCTGATTCCCTCATTCAAGTTGTCAATAAAGATATTACACAGGACTGACTCCAATACTGAGTTCAGGGGAACACAACTTGTGACTGGCCACCAGCTGAATATAACTCCATTACCATCACTCTCAGGGCCTGGCTGTCCAGCCAGTTTTTTACCTAACAAAGAGTACACCCATCCAAGCCATGAGCAGCCAGTTTCTCCAGGAGAAGTGTGGGAGCTGGTGTCAAAGCCTTTACTAATGTCCTGGAAGACTACATGCAGAGCCTTACCTTCATCCACTAAGCAGGTCACCTTGTCATAGGAGGAGATCTGGTCAGTCAAGCAGGACCTGCCTTTCATAAACCCATGCTGGCTGGGCCTGATCCCCCAGTTATCCTGCGTGTGCCATGTGGTTGCACTCAAGACAGTCTGCTCCATGACCTTCCCCAGAACCGAGGTCAGACTGACAGTAAATGATCTGTAAATCCGCTAAATGATCTGCTACACAAGTATAAATTCCACTCTTAATTAATTAATAATTAACATGAAGAATGCGATCTTTCCGAAGGTGGGATCGAACAAGTGGGCTGATGGAGAGGGCTACAAGTATGTACAGATGCTGGGGTTGAAGTATTAAAGGGAAACACAAATAGAAAAAAGATGTACACACAACATCTAGAATAGACTGCATTCCTTTGCAAATCACTATAGGTGTTGTGGCGAAATATCAAAGCTGACATAGTAATTGCCCACATTTGGTTAAGTAAATATTTCCCAGATCCTCACCTGTATAACTGCCATTACCCTTCCTTCGGTATCTTTCCTGCCTGTAGTTTTAGAAATAAAATTTAGATGAAGGACACATGATGTGACATAGCCTTCCCTCTCAAGCTGTAGGTTAAATTAAATACTGTAATAAAGATGTAATAAATTAAGTTAGATTTTTCAGAAGTGCATTATTTTATGCTGTATCAGCTAACCCTATTAAAAACATAAAGCAGAAAGACATCATCTTCCACTGAAGGAAGACAAAGGGAACCACTGGGAGCTTAGCCTTTCTGAAAGGCAGTCCATTTGTATTCAGTATCTGAGATTGGCCATCCATTTCTGAGCAAAAGGCCAAGGTGAATGTTCTCACACTGATGTGAAGAAAGACTAGACCACCCACATCAAATAGTACTACTTAGTGAATAACTCATGCTGTTACTTCTGTTGAGCATCTTTCTCCTTAATCTAAAACTGCAAGTTTATTTGCAGTCCAATTTACTATGGAATTGGTGCATAGTGAATATACCCAGCAACTCATAAAAATAATCTAGTGTCCAGCAAGATGCAGTGTTTTATGCCAGTCCAACCACCTGGCAGTGTTTCCACTGATTTGGAGGATTTTTTTTTTTTTCATGCAGCAATGGCAGAGAATACTAGAGTGTTTGCAAATTAAGTGGAAAAACCTAAAACACTCATCTTCTCTTGAAACATTCTTGTGTGAGTGGGAATGAAAATCTGCATGCATTCATATTCAATAGAAGTGATTGGGCAGAGGACACTATCCCTACATGACTTTTAAAGCTTTCAAACACACTTCAGACACAAACATTTCTGTTTTAGTAAAATTGCTCTGTAGACAATATACCGTGTTTGACTCTTACTAGAACACCTGCTGCATAATGCTTAATCTTGACATTACAAAAATAATTTAAATGTACTAAATTCATGATACTCTATCGTTCTGTGCAATGCAACATTTAGTGCTAAAGAGCAGCTATTGAATGACGCTGCTGGTGAATGGAGCCAGAATGTCTGGTCATTAGATGATAGCAATATTTTAGGTAGTAAACAGATGTCAAATGAATTCATCAATATGAATAAAAATCTGCTTAACAGGATCTAAACTCAATCTTTTAAAGTATCAGTATTTTAATTATGCTTTCCATACACAAAGAGCAAACTTATATTTTTTACTTGAAATGACCTTTGGTTTGGAGTGCTAAAACAACAAAACAAGGAAGGAGAAAAAAAAATGTTCAGAAAAGTCTCCAAAAGAAGCACAGTTCCTCCTTCCTTTGTGATGAGTTGCAGAACCTTTCCATAACACATCTGTCATCATTTTCTGGACCACCAGTAAACAGAAAATGACAGTGCAACAATGACATCCAGTAAAAACACACACACAACCAGTTTCCCTGTTGATAGTGCCCATAAATGAAAATATTGGATGGCATACACTATTATACAGCTATAACTGAAGGAACATAATGTAATTAGATTACTATCACCTTCTCCATGTTGCTTGTTTCACTCTCATCCTTCCTATTTAAATAAGGTCTTTCCAGAAATTAAAGTAGAATAAAAGCTCATGGGCTTGTTTGAATCTGCATAATACCATTCCAGATCCTCTCCTTTATTTCAGTAATAATTAGCAAAACCAGAGTATTGAATTTGGAGGCCCAATTTTCTAAGAAGAATAGACTGTCCTGGATTACACAGAAATTCAACAGAATTCAGACCCTGTAGTCTGAAATACACAATTTGTCCTTCTATCATAAAAGAATGCCATCTAAACCTTTTGTCTTCTCCTAACATATTTTCCAATCTGTTTTGTTTTTTGACTATGGTGGCTTTTCTCAACATGCTCCCTGATGCAGAATCCTACAAAAGGAACAAAATTGCTATCTCTGTATAAATTAAATTTTCTTCCCACTACTCATGTAATTTTCTCTGGATTATGCTACAAATACCCTTATTTTTCATGCTCTCTGAGGTGATTTGTACTCTTTGAGGAAAAATACCTACACATTGACCAATTTTGCCTTATCCTTTCACAGAACCAGCAGGGCTTTTCCCTTTACCCTCCAATACTCTCAATGTGGCTACTAGTCAGAAATTTGCCAAGATAAAATTACACAGATTATTTTTTTTTCACTTTTTTTTCCTCTGCCCTCTGGACTCACCTAGTATTCTCTTGCTATAATAATATGCTGACCTACTTCATTCTGTTTAACACACTTTTAACAGTTTCATCATGTATAGTCAAATAATTCTTGATGTCAAGTCTATCAGTGTTGCTTTTCACCAATGTAATAAAATTCTCTTTGGCTCTCCTATAATTATACTTCTGCCTTTTTCTTTTCTACAACTCTTCAGACAATTTAAATATTACCTGTATGATCCAGTTTATAATTTACGTTTGCTTGAGGTTGAACCAGATGACCAACTGTGGTCTCTTCCAGCCTTACCATTCTGTGATTCTGTGATTCTTTAGTATTGTTAAGTAAGGTCATGTGTATCTAAGATCATGTGTACCTTAATACTTTGAGCTTCCTGTTGTAGTTAGTGTTTACTGTAAAATTCTGAACAAATTGCCCACTGCGTAAGGGGGACAGACTGTAACTAAAGGGGATGCTTGTAGCTGCAGTTTTCCAGTTATGACTGTGCTCCCTACAATCACTTTACAACACAGTGTAGGCAGGCTGGCTAGGGATGCGGTGAATGGCAAGAGGCTAATTTGTTAGAGGTATGAACTGCAGTTCACATCTTTCTTTATTAATTCTAAAGTGAACGAAACAGGAACTGGAGATAAACTCAATCAAACTGGGTGAGACCATGGAAACTTAAGGTTCAGGCTGGAGTGCTTGGATCTGCTGCTGGCTGTTTCATCATTTTCTATTTAGAAGATGCATTCCTGGCAGCAGAATTGAAGACTCCTTCTCAGTGACTCAATTAATAGCAGCAATGAAGCTTCCTCCAGCACATACTCTGTCTCCATTCAGCAACGAGCAGCTAATTCCTTTCTGCACAATCAGGGAGCACTAACCATGCTACGGCAATGTACCTGTGCATTTGCATTTTGCCTGGCTCCTCATGAAACTAAGCCCACAGCTCAGACTTAGGGAATGCCTTTAACCACAGAGAGTCCAGTAATGAAATTTATCCTCTTGCATTTTAACAGAATGAGTGTTACATTTTTATTTTTAAAACAGAACTTTCCAAAGAAGAGTTCACTGACATGCATTGTGAATTACTGGGTCAAACCATGGTGACCTCAGGCTTGTCCCTGTCATCATTGCTTGACTTGGGCAAGCTCCAGGCATCTGCATGTTGAACATACAGATTTTAATTGGCTTCTTTCTGGTACCTAACAGTTCTCCTATTCTACACAGTGCGTTTCAAAGAGAGAAAAGGTTTCAAGATCCTATTCTGGTAGCTGAAAGTGCTGATAGTGATATATGATATTTTAATAACCTTACTAATTAGCCTATTCTTCCATAGGGTCATGTTCCAGTGTAGATAACATAGCGCATGCTAGGAAAAACAGTAAAATAAAAAGAGGCTTAGTGTGCTACTTTGTCATACTCATAGCCTGGACTTTCTCTACAGCAATTATCCTCTGAATTTTCAAATCAATTTTTAATTTTCACCTATAGAATTACTAAAAAAAAAAGGAGTACTTTTTAAGTACAAATTGCAACCATGCTATGTTCTCCCATTTTTTTATTCCTGTTGATTTCTGAAATGACCATGATGGGAGAGTGAAGGATGATGTCCTAACAAAACTCTCAATCACATTTTAGTGTCTGTGTCTACAGCCAACAGCTGGCACACTGGTACTAACTGAGGTTTGCATTGCTTTTTATATTGACAGAAGCCTTTTGAGTATTAAAAGCTGAGGTTCAGACAAATTCTCTTCCTCCTGCAACTGGGTCCAGACTTGCTGACAGCTGGAAGATGGACAAAGTCTCCACAGTTTTCTCATGCTCCACATGCAATTACTACAGTTTCTCTGCATGGTTCTTGTTGACATGGAGATGGTGGCCTTAACTATTCATAGTGGCTTATGCATGATGATTCAGAGAATTTCCTACTACACATCACTGAAATTCATCGCTGCATGCAGGAGAAGCGCTCATGGGTGCAACATATGCGCATGTGTGTAAATAAATCCCTCCCCAGCCCCTGTAGTGATGTAGTGACCCTGTAGCTGATGCTATGAAGCAGGAAATCCAATTATACCTCACTTAGCATGCATAACTAAAAATGTTACTATTGGTCATAAAATTATCCAGCCTTTTCAAAAATCAAATCTATGAATTATGTGACTGCACTCCTCAGGCTGACTTCAAGCTGTGTGAGGAAGCAATCCCTTTAATTTGTTTTAACTCTGCCTGCGTTATGCAGGTGGCATTTTTGGTGTGAGAGAAGGTTGAGGCAGAGTGCCTAATTTTCCTTCTAAAGTGTCTGGGAATTTGAGCTCAGGCAAACTCCTGCAAATGCACAGAGCTTTCATATACACTATATGGCATTTCCCAAGTCAAAGCAAAACAACACCAACAATCACCACCAACAATATCTGTTTTCTAGATGTGTCCTGAAATGAAATGTCAACACTTTGATGAACAACTTCTGTAGCAAAACAGCATGTATGTGACCAAATGGCAACAGATCACTGTTTACACAAAAAATGAGCATAATGAAAGAAAATTACTCTGAACAGCAAAATTCCATGCTATTAAAAAAAAAATAAAAAATCTGCATCAGAGCCAACAGCAAACCACATTATCTCTTAAAACCTTGAGCATATACAGATTCATCATCTTGACAAATGAGGCAGATGAGAGTTAAGAAAGATCATCAGTATTTACTGTGCTGTGAATTCCTCTCATAAAACTTCAGTTCCAAGCAGAAAACTCGCTCACAGACCCACAGTGGACAGTCTGCAAGCCATGGAGATTTCGATGGCAAGGCATGTGGGTTCAACCCAGAGCTCTGGTGTATCTTCTTTCTCTGACTGGAGAGAAATATTTTATCTCCACTAAAATAAATTCTTTCCTCCCAATTCAGCACCATGGTAATAAGAGCCTTGACATGATTTACTTCAATTTTCCCATAAATATCCTTTTAACATTAACTTCCCTGAATGTACTTCAGGACACAAGTCCTTGAGGATGCCTGCACAAGCTCCTTTATTTGTATTTGGAGAGTAGAAGAAAATGTTGTATTTGTGAATTTCCCCATGCTACTAGTAAACTACACAATCTTCATGGAGCAGTAAAAAACATATTAATCAAAAGTTAAAGTCATATTTTTATATACTGGTAGCAGAGGTTAAAAATAACACAAAGAAAATCCCAGTTGAGACTGACTACTTGCAAACTGACTGTTTCCTAGCTAGTCAGTCTTCCTTATTGAGGACAGCAAGACATACCTCAGAAATCACAGGTGACAATCACAATTCACAGTCTTTTGAATTTTACTTGAAATCCTGCAAGAAAACCCACCCAACATCACTTTTCCCTGCATACTCATATATACATACATTTGAAATAACTGTATGGGATACAGATGCATTTGGCTTGGCCATCTTGCGTAATTAAAGATCCCTTTTCCCTCTCCTTGGTTCCCACCTCATCTACTACAGGCTCTGCACGCTGTCCAAATATTGCAAATCATTATTCCAAAAGATGTGCACCTTATCTGCTAGGGAAAGCTGCTAATTTTTTTCTTAGTCAGCCATGAACATTAAACATCATGCAAGAAGTCTGCTTATTTTTGTTTCATGGATTTTATTACCTTGGCAACAAAGTCATCTGTTCAAACTGCTCTTTGCTGTCAGTTTTAGAGTTTTCTGTGTCACAGAAACAGTCATGGAAAGAAGATGGATAGGTAACTGACTCCTTCCCTTATGCTTGCATTGGTTTCAATAGATGGAAGAATGCATACAGTGTGAAAATGAGGTCCTTAGTTGCTCAGGACCAGTGGTAGTTAATAAATGAACTGGATTAAAAAGCGATTTTTCAGTTTTATGACAATCACTAACAATATTCCATTTGGGAATGGAATTTTTATTTTCAATACAGCAAGAGAATATTTTTAGTCCAGAAGAAAAACAATGTGAAAGAAACAAAATATTTGAATAAAATAAATGTTCACTTTTTTCACATCCATCTTTGGATTTCATTAACAAATAAGCACCCAAGTGCTGTCATCAAAGCTCATTATAAATAAATAAAAAATCAAAGTACTCCTTTTTTCTCAGATGACTGTGATGTTTTGTTGATTGTTTCCAAAGGAGAAAAAAAATAGTGGCAGTGACACACACATCTAATGTTTCAGTGTTGTTGTACTGCTTTCACTGACAGGTGAAAAACTTCCCAGATCAGCACAAGGATAAGACGGAGCCAGACATGCCAGGGCCTATATCCATGCCCTGAGAAAACTTCCCTCCACTCAACAGCACACTTCCAGGAAACTTCTACTTAAATGGCAAGGGACTTGAAGCATCATCTTTAAAATGTTGAAGGCAGCATGCTCTACTGAAAAATACAACCAAAGCTCGATGTTTCTCTAGAAAACAACCGTACACAGATGGCACACCAGGGAGCCATATTAAACATTGTGTAGCCGTTTTTGTACCAAACACAACAGGTTAGCAAATATTTTGGAGATTTTCTATCAACCCTGCAAATGCAGTATGAAACATGAAAAACGGGCAATGCTCTCATCTAAGTATGATCATGATTAATAAAAGAGTTGGAGAGGGAAGCTGTTGTGAGTTACGGCTCGGAACCCTCATTGCGGGCTGCAGAAATAGAGCTAATTCACTGAAGCAGGCATTGTAAGAAATGTCTTTGTGGACATTGTTTTGAGTTGTGCACCAGACAGAAGACACTAGCCTCGCACTGGTTGCATCTTCATCTAGTCTCCAGAAAAAGAACAAATGGAACAATGTTTTTCTGAATATTTTATGCTGTTGACACTGAAATACATTTGACTGAATCAAACAGCTTCTTTAAAATTTTTATGATGTGTTTATCAGATATACAGTGTTCTTGTGATTTCAAAAATAAGAAAGAGAAAAACCTGATAGAAAAGCAATATTGGGCATTGCCATACATAATCTACAAAAGTAGACATGTTTAAGGTTAAGGAGTATGTTTTTGAATGTTTCTAATAGAAATACAAAATGGCTATAATTCCAAAAGTACCGTTCCATGCCATGAAGTAAAGATTAGGTGTAATTATTCCCTTCTTAAAGGTACTTGCTCAGGACTTCACCTAAGATTAACTAAATTGAAGTCAAGGTTGGTTAAGTGTATGCGTAGTTTAAGATCACGTATGAAGTTGCTCAGAACACACGCACATGGTTCCTGAAGTGAAAACTGCAATCATTACTGGTTTTGGCACACTCAGCACATAAGATTTGACAGCTTTGGAGGCACAGTCTGTGTCTTCTGTTCCCTCAACCATCAACATTTATGAGAAAAAGGCAGTAAATTTGACTGAGGGATATTTTTTTTTCTTGCCCTAAATATATAAAGAAGTAAGTCACCACCTGAAATTCAAATGTGTGAGATACTTGTCTTCTCTAAGACCTCACATGGATGTCTAACTGATCAGTTAGTTGCTGAGCTGCATTAAACACCTTTCTATCTGCTCCCGCTCCTCTCTGATGTTTTTCCATTAATTTTCTGACAACTTCTGTGTTTTCATATCCTCCTTTTTAACATTCATTTTAGGTCTTCTTCCATTTCCTGCAGTCCTTGCTGGTCAAAAACAGTTACAGGACCCTACCTTTTCTCACAACTCAGCTTTCTTGCTCAAATTGTAGCTCTAACCTGGCACTTTGCAAGAATTGATTGGTCACTCAGATCAAAATGTTAAATATTTAAAGTGGCACCATACCATTCATAAAGTGGAAGGTAAAGTGTTGTTTACTCTCTGCTAATTATTTTAGTTCAAGCAGGCATACTCAACTGTCTACATTATTAATTAAGCCTGTAAAAATGAGCTAAGGACAGTAAATGTTCTTCTTGCTGGTAAGAGTCCTGAAGATTAAGCAGCAACTCTCATTAGCTGTATTATAACATGAAAACCTTTTTTCTCCAAACTGTGCCAATACAAAGCTAAACAAATCATATTACTCCACAGTTCTAAATAGTTTGGATACAAACTTACTGGCTGTGAAATCTCAGATCTTAACCATTTTTAGGAGGTAAAACTAATGTTACCAATTTACTGGCATCTGTGGCTATCTGTGACTTCAAGTAGCAAGGAGTTGTGTTCTCTAAAATAGCATGCAGAAATTAGTTTGAAGGTTATCTTAAAGGAAAATGGAAGATTTCCGCATAGGGCATACACTAGCAATACATAACAATCCACATACAGCTTCTACCAGTGATCTATTTCTTTAAAACTACGCATTTGCTAGAGGAACAGTATATAGGAATATCATCACTGGGTTTTGTGATCAGGAACACTGTAACGTGATTGAAACCACAACAAAAATTCACATTCATGCTGAAAAGAACTGTGTGAAAACCCCTAAGAGTTATACATTTTGATATTAAGTTTGATAGTTTCATTGTACAATCTGAAGCAATGCAAGATTCCTGAGCTGGTATTTTCAATGATGACCTGAAACTCTGTTCCATTCTGTCAAGTTTCACACAGTGGTTGAGTGCTGATTTGCAGTTTAGGACCAGAAACACTCAAAATTCTCATTTCTGTTAGACACAGGGGGACAGAGCTAAAGGGAACAGAAGAGACTAGTTATAGCATGCAAAGAGGTGGGATAGATATAAGTGCACGTGTCTGTGAACTGCAACTTCTGAGTGTTGCAGAATATAAAGCCTACCACTCTGTTGTGGTTCTCCACAGGACTCTGGAGCCTAATTATAGAACTGCATGAAAAAGTTCTGCTTGTCAGCAGAACCAGCAGGAGAGAAAAATCACATTTTTGCACATTTACAGAAGAATAAAATATTTAGGCAGAAAATCATCATTGCTGCAGATGGACACTTACAGAATAAAAATGGGTAATTTTTGTGGAGCTCTGCTTGTTGCTAACATAGCCAGAATACATTTGGTAGCAGATCTAAAATCCAGCCTAGAATTGCTCAGTCACTGCCAGCTTCATAGGGTAGTAGAGGCTGAGGATTGCAGAAAAAATCAAGGTGAGGCAGCTGTCCTAAAATGAGCAGGCAGGATCCCACCAAATTTAGGAGTGCTGCACTTGCCTATGCCAGTAGAGAATTTGACTCTGAATTTGAGTCCTCCTGAGTAAAAATTAGCCCGCAAAAGTCTGAGCAAAATTACAACAAGGCACAATGTGCAGATGTGACAATATCGTGGCTATAAGGAAAGAGAACTAGAAGAGATGGGAGAGATGCACAAACTATTAAGGAAAATAGCAGTCACCAGGTGCTAGTGGCCAACGGACTTTAACTGCTTACTTTCATGCATGCTTTGACTCAGAAGAACTATGCCTATAAAAATCTACTCTATATCCAGAACGTGTCATAAGGGTAACTAAGGTATTTTTAGGACAAATATAACTTGACAGGATGGTAGGCACAATGCCTCATTCCCAGTGGTGCTCAGGTGACAGTTTCTACCCAGTATATCAAAAAAACTCAATAACCCCATGCTAACATAGATTCTATAGAACAGATTTGTGTTAATTTTATAATACTATTTCCAATCTTTCCTGTGTTAAAGGTG
>JAWWEU010000001.1:39788376-39805885 GCA_035583155.1 Acropternis orthonyx | reverse complement strand
ATCTTCCGCAGCCCTAATAGAAGGATTATCCATTTGCAGGTGCAGGTCTGTGACACAGAAGATGAATAATTTATGTGGATTTCCCCCTTCTTCCCCTCACTTAGTACTGAGCAGAGAATCAAGGATTCTTCATTGCATGGTCTTCACCATTTCAGTACTACCTGACCTGTGTTTGCAACCACTCAGTGGAAAGTCTGACTCAAGCTCAAGCCATAGTGACCTGTGCTTTCAGCTTTGGATAAGTGTTTTTCTCTTACGTTTGTTAAATGCAGTGTGAATTTTATGTGAGAGTGCTTTTTTCTTATTTCTTTTTTTCTTTCTTTTCCCTTGGCATCATCTAATTTGGCAGTCCTTGGGGTGCTAGAGAGTCTCTTTAATGTATCTCAAGGCACAAGGAATCTGACTTTACTGCATTAACAGAATACATTTATTTGCTGCCTTTATACACAGCAATGGGAACTGATGAAGGGTTGTGTTCTCAATACTTCCCTCATCTTCTTCTTCGTCTGACATTAGCATAAAATACAAATTTCAGAAATGGCAAACCAAGCATACAAATTAAGAAAACCAATTTCATGACAGCTAACATGTGGGAAAATCTCAGGTGATGAGGAAATCAAAGGAAAATGGCAACAAAATAGGCTACACTAAGAGGAAATAATTATAACTAAAGACACCAAATCCAGTAATATTTGTATACACTAGTAACTAATACATTCAAAATAAAAATTAGTAGAAAGCAATCTGTCATATATTATAAAGAAGTAAAACAATTCTATGTTTAGTGTCCAAGATTCTGGAAGTTAATTTTATTTGGTTTAATTTTTATTTTCAAATTAATGGATGTATGTTTTCCCAGTCAGTTCAAAGAACAAGATTTGGCCCAATAAAAGGTAAAACTTTGTATTTGCTTTGCTGTTACCTCATTGCAATACTATAATAAACCCAGAAATAACAACAAAAAATCCAAAATCACTGCCTTGTATATAGCTGTTTACAGCCTGTTTCTTCCACTGCAAAATATTCCAAATCTTATTATACCCCCTACAGGTAGTTTTTAGGTAAATTCTTGGGATCCCCTAAGCTTCTCAATTAGTCTACTGTGGGTTGCAAAGAGCAAACAAGTTCATTTACGGTTTCTGGAGAGGCTTCTCATAAGCCATATTCTTTTGACTTTAAATTAATTATCACAGAAAAGCCTGCTGTGTCTTCTGAAATCTTAGGTAACACATGAAACTAGAATGCAGTTGTTGAAATAGATATTTTCTTTAGGAAATATTAAAAGTGCTTCACTGACTGTATTTGCTTATATGCCAGCTTTTTCTAGATGCAGAATATCACATAGAAACTACAGATCATTTTCTGTTGAAGCAAAATAACAAAAATCTATGATAGATTCCTTTTTCTCTCATACCTTACTCTCATTTACAAATCCTATAATCCTATATAATCATGCACATATTGTTTATAATTTCAACATATTTTTGTAAGCTTCAAAAGAAATCATTAGCAAATGCTTTTACATTCCTTTACAACTACCCATGCTGTTTCAAAGGAACTATTTTGCAAAGATTGACAGAGAAGGAATCTTGATAATAATTTATGGATACGTAATGAAAATTTACAGGGAAATTAAGTAACGACCTTTTAGGGGTAGAATCTTCAGTACTCCTGTAAACTTAATGCTTCCTGATTTGCTCAATCTATATTTATTTTCTAGGAAAGGACTTTGATTTTTTTCCATGCTTTGATCAATCAGTCTAACTGTCCTGCTTCCACTTTGCAGAAAATATGCAAGAATTTAATCCAAATTCAACTGAATTATGCTGTTTTGAGGCTGCTTATTTTCTCCAGTTGTTGATTAATATGTCCCTTGTGCAAACATCTTTCTCCTACCTGATGCCTTCAGTAATGTCTCAATTCGTTGCTGATGACATTCAAATTTCCTCCAGAGACGCCTTTTGAAGTCACAAACAGAGGATTATGCCCATCAGTGAATGACTCAGGCACAAAGTGATTGATAAGGCAAATAAACACTTAGATCTCAGCAATCAGTCAGTTGTGATATGCAAGAGGGAAAACAAGACTGCAGACATTTCAGCTATATATCATATTTTCTAAATTATCTCTGTATGCTGTTGGTCCTCTTAAAAAATTATCCTCCCTGGCTATCTGATCTAAGTTTTCAATTAGGCCTCTTATCAAAGCCATGTAACAAGGCAGTCTTCCTCAGTCTGAGGCTATTTCAATGTCCAAGAAATAGCTTCCAAAGTACAGACAGAGAAAATATTACACAACTGGTTTTGAGTTGAGAAAATGTGCATACACACATCAGAGAGACATTATGGCATCAGAGAAGCCATGGCTTTATTCCTGGATTCCCTGAGCTGAGTTTTATGTAAGTGGCAACAATGTATGATGCTGCATATGTTACAGGGGAGTAAGAACACTTTGAGCTTCTTGCACAGCATGAGACTGAGAAATCAAGACCTTCCCATCACCGCAGATGCGCAAACAAAAAAACCAAAAACCAAAACCAAAAAAAACCAAACAAACCACACACACAAAAAACCCCCCAAAGAGTAACGCAATGGCACAACAGAAAGTAAATTATTTGGTTTTTTTTTTTTAAACTCATGATTTCTATTTTGACCAAAACAAATAGATTTTAATATGGAGAACCTATCTTCTAACACAATGTCTTGTGAAAGCCCATATACTTGTTTTTAATAAGATTTAATCTACATGAGATTTTGGAAACCTGAAGAATAAGTTAATTTAGAAAAGAGGTCTAAAAAGTACACATTTAAGAAGTAATTGTGGACTGCTGGTAGAGTCTTCAGACAAATTTGCAAGACATTTTATAGCACGTATGTGTGATCACTACATATGTCATAGTGTTGCAGATCGTATCTTGGGCTTTTTACTGGTGTGGGAAGTGATCTTGAAGAAATCTGTACATGATCATGGTAGCATAGTTGTGAAACACAGATATCTTCCCTTAGATATAAGCTTTTCAAAGGTCACAAATAGCAGCAAAAAAGGAAGTTTTTGAGGTAAGCCGTATGTTCTTTGATTCAGGGACCATTTTGTATTTACAGCCACTAATACAATGCAATCTTGATTTATGATTTTTATGCCCATTGCCACGATGATGATAAGGTTTATAAGAGAACAAAGGACCTTGCTCATGAACAAAAATAAAATGCTCTCGGAATCAGAGTACTAATCTAAATAATACTTAGTATGGACTTGTGATGTGAATTAGACAGCTGAGGCAACTGCATTTTAAAGTGGCATCTGCCTTTTTTAAAATATATGCAAATAGATTTACTTATAAGTTAAGCCAAAAAAGAAAATCTAGCATTTATATAAGCAATTGGTGAATTGTACATCAAAGTAACCTAAATAGTAGGTACAGAACTGTACCTGGTTTTATTTCAATTTTGATAGTGCAATCTTATATACAAAGTTTAATATCATTAATTTGGTCCAGAAACTGGGCTGTAGTATAATATTCCAGACAGTGACTGCTTGTGGAAAAGAAATTAGTAAGCATAGGAAAAACAAACTGAATGGAATTTTGCCTTATGTCCAGAACTTCAAATGAATTTTTGTGCCAGACATACTAAAATTCCTATATAGGAACAAGACAGCTCATGAAATTTTCAGTATTTTCTATTCCATCCATTTTATCCATTTCATCTGCACATCTTGTCCCCTGTCCAAGCCATCACAAGAATAAATATAACAATAAATGAATAATCCTGATTACATCACAATAATATGAACATGATGAAGCTGAATGACCCTATCAGACCAACAGTGCTGAATGTCATACAAATGTTCCAGCATGTCCAGAGTAACTTTCTGGAGTGTCTAAGATACTTAACTTATGGAAAATGTTCTCTGTGAAAACCATCTCAGATGAAGAAGTAAAACATATACTATGACTTTGTTGACTCATTTAGCTGTGGTTTTGCTCATTATACTTCAAGTCTATGTGGAGACCTGCAAATAACCAAGAGTAAATACCATATCAAAGTCTTTTTAGTAAGATAATGGCTCATCTTTCAGAAAATATAACGCATGTGTTCTTAAACAGGTAATTATTAATCATCTCTTCCAAGAGTAAATTTCTGTTAAGCTCCTTGCCAATTACCATTTAGTTTTGAGAGCACATTCGTGTGGGAAATATTGCAGCAAAGACATCTTCTGGATATTTCTCCTCATGGCTAAGCAAGAATTAAAACTTTTCAAGTTTAGTGCCTGAATGTCTTCTTAACATAATATTATGTGGAGCTTATGCTTGTTAGATTAGCTTCTTTTGATACTGTGACAAAACAGTCTTTTTCATTTACGTGCCTATCTGTACAGCCATACTCTTGGGTGAAAACTTTGCTATATCAGGTTGGTTACAACTTATATCAGGAATGTTACAGCTACAGGACAATATGCCTCACTTACTTAATGAAGACTATAAAACCAATAAAAATAAAAAGGGATTCATGAATTCTTGTGAAGTGATGCTGTTTGGTAAAGGAAGACACCTGAAAGACTGGCCTGATAGTATGCCTACATCTTATACAAGACCGTACGTTTAGTCTTGATCAAAATTATTTGAAGGCTAGAATTCCCCTTGAATATATAGTAAATCTTTAACTATTAAAAACTGAACATGTTTTATTTACAAGGAGGCTGAAGCCACAGTCCCTGTATGTTGAGTGGAAAGTTGTCATACTTTACCCCTCTCAGGAACTGCAATGATCAAAGTTTGTTCTGCTTTTAGTTCCAGCAGTAGAAGGTTCTCCAATGATAACATCATGTTTTAACACCATTTAAAATAAAACCTCTAAGAGCATACTGAAAAAGGAAATTCCCAAAAGAGGTTTCTGATGGATGGAAAGAGTTTGATGTATTTTCTATTTCTAGGTATGGGAATGGATAAGCGTTATCAATTTTTCCCAAGACTGACGTGTAAGTTTGGTCCTGAAGGAGATGTAAAAGGTGAACTATAGTGTTTTAACTAGCACATGACAGCACACATTACTCTGTCATTCTGACATAACCTCATGGCTGTGTAAGCTTAGGAGCTAGTCTGAGTGGATGACTATACAGAATAAGTATGGACATGTGTGATCGAGAACATCAGCTGTAATATACAGGGTAACTCTAATATTTTATTATAGTCACAACATACAGAATCTGACATTGTATTTCCCTTATTACATATCCACTTGCATCACCTTAGAATTGATTTGCTGCCTTTATGAAGTACAGTGAATCATCCTGAATTTCCTTTTAGAAAGCAGCACACAAGCAAAGATCAGATTTTCTTATGGTTCACACACTTCGGGTTATTTTCATAAATCAGACAAGAAATTAATTATAAAAACGAAAAGATTACATTTCCTTTCACTAAGCAGAAAATGTTATTGTTGCTTCCATTCCAGTTTGCAAAGACACACAATCATTGCTCTCGTATGTACTTGTGTGTATATAAACACATACATATATGCACATTATGAGGCTTTGAAACCCTTAAGCAAAGTAAGAATGTATTTATCTTACCAAATTTTAACAATTTAATAATTTTTCAAAAGGCACCATCCCCTAGTATGGTTACTGATAAAAATCGCCGAAAAGATAAGAATATGTAGGGACTCCATTACTTTCAGAAAGAGTATTTTTTCCCTTGTAAAGTGCTAAGAAGTTGTTCATCCAGGGTGTAACAGATCCTGAAAAAAAGCATCAGAGAAGCTATGCACAGAAGGAGAAAAATAAATACCGTGAAGCAACTACTAATATAATATTAGCAAACAAATGTCTATTTGACATTGGTTCTCGGGAATTAAGAATGCAGTATAAACTGTGGTGGATTTCAGTTTAGCATTTCATAGTACAAGAAATTGTTCAAATTATTGAGGTTGTTCTGAAACTGACAGAAAGTGCAATGCAGAAGCACTTAGCAGGAGCATATGGAGGGAGCAGACCAGCAGTGGCAAATTATGCAGTGCATTCAGAGGAACTAAAATCTGTGTTGCAGGCTACACACAGAAAGACAAAATGATTCAGAACTCTTTTTTTTTCAATGCCGCTGAAACAATCAAGAGGGCTCAATGCCTTGGCATATATATTCTTAACATATAGTTTTCTATGATACCTTTTATAAAGACTTGCATTAATTATTTAAAATAAATATTCCTATCATTAACCTAATCAGAAAACTTCCGGTGTGTTGAATCTGTTCAGTGGGATAGCTTTTTCCGAACTGCTAGCAAATCAGATTTATCCTTTTTGAATAGGGCAGCTTTATAACACGCAAGAAGGAAAACGGGATCTCAGACTGTCACTTAAAGCATCATACTTTTAACTTCTATCCAGAGCTCTTTACCTTTACTGACACCCTCTGGTCCCTGTGTCTAAGTCAGGTTTGAATTCACTCCAGCACTCCTTAAAAATTTTACTTTCCAAATCAGAATTTTGTGGAGCACAGAACTGGATGTTTTCTGAAAGTTACATAAATCATATTACCAACTCCCCCAATAGTTTACCATGTCAGTAATTTATTCAGGGGACTCCAGCAAACTTGCCAGTCCTGACCTCCCTGTACTGAATCTGTGCTAACACTCCTGCAAGTTACACATTTCTTAAAGTTGCCCTTCATTGTTTTGTAAGAGCAGAGCTTTTAATCATACCTTTTATCCTAGCTTCTAGAGTATTTTTCTTCAAGACCTGTTTTCAAAGCTCCTTTCTTATAAATTCTCAACTTTAATTCAGCCAGTCAGATTTTTTTTTAAACTTTCCATTTTCATTCTTAGTACATCTGCCCTCATTATAAAATGAAATACAGATCACTACCCGTGACATGCTAACTTAGAATTCAAAGTATGACCTTCAGCTTCCTATTGACCAACAAAACTAAAATACACACTCTTAATCTCCCAATGGTCCATAGATATCTTCACACTTTTATATCATGCTCTGCTAGTTCTGACTTTTTGCATCAGCATTTGCTTTCTAAGCATATGGAACAGAAGTGTTGCATGTTGAATAATCCACTTATAAAACTACTTTGCTATTATCACCTTCAAGAATGCTTAACACTTCATCCTTCTTAATATATTTGTTGTCTTCCAAGACTTTGTCTTCTTAACCACACCTCTTAAACATTCCCATAGTTAAAAGTATATTGCCACTGAGGGCCACTGCACATGAAACATTCCTCATTTACTGTAGTTCACATCTTAGTTTTCTGTCTTCCTTTCAGCATACCTCACACTAGTAAAAAAGACGTTTCCCTCACAACACGACAGAGAAAGGGTTTTTGAAACTCTGCAGATAAATGCTATAGTAATTAAAGTTAATTTATTAAATATATTTTTAGAAATGTTAATAGATAATTTGATAGCTTTTTAAAGTAATGGTCCAATTATTGCTAATTCTTTCAATATCCACTGTAATAACATTAATCACGATGAACTGATTTTGCGTTAATATTGATTGCCATAAAGTACTTCTGAAGGAGTTGTACTGTAACTCAGCAAGAATTAATCGCATCTTTATTAATTGGAAAATGTAATTCAAATTTTAATTATCAGGAATCCCCCCCTTAGCTTTTGGCTAATAGTGTGTAATTTATTTGTAGTTCCAAACTTCAGGGTCTCATCAAAAGCTCACTGAAGTCTAGGAGAATGCTTTAACTCCTCAGAAAAAAAAAAAAAAAACTGGCACCAGGTCCTTCATTAAAAAAAAAATCTGAAAACGTGTCATTCAAGAAAAGTATTACTACTTTTTAAATTAAAGAAAAAAAAAACTTTGCAAAAAACTTTGTTAAATTTCTGAAATACTGCAACACATTGTGTAATGTGAGGACTAGTTTTCTATCTTGTGTAACTTATGAAGTTTCTGTGCTCAACAGAAATTAAACTAAACATCTGAAGTACAGATACAGTAATGATTTTTTTTTCTGCTATAAAAATCTTAAAAACACAGTTTCATGCTCTGTTACGACAACTTTCAGTTCATCTTCCAGCCAGTTCTTAGACATTGTACCATAGTTGTATCAACTGTCCTCACATCAGAGAGGAAAAAATCAGTGCATCTTTATGTAACTCCATCTCTTCTGCCTGTCAGCAGAGGAGAACGGTCCAGGCACTGTACTTTTCTAATTCTAGAGATAATTGTTTACCCCAAAGCCAAGTACCACCCTGAACTCCAATACAACACAACTTTTAGCACATCACTATAAACTCAATACACTGGGTTATTTCCTTATTCACCCTCAAGCATTAGCATGGTAACTCTCCCAAACATAAGAAATTAGTACATTAAAATAGGCATTCCTTCTCTGAAGCATGTATATGTTCTAAAAACCAGGCATCTCTCTTCACAACTCATTCACTGCAGTAGCTTGCTTGCTAGTTAAATGACAGGAAGTATATAGCAGATCACAGTAATTTCTGCTTCAACTTTTCTGCTCAATTATGACAACAATTTCAATGTAAGATTCAAAACAAAAGCCCAAAACACATAAACCTGCAGCAGGAGCCCAAAAATGTGATCTCTCACCGTTGTTGGCTCCACAGCAGACTGTTCACAGAGATGCCGCGATGGATATTACAACGAATAATCTGCACACACTCCAAAGTCTAACCATGGAAAACAGTGTCTGGCTGGGGAAACGGCAAAGACACACTTACCGCTGCTGTGGCACCGTCTCTCTCGCCCTGACTCAGTCTCTCTCTCCCATTCTTCTGACAGTCTCAAATATAGCAGTCCCTTATGGTGCTGAGCCTGGGGGAGCAGAGGATTGCAGAGTTGGGTTTTTTCTTTTTTTATTCTCTTTTTTTTTTTTTTTTTTCTTTTAAACCATCCAGAGGTAGTTCTCCAGACCCGACCGCCTCTCCTCCTCGCTTCGCTCACTGATGGAGAGCCCCAGGTGAAGGCATCCGCGCCGGCAAGCTCCCGCGAACCCCTCCCGGCCCCGCCGTGCCCCCTCCCAGCGGGGGAACCGAGGCACCTCCCCCGGCTGCTCCCGGGGAGGCGGCGGAGGCTCTGCCAGCCCCTGCCTAGATGCGTGTGGATGTATAGATGATGTGAATGTGTGTTTATGCGAGTGCCATCTCACACCGCCGCTCGTCGCCCGCCGCTCGCCCCTAGCCCTAAGCTCGCAAGCACACCCCACACCCCCCCACACACCCCCCCGCCCTTTCCTCCTCCTCCTGCTCCTCTACACCTTCCTCCCCGATTTTTTCCTTTTCACTCCTCTGCCCCGGAGCGTGAAGGCAAGAAGGCGAGTTGGCGAGTGCTGCCCCCTGATATTCTGCTCGTCTAACCCATCCACCACTTTCTGACCCCATCCTCTCCTTCTCATCCCCTTCTCCATCCTCCTTCCAGGTAGATTGTTTTTTAAAGATTTTTTTTTTTTTTTTAATGCGTTTTATTCCCCTCCAGCGGTGATGACCCTCCCTACCCCCGCGCTCTGCAGCCGGAGCCAGGGAGCCGGAGCCGCGGCTGCTGCGCGCACCGCAGGATCCCCGCCTTTAGCCCGCGGCTGCTCTGGCTGGAGGCACACCCGGGGCAGCCCGCCCGAGGCCGGCAGCCCCTTCCGTGCCTGTTCCTTTCTCCATAATCCCCTCGTTTTTAGCCGCATCCCGCTCCGGCCCCGCCTCGTCCCGCGCCGCCCCCGCAGCGCCGCGCCTCCCGCCCGGCGCAGCCCGGGGCGCGGCTGGCGGCGCCGCTCCTCCGCAGCAGACCTCCGCGTCTCCCTCGGCCGCTTCGCATCTAGCCGTGCGTGGAGTGGGTTCCCACTCTGCCTCTCTCTAATGGCTGCCCTCAGGATCCAGACTGATTCTAACATTTTTTGTTTCTTTTTTTTCCCTTAGGCAGTGGCAACTTTCTGCTTTAACATGCAATACTTTTCTGCCCTTCCGTGCTTTTTTTTCCTTGCCTTTTCCCCCCTTTGCCTTCCACAAGTTGTTAGCTCTCTTGTTTAACTTGCACATTAACTGAGTAACTACTGTGAGTAGTTCCTATTCTCTGAGATTTTCCTCTGGTTCAGTGACTGCATAACAGTTTATGCTTCCTGAACCTCTGTGGTGTATGTGTCTGTGTCTGTGTGCATTTTTCTTTACTAACTTTTCTTTGTACTCATTTATTTTTTCCTATCCCAGGTACTTTCTCACTGATTTTTAGAAACTGACCTTTATTTGTTTTAGATTAATGAGAAAGAGGATTCTGGATTAATTCTGGCATTTGCTGCGGGTTCTTACACAACTCCAGTCTCAAACTGGCAATACTAATAGGAGGTTTTCCTCGTGTGTGCTTTGCTTGTCTTTTATATTGAAGCCTCTAGCAAGATAAGATACCAGTGATGAAGGACAGAGTTTTATACACTTCCGTGGTTCTGTATACTATATGGAAGTCTGTCAGAGAATTTACAGCTCAACATCATGTTCAATGAATTCTGTCCACTGTTACCAGTGAGGATGAGCTGAAACAAACCCCTCACTTTAAATGCCTTTTTTTCATTATTCTAAGGATGTAGATTTTTGTTCCTTGATCACCACCTCCCACTGTCTTAACTATCATAGTGGAAGAGTGAGAATGAACCCATCATTAGAAATGGACTTTGTTTGCATACACTATCCCATACAAACACAGAATAACATTGTCTCCACAACTGTAGATGGGTATCCAGGCATATTTCTGTTGGGCAAGTAATGTTGCTACTTGACATATCAAAGCTTCTCTTCATTGACTCAAATCATAGAATATTATCATCTGGTCATTATTTCCAGTGTTACTAGGTTACAAGACAGCATATAATCAGAAGCCAGGAATAGTGACTGCATTAATTCTCATCTTATGAATAAATTATGAGGCTCCATTTCTCAATATTTCCAAAGTGAACATTAAAGCCAGAAGCATTTTTGCTAATAAATGTATTTTTTTGCATACTATAGCTATTTATGACAATAGTGAGGAATTACTTGTAAAGAGGTGACTTTCACTGGTTACTTGTTTTTACAGATAGAGACAGAATTAAAAGAATGCTGATTTTTTTTAAGTCATAAAGACTGGACTTTATGGCCTTTTTCTTCCTTTGTGAAGTTTATAGGTCAGCACTACTTTTAAAGACTGGTCCAAGGCATCTATGTTACACCAACTGGATTGCACACTATTCTTGCTTTTAGCTCATTTTTCCTTAGAGTTGTTGTCAAAGTCCATATTTCTTTTGAATGACAGCTTTTAATGTTTGCTTCCTTCTTTTTAATTTCACATCAGCAATATTTCTACAAGGAGATATTTGTACTCTTTCCTTTAATATAATCAGAAATACCCTGGATTTGTATGAGTTGCAGTTTTATCTTTCTTTGAAAGCAAAGTGGCACACAGCTTTAAAACAGGTTAAAATTTCATTTGATTGTGCGTATACTTTGCAAGGTGAGTTTCTGCTGTACTCCACTGTAAGATTGTAAGCTGTTTTATGGCATGTATGTTCAATGTTTAATGCATAGACACTGAATTATATTCACCTGTTTGTTACAGTACTGTTATTGCTATAGCTATATTGCTATATAAGTCAACCTAGCTGCATTTTTTGTCTGGTCTAGTTGTCTAACTATCTCCAAATAAATGCCTTAATCTCTCTATCTCAGTGTCCCCTGTGGACAAACAATGAGATGCAGCACATCTGCAGAGTCTGAGTTGTTTCTGAGCTCCTATTTTTATTTTTTTGTACTTCTTTTCATTCAGTCTGTCCCCTTCTTTTAAGCAGAGCATAATAGATTCTTTTTCTCTGCCACGTGGAGAGCTATCTGAGCAGTACCATTATTGGGATATTTCACTGTTCTCTCTTAACCAATTTCAGAATATAAGTAAAAGATAGGGAATGAATTTTGAAGAACGTAATTGGCTACACAAATTTCTCCCCCTCATCTGTGTCTGCAACATCGCTGGGGGTTGTAGCTTTAGAGTACAGTTAAAGCTTCTCTTGCTCTTTCCCTCACATTGAGGTACCTGGTATTTGAAAGCACGAGTTTTTGAAAAGCGTATATTGGCCCTGTTTTAGTACACAGCCGTATAATTTTAGTGGAAAGCACTATATTTTGGCCTCCCCTAGAACATCTGGATATATTCCTCATGGCTGTATAATTAGAGTTATAAGAAAATTTTGTAAGGTAATAAGCAGAATTATGTGTAAATGTCCCACATAATTCTTCAGGCCTTTGGCAAACAACAGAAGATTCAGAGCCTACCAAGAAAGCTTTCAGTTATAGCAGATAATTAACAAACTGGAGGCGTTAGCAATGGGAAGAAGTTGCTGCATAAAATAATTAAAAAAAAAAAAAAAAAAAGATCAGCCTCTGGGGACTTGAGCCTCCTAAATTTTCAGAAGTGCACACAGATGACATCTGGTCCAACATAATAAAGACTGGGAGAAAGTTAACCTATTTGACAAAGTTTTGAAGCAGCAAAATGAAGCATGTTTCATATCACAGCTTTATGGCATGCCACAATGGTCTTTTTGATTCTGTAAGAGAAACTTGTAAACTGAATGTATTGTTTCATTGAACAATGATCTGAGAGAGGATGACAGAACTTTATTGCAGTTAGTCAAGCACCTCAAGGATGATGAGGCCATTCCGCTACTTGGTGAGCACCACCAGTGTAAATTTCCACTGCTTCCTGGTTGAAAACAGGCTGGGTACTATATATTTCGATATATCTATGCTATCAAAATAATGGTCATCAAAGAGCTAACTCGCAATGCTGTGCTATTTAATTATCAGAAGGGGACAGACAAAGTACTCCCTTGTCTCTGCAGAGGACACAGAGAGCAGGAGAGACATATGAAAGTGACAGATGTATTTAACCTTATACCAAACCCATTTATACACTGATGCTCCACTGAGTGTTACTGTCTTTGTGATGAACTGGTCCAAAGGAAACCAGAGGAACAAAATCGGCCTCCTGGCTACTGACAGAAAGAAGGATGAACTGACCATCAGAGAGGGTTCGTCTTTTCTGTGCATGCATTATGTAAGTGCAATATAGTTTTGTAGTTTCAGAGGCAGAATAAAGATCAGAAGGCATTTGAAGATTTATATTTTATCCTGGCTTTCCTAACTGTGAGAGACATGCCTGGACCACCTGTTATGAGATACAATGCATTGCTTTTGATGCTATGATACAACTACTAGTTAATATGCTGGGAAAAGCAAACCCATAATTTTCCTCATTCCTTCCAGCTTGATCTTCACCATATGCACAGGAAGGATCTAGTGTCCCCTGGAGACTGATTTTACCTTCTGCAAATACGGGAGCAAAATGCACAGAGGGGTAAGGAGTGGAGAAAGAACAGATCTGTTTACCATTGCAGCCATCCCAGGGTAACATGAGGTGTTCTGAATAGGGAACTAGTTAGGGGATGTGCTGATTCATAATCCTCAAAGTAGAGAGAAGAAAAAAAAAAAAAAAAAAAGAAATGAGAGGCTCTCTGAGGACCACAGAATTTTAAGAAAACAACCCATAATTATACCTGAATATTCCAGTAGCAAAGAAAAGTCAATAATAACAAAGATTAAACCCAGTATCTTCCTAACCCAAATCTCCAAAGAGCCATGAGCACAAAGGATGAAAAGACTACCCTCTGTTGAATTACAGAATGGTCAGAGTCCATGACTACTGAATGCAACAGGGGTAGATACTAAATTTAGTTTCCTAACTCGTATTTCAATACTAAATATAAATGGCCTGATTTTTTTTTCAAAGATGTTGAACAATTCCAGGTTCCTGTGATTTATGCTGCTAATTAAGAGGGGGGAAAAAAAAAAAGACTCTTTTTGTTTAAGTATCTAACAATGGTAGACGGAATTCTGCCCTTATAGGCCAGAGCTTTGCAGTCTACTTTGTAAAATATTTGAATACCATTGTGACTCCCAAAGATGGAAGATGCTGCAAAAGAAAATAGTTTTTCTCTGTTTTCCTTTTAATGAAGCAAATGAGGAGCAGAATTCTCTAAGTGTGCAATAACAAATGTTTGGCTTTTTTCTTCCCTCCCTCCCTCTCACCCTAAGTTCACTGGAAATACAATAAAAGAGGCTTGGTGTGGAAAGCATCCTTGTCACTAAAAACCTTTGTAGGAGTATAGTACATGTGTAACTACATGAATAGTGAATTATGCTCTTCATTATTTTTAAATAATGAGCCTTCAGTCCTAGGTGATTTTCCTGTTGAGGAAAATAACAAAAATCTGGAACCTATGACATAGCCAACTTAGGCATGCCACAAAAAAGCAAGGAAACCCTTTCTCCAAGAGAAAAAGGGCAGAAGAGGAATTAAAGCTATATCTATAAATGACCTACTTGAGTCTGGGAAAATCTCAGATTATATTCAGTCTCAGTGTCTCCCAAAAGAGTTTACAATTCTACTTTATCAAATTCCCTACCACATGATACCCATCGAAGAAAACATTTGACCAAGAATTTCTGAAACTGAGGGAGTTTCTAGTAGCTGTGATTAAAATAACACAAACCAATATACCCTAGTTTACCTACCTGCCTGCCCCTGCAAGGGGATTAGATTCAACCTTTGTGTCTCACTTTGAAGTTTTATCCTTTGTATGACAATTTCCTAGGAATAGTAAATTTGGAACACCCTATATGAAAATAATACAAAAGAAAGCTAGGATGAGGTTATTTCTTCTAGTACAACTGGAATAGCCTTTAATAACATGTTGAGTACCTGATAAATCCAAGTATGTAAAGATGGCATTAATTTAATAAATTGATTTCATTAATAGTAAATTTTATTGATGATGACTTGGCAGGTGAAAGCACAAATGAAGATCACTTTGAAACTTTTAAAAGTTTTCTGAAGAAAGTGCAATTATCTGATGATCTTTCATCTTAGTGACAAAAAAACTAAATAAATTGAACTGAGGTTATAACTATAGATATAGATATATATACAGATTTCAGTGTAAACCAAAGAACATTAATTATAACACTTATTTCACAGCTGTTCTATGAAAGCTCAAATAAAATGTATCTACAATTAAAACCGAATATATGCTGACTTCATTAACTTAACAGCTGCACCAATAACCAATACCAAGGAACATACCCTACTTTGTTATGTCTTGATACCATCTGCAACATTCAAAACTATTGGGTTTTAAAGCAGATGATGTCTTACTAGTACTGTGTTCACAGCTACTACAATATGCTTACACGTGCTACTAAAGTGAATTGATCTATTTCAAGGAAACTTCAAGGGTTATGAGCTGAGCTGCAAGACAATTTCCTAAACACAACTGTGTTTGCTAGAAAGTCAGAAACAGAAATTCTGGGTGGCTTCTTTTCAAATCTCATGTGCTCAAACATGAATTTCTCATGTGTTCAAATAAACAAAAATTCAACTTTGAGCCAAAATAGGGGACGAGATGGAAGTAATGTAGGAAACTTTTATGCTATCACTTACTTTTTAGTGTTTTGACATTACAACTCTATTATTTTAACCTGTATTTCATAGTGTAATTTCCAGCTTTAAGAAGCGAAAAAAAAAAAAAAAAAAACCATCTAAAATCCCATTGTATAGAGAATGATAAAGACATTCAGGAAAATTTCTTAGATTTTTAAATCTGCTTCACAAACTCTCCTAACACACAAGTAATAACAAATGACAACAGGTATAAAATTGTACCCTAGAAAGGTGTGATTCCATCACATTTGTACAGCTGTGTGTTTTCAGCATCAGGTTCTCCTCCAGGCCTTGGCTTGGGGTGTGAACTTAAACCATCTTATGTACTTCTCTGATACTGACTAGCAGTACATATTGTAATCTGTCACTGCAAATGTTTGTTATGTTCTTACACAGCTGAGACCTCTCTGTAATTATTCCAAATTTTCAGTATAAATCCTACATTTCCATTATTACCTTTCTGTCTTGTTTTCTCATTTTATTCTTTTATACTCTTCTTGTCTTTTGGCCAAAATTCATGACTTGTGTAGCCTCACAGCTCTAATTCCCATGTTCCTTATGTTCCTCTTCCCAGAGTCCATTTCTTTGCTTATTAATTACAGTTTCTTCCCCATCTTCAACCTTCTCACACTCCCTCAGGTTCCTTGTCCCAGTCTGCTCCTCGCTGCAACAGTTGTCTCTTGCCATCTGTTTTTTGTCCTTGACTCAGATGTTGTGATGCCTTTTTTCATATTTCCTGCACTGCCATGTCACTTAAGCACCAACGACGAAATAACCTAAAGCTCTAGGAAAATAAACTATTAATTAGTTCACAGGTTCACATCCCATAGACCTCATTAACTCGCAATGAAATTCAGGAGGAGTCTTCCTTGGTCTTTATAACTGTGTTCTTGACCATACTCAGTCACTTTCCAGATATGAAACGCTCAAACAATTCAAAGCTCTGAGTTGGAAGGCATAAACTGAGGGGAATATATCTGTCAAACCTTTAGAACTTTCCAAGCTACTGTGGAGGGATATTTTTCAGTAGTTTCCAGAACGGGAAAAAACAGTTTTATCACTGGCATGTTATCAGAAACACCTCTGGCTTAAAAACAAAACCTGCTAAAAGGTCAAGACTTTGCTGCAAAGTGTTCTCAAAGTAACTACTGAATTTGTTATACTTCAACATCAGTGAAAGAGTATCTTTCTATTAGCTTTGTGCGGAAATGACTGAATCATTTTTTGCTGAAACACTTTGTAAAAAAATTAAATAAATCATCTGCCTGAGAGACACCCAGTGGAGAAAATTTCAATCCAAATGTACAGTTTTGGCAAAGTTAAAAGGAATTTCAATTGGAATCTTCTAATAAGAAGTATCAAGGAGGAATAACTGCAAAGACAATACCAACTCTATCTATCATAAAATCTTTTTGCATTAAATTATCAGCTGTATTATTAACAATGAAAGTGAATATTAAGCATCTGTCTGTTTTCCTTTCAAAGTGTTAGCATAAAGGATGTAATGCAAGGGCTTTAAAATAGCTGTCTTATGTTAGTATTTTTGGTGAAAGATGTGACAGGCTGGATAACTGTTTAATTTTCTCATGCGCAGCAGTATATGTTCCTTTAACAAGGAATGACCACCCAGAGAGATGGATGCTGCCTTGCTGCTTGTCCCTGGAGGCTGAGTTAGAAGGGATCCTCTGAAGAGAACTGTCTGTCTCCAGGGGCTACTGAAATGCCAGGGAAGAGAAGATTGTGAAAAGTTTCAGTTGTCTCTCCAAGTCAAAAGTGGGGGAAGGGATGGACAGAGAGAGACAGCTATCATGGAAACTGCGATGTGGTAGAGGCTTCTGAGAGCAAGCTCACAAAGGGGCTCAGGGACAGAGAAACTAGCTTTTATAGTCAGGCTGGGATTTGTTATTGCAAAGGCAGCACTCTGTAAGGATATAACAGGAAATGGGAAGATTTTTGTTGTTGTTTTTATCTTGTTCTTGGTTTTTGTTACGTTTAAAAGTTCATTTTTTAGTTCACATTC
>JAWWEU010000001.1:39769776-39788276 GCA_035583155.1 Acropternis orthonyx | reverse complement strand
CATAAAAAAGGCAACTTCTGAGCTTAAGAGTGCATGTAAGGATGTAAGGAATTGAGAAGACAGGTCCACCTCAGAGCTCTATCTTAAGGTTCCACCCAGAATATTTATTTAAAAAAAAAATTTAAAAAAGGAAGATACTTTTACTCAATACTGAACTAAACTACACCTGAACAACTATGTAAAAGATGTATGAAGTATTTAGTAGGATTCCACTTATTGTTCTGAAACAATCAATCAGTGTAAACCACCTTTAACACAGGAAAGATTGGAAATAGTATTATAAAATTAACACAAATCTGTTCTATAGAATCTATGTTAGCATAGGAAAAGGTTTAGACAAATATATTTCTGGTTTTAATTGAACAGACTGAAAGCAAAACCATTTGCATGTGAGAGACATTTTGATGGATGTATAGCAATTGTGAAATTTAAAAGAGTGATGACAACATGTAAGAACTTTTTTAGCATACTAATAAAATAATTTAAAGGCAGAAGCAATTTGTTAAGAATTAAATTGCATACTCTACATGTGCAGTAAAAATGTTTTGTTCCCCGCAAAAGGTTTTATTTTCTTAGGGAGAGTATGCGTGCTAATTGAATAATAAACATAGAAATAGCATTTTTGAAGGCATTATATTCTATTGTCTGCATTACAAATTCAAAACACTGATAGACTAATCCTGCTCATATTAGGTATATAATGCATGTTACGGCATAATTATATTTTAAATGTACTTGATAGATTTTAGCATGCACTTTAAATGTCACAATACTGTGAGAAGCAGCTGCAAAAAATGCCATCTTGATGCTTCATATTTGTGCTATGACTTCCACAGCTGTTTTGAAAGTCTGAAGGAGTGTTAACTGCCACTATTGCCATCTCAGGATAGTGTGTGAATATCTTTCTACCTGACATATCCTCCTTCCTTACCAGTGCCAATTGTAACAGCGATGATCTCCAGGGATTACTGACAATTTCCTTGATGATGTGTGAGAGCTGCCATTGCCCACTTGGAATGACTGCAACACTGACAGTGACTGAAAGGTGTGTGTCTTGGCTGTTAAATGTATTTAATAGCAACTTGCCATTTTGTGTCATCTCTTGTACTTTAAGAAGAATCATATTGTCTCCATATGTCTGTTTACGACAACTTTCTGAGTATCAGTGTGACTGAAGTTTCATGGTTCCAACAGTGGATCCACATTGTCCATCTCTGTCTGCACGTGTAGCAGGAGTGGAGAAATGTATAGGACTGTTGATTCTGTTTGCTGTCTGCATGTCAGGAATTAAATGCAATTGATCGGGGGCCAGTAAAAGCAAACCTGCATTAGACAGTGAGAAAATAGTCACACCTGAGACTTATGAGTCCTTTTTTAAATAGGGGTGCTGAATATTGTTTGATTATATAGTGAAACCAATCACAATAAATTCAGTCTCGAATATATGTATCACTAGTGGTTCAAATAGGAGAGAGTTAATTTTAGGCATTTACATTGGGTTTTGAAAAGTACCTAGAGCTTTCATGGATGATTTGCTTCAAAACCTGCAAAGAAGAGTATGAATAGTTCTGAAGAAGAATATTGATATTTCTGAAATCATGTAAGGTATGGTGGAAGTCAGACAAGTACACAGCCATGGCTGATGCACATATCAAGGACCTTATCAGAATTTCCTTGGAGTCAAAGGTGACTCACAATCATTTTACTAGCTTTTAAACAAAACCTCTAAACTTCCTATAAATTAATCAGTAAATTTCAGGTATATTGTCACACATTTATACTTGCTGCATGGTCAAAGAATACTTCATTGTATATTATTATCCTTATATTGGTATTAGTCACAACAATATGATGTTAAAAGGATTAAAACAAGTAAGAGGAACTGCAGATTTCCAGGGTAACATTAATTCCCCAAATTCCATGAACCACCTCCTTCAATTTCTGTGGGGTTTTGCAGGGAGAAAGCTGAAATTACACTTTAAAACTGCTTCACATTTCAAGTCTCTATAAAATTTCAATGATCAATCACATCTCTAACATCTTGTAGTTAAAGCACTGAAGCAGTTTTCATGAGATCTGGATTCAGTATCTTGCCCTGTTTTAAAGTCCTTGCGTGGCCTCGGACCAGTGACTTGGTTTGTCTGTTCTTCATACTTCCTTTTCCTAAATTTATCAGAATCTACAGTGTATTTTCTGAGACTATATAGTAATAATTTCTATTATATTCATAATAGTGTTTAATGTAACAGTCTGGGTATTAGTTAGGGATACAGTCTCTAGATGTCTGTTTCATGTACAGGTTTTTTCTCATGGTGGGTTACAGATCTCTGTTAATTCAGAGCTAGGAATAATGCTTTAGATCTGGAAGTAACTATGCAATAATTTAATAAAATAAACTGATTGAAATATGCTTGTTTTGAATTATATTTCTACACATGAATGTTAATTAAAATTCATTGCTACTGATAATAACATTATTAACATGTATCCAGTGTACAGTTAGCAGAAACAGAAGTAGAAGCAATTACTGGAATTAGATGCTTTTCTACCAATAAAGAATTCCCTAAAAGTAATTGCTTATATTCATATGTTCTCTGCAGATATTACTAATAACATAATCAAATCAATGTAACACCACTTTAGAAACACTAAATGCATTTAATGACTGGGGACTTGATAGGGATGCCACTATCTATTTTTTTAAAATTATGTATGACTGCGAATAGAGTTGGACATTTTCCGGTGGTAGTCCCGACCTGCCTTTGTGTTTTGCATCACAGAAACTAAATTAACGTATGTTGAAGTGTTTTGCTGCCAAGTTATTGCTTCTCAGGTGCTTTTGAAGTATTTGTTGTCTTATTAAGTGACAGCTGTGTAAGTGTGTATGTTCATCTAAATGTTCTCACCTATTTTCTCAGAAATTTAATTTTGGTACTGCAGATGATTGTGATTAGATTTATTGCTAATACAGTATCTAAATATTGCCAATTCAGTATATAAGCAGGTCTAAAGGGTTATAATATAGGCAGGTTCAGCTAGAAACATCCAAGTTTAAAGTCTTAAGCCTTGCTTAATGTGCAATTGCAAAGAAACAAAGCACCTATGAAGCTGCTACTTCAGGATTTTGTCTCCATATGTGACTGGATCTTAGCAATTTTACTCACCTGTCCAAAAGTAAGTGTTCCCTGTCTTTGGGCTGGATGTACTCTGCAGACACCCCTGACAGTGAGGGATCCACCTGGAAGCTGCCTATAACTTCAGGAGGTCAGTTTGCACCACTGGCCCAGTCTCCAGCAGCATTTTTTGCAGACAGATGTGTGCCAAAGTCAGTCTCAATCATCACAGCTCACCCATCTCCAGAATACATTCAGTATGTGAGCATACAGACAGTTCTTCCTGTGATTCCCACCTCATGTTCTTGTCTTAGGACACATCAAATCACTCATCAGAAATGGCGAAGAAGAGGGGCTGTGTGTGTGCAGGACTTTGAGGAAGACTGGACTATCTTTTGTCATCCTCACAGGCACCAATTGGATTACTGCAAACAATTTATTTTAGCATTTGAATGTCTTGACTAGGTGCTAGAAACTGGCAAAAATAGTGGAAGAAACTTTCCTGGTTTTCAGAAGATCAAGTGAAACCAACAATAAATAAATTTAAATTTTATACCTCCTCTCTGCACTTCCTGTATTGTGAACAGAATGAGAGACTTCAGTGAATGCTGTGAATGCTCCTGAGGTGTCTCAGTTTCACTCTATTGCATATACTGTGGGACACTGTAACCCACAGTTCTGTCCATCCAGAGTACAGTGCAATCACACCAAAACCTTTGGAATTCCAAGTCTTTCTCTTTTAGTGATATCTCCGCTACTGTTTTACAAGGGTTGATTCTCCTGACACTTTTGTGAGAAAGATACAGCAAATAAGTTTATAGAGGAAAATGCCATGACAGAAGAGTTAAAAAGTGTCTTCAGGGGTGTTACGCAACATGTGAGATGGTTTACCGTTTAGCCAGCCTGGCTGCCAAATCCTGCATTCAGACCACAAGTCCAAAAGTCTCCTTGAAATTTAGCTGTTTATTTTTATTAATATAAAGAGCATGCTATTATTGCAATGAAGTTGAATTATCTTTGTTAACATCTCTTGGGCAAAAAAGTGTTAGAGATATGTACTGTATAAACCCTTCTGTGGATAACCTGGAGTAAAAATCAATGTCAGAAAAATTAGGTGTATATGATTAAGGAAGCTAAACATGGCACTATATTACATCAATGGTGGATCACCTTGTACTGATAGAACAAGTTGACTGACTAAAGTCAATGTTAGGCATGGACAACACTAACACAAAGAGAAAACTAAAATTAATATTGAAATTACTGATATTTATATATTATCAACATGCCTTTATGTGCCTGTGTGTTGTACTCCTAGAAGGACAATAAAAGATGCTGACAAGTCTTTATTTTTAAATTTTAAAGGTGATACTTACCTGGCCAGCATGCATTTAGGTTAGGTTGATCATGGTTGGAGAAGCATCTGCCAATATTGGGGCTTGTAGAAGATGCTGTTCTGTATGTGTTCTATAAAACCGTTCTGCAGGGGCACCCAGCCATTGGTAAAATAAGATTCAAATAGAATGACAAAACATGCAGGGAATGGAAGAAGGCATGATGGATAAAAAAATATGGAGTGAACTGAAATAAGAGTTTAAACTGCAGACAATGTACTGCCAGAGGGAAAAATGTGGAAAATGATAGTAAAATATCTCTAAATTTTCTATGCCTTTCAGTTCTTTCCCTTTTTCACCTCCTCAGGTGCCACCTTTATGACCTACTGTCAATGGATGCCACGGAAATCCTGTCAATGCCATTTCAAAAATCTGTTAACTGGGGAAGAACGACTTAAGCATGTGCTTCCTTTCGAGAGCTAATTTCCTTCCTAAAGGCCAGTGCATAGAATAATTTTGGCTGGAAAAGACCGTTCAGATCATTGAGTCCAACCATTAACCCAGCTCTGCCAAGTCCACTGCTAAACCGTGTTCCCCAGGTACCACATCTCATCATCATGGCTAGGCTTCGTGAACGAAGATTTGGGAAGGGCTCTATCCGCCCTTGCTGCAAGCGCGCTGATGGCTGAAAAGGCCAATGTGAGATAGGCAAGTCTGGTCGCAAATCCCTTTTAAATTCCTTTGGGAATAGTTTCTCCACCACTTCCCTGGGCAACGTGTTCCAGTGTTTGACAACCCTTTTAGGGAAGAAATTTCTCCTAATAGCCAATCTGAACCTCTCCTGGTACAACTTGAGGGTGTTTCCTTTTGTCCTATTGCTTGTTACTTGGAAAAAGAGACCAACCCTCACCTGTCTGCAGCTTCCTTTCAAGTAGTTGTAGAGAGTGACAAGGTCTCCCTTGAGCCTCCTTTTCTCCACACTAATCAATGCCACATATTCAAAAATCCTCATGTCTACAACCGAGAAGGCAAAAACTAACCTGAGGATTTGAATGGGAATGTTCAGCTTCAGATGAGGCACAAGGCTTGGCATTGTGTCTCTGAGAACAGTGGAAAATACAGCAGAAAAGTTCCTTTATTCACAAGCTGCAGAGAGTATATTGCATAGAGCATTACGAGGCCAAATAAACATAGTAACCGGACCTGAAAGATTAAATTTTCTTTTGTATAGACCCTTGGGGAATCCGAATGTGGTTTGCCCAAGGCTTCCTTTCCCCAATTCATTTGTGAGGAATGAGAGGGCTAGTCATTAGTCTATAATTCTCAGGTTTGGAATAGTGCTACCTGTACAATACTTCTGTTGGTGGCCTGCAGACAGTGTTGAGGGATGCATTTAGTATCACCTTCGAGTTAATTGAAAAGTAAAACAAACATAGTAGATTGAAAAAAAAAATCAACCACGCTAATCTATCATCGTTTTATGCAGAAAAGGGCTGAAAATAATTACTGCCTGTATAAAATATGCCTTCTAAAGAAAGAATGTAACATATAAAATTAAATAATTGTTTTCTTACAAGTGGAAACTATGGGAAAAAAGTAGAATACTTAATTTTTTTACTACATTTAAAGCATAATTATGTAAATGTATAATAATGATATATTTCTAACAAGGAAGGTAGTGGTTTTACATGACAAAGTCTAAAATATATTACCTTAAGTTCTACATTGATGCAATCTGTTCTGGTATCTAAAAACATTATGGTGTAATAAAATTTTACAATATCTAGGGGTTTTTTTTTTACTATACAGAAATATTAAAGAATACAACCATAAAACAAGTCAAATAATAAATCTGGGGTTTTTTGCATTATATATGCCTAGTAGTAAGCATATATAGTAAAAATTAAGAATATATGTAATAAGAGTATATGTAATAAAGTAAGAACTCTTTATCATCAGTGTTGTTGTGTTAATATACTAATACATTTAAGGACAATATTTAGATGTCAGTGCATCTCTGTTCTCATCAGTCTCACTCCTGCCACCATAGGTCTGTCACATAATGGATGGCATATGGGCAAACAGCTGAATTGTAACTGGGTGCATCAGACTGTCCCAGGGCTGCCAACTGCAGGATGGGGATGGTGGTTTATATTAGTTCAGTAAGTTGGAAGTGTATACAGTATGCTGGCGCTGAGCCTACTTCCTTGGCAGGTGTGATCCAAGCACCCTGCCATGTATACAGTGTTCTGGGAATATCCTGTCAGCACTGCCATATTTTTCAATCACAGGGAAATATCCATATTCTTCAAAATGCACAACTATGTGTGGAAGTTAACACTTGCAAGAATGTCTCTGGTGCCAACAAATTACTAAATGGCAAACCATGTATGTATTATTTATGGTACAAAGCAAGATGAACGAGTGGGGAAAAAAACAGAGTAAAACCACAGAAGCTGAATATCAAGGAAAGTACACTGACTAAAAATGAAGAATTTGTACTCTCCTAGTCCTCCAGAGACAGCCAGAACACAGGCACAGTGCTAAGCTTTTGTCTGCTTGCACAGACATTGGATGTCTGTCAAAAATTATTTAGCATGTAAACTATTAAAAAAAGTCATGCTTGGTTTTTAACATTTTGCATTAATTGTATTTTCCATAGTTTACTTCTATATTTTTTCCCCTTCTCTGTGAAAATACAGTCTTCTAAAACCAGCATTCCTCTCCTTTGCTTTCATTGCCGGAGAATACAGGTCCTTCTGTCTTCTACTGTCACATCATCAAACAGTCCTTCTGTACTATTGGGTGATCAAAACTGGATGGGAGGTGGCTTTCCCAGACCAGTCTCCATTCTTGTCCCTTTATTCTATGTATTGGTGCCATCTGCCTGGCACCTGGAGCTCAGCTCTGGAGACGGCTCATGAGTCACATCCACATCCCTGATGCTGACTTGTTTTGTGATCTTCAGAGATGACAGACCAATGCAAAAATTGTTCTTTCAATAAATAATTCAAGCATTCAGACTGAAATTCAAGCACTCATAGACCTGCTGAAAAGTACCCTACACTACTCTACCGAAAACTGGAAAGTAATGGATTTCATAAAAGTAACAGAGACAGCTTTTGTATTCTTGTCATGGTAAGTACTGGCAGACTCAGTTCTCGTCCTCCAACTGCTGTGAGTAGGAAGCTGCCTCTGTTCCTAGAAGAGTCCTCTTAGAGCTTTTTTATGTATAGGTTTTTCCATTTGCAAAATGAATTTACTTATCCTGCAGGGCTATGAAATTTAGTTCCTACATAAATATAGCAGATGTAAGTTTTTATACAAGGAGAAACTTTCTTATCCTTATCCTCATCCCCATCCCCATCAATATGCTCATCCTCATTTGTATGATTATTATTCATCTCTTCTTTCTGTTACACTGTGCAAGGATATTATTTTTCTCTTCTATAAATTTGCATCCTTTTTTCCCCTGGACCAGTCTGTCTGTTGCTGCACACAGTTTCCTTCATTTGCTGTCTGTGTGAGAGTTGCAATAACCTCTTCTGTAACAAGTTATCTTGTCATTTTATCTCTTACTATAAAACGTTTTGAGACCATTTGTTTAAAAGATGCTGTATGAAAATGAATTGAATTTTACTGTTTTAGCCTGAAGCAGGTGTTGCGCTATGAGTTGATTCCCCTTCTCTCTCCCTTCTAGTCTTGGCTTGTCATCTTTATAAACAGATTTTTTATTTCTGTTTTTTTGTTTGTTTGGTTGGTTTGTTTGGTTTGGTTTGAATGTTGTTCATTGATTCAGTACACAAAACAAATTGGATTTAGAAGTTTTCAAAAACATCCTTTTTAGTAATGTCCTGCTCTCATAAAATAAAAAAACTAAGCCAAAACAGAACCTTGAGAATAACTGGGCCTGCAGAATCCAGTTTCTTCAACAAAGACCTCACAGTGAGACCGTGAGTCACAACACAATTGAAAAGACATATATGAAAAGACACACATGAGGGAAAGTACTTAACATAGGACTACTCTCTTTGGTACACTGATCTCTTACAGTTTGTTTTTTAAATTTTCAGCTGTGAGACTTTATGCCAACTGGTACAAATATCTATCATGTATTAAAGAAATCAGGGATTTGTTTCTCCCTCTAGCTTTAAGTTTATGAGGCAATAATGGTGTCAGAATGTACCACGGGACCACCTAAGTAAGCAAATTAATAGGTGTACAAGGGCCTCTGTATATAATTTTATGGCTCTAAAGCTTCGTGCTGGCCTACACAAAATGGACAGGAATGCTACAGTCAACTGCACACAGCATCATTGCTGCTCCCTGATGGACAGCCTCTGTCTCTTCAAGTCACCCAGTCAATAAAAGATCTGAGAGGACATTGCTCACCCCTCTGGTCACATCAGTAGTTTGGATTCTGACAAAAGAAAGATGAGGTTTGAAGCTCTCATGGTGATCACTCAGACTAAACTTGCTGCATGGATGAAAGACTGCAATCCACATATAGGAAGGTACGATTTCACTGAAGTCAGTGTGAATTTTACCACTTAGTTAGTGGAAACTGTGTTTGATCCCTGTTTGTTAGTGCTTTCAGGGCTAAAACTATTCACGAAATAAAGAGGAATCCTATACAAACATAATCAAACAAACAGTTCTGCATCAGCTTATTCTGTCAGAATAGCTGCCCTCACTTGAAGATCAGTGGAAAAGAGGCAAAAGAGAAAATCGGTAGGAATCTCAGCCTTTTGTGGAATTAAGAACAAGACAAACAGGTAAAATCCAGAGAACTGTACAAGGAAAATGGATCAGTGACAATTGTGGAAGAAAACTAACAGGCTGGTTACATGCTCTCAGCCCTGCTACATGCCTTTTCTTCCTTTCCCTTTATCTTTAAAGACTCTTTTCTTCCTTTGAGCAATCCCATCTCTTGCCACTTATTTCTCACTTAGATTCATAATACACTGTAATAATATGATTTTCCACCATGTTAAATAATTGTGCAATCACAAATAAAGGATTATGGCTTTAGGTAGGGGATGTGATGATTAACTCTTATAATAATCGTATATATAGACATGAGGCAACATGTACTGACAGATTTCTGCAATAGCATATAAGGTATCAGTTGTCAAATAAAGCTATTACAGGGGTTTTTTTTATCCCTTTGAAATTACTGTGAATGCTTTTGTTTTTTGTATTTCTGTATGTTTGATAAGATTCAGAATGACAGAAACCCTTGAAAATACCCAGTTTACTGCATAACTGTCCAATGGATAGGTTTTCCCATCATTACCCATGGAATCTTGGTGCCACTCTTTCTCTCATGGGAAAAATATGGTGTTGTGGGTGTGACACTGTTTTGCTTTAGGAAATGGCTTGTTTTTGCTAAACAGGACTTTCCTTCAGGACTCATTTACTGGTCTACTTATTTTAGCTGGGCTTTGATTACTCACAGGGTATAAATATATGTGTAGAGTATATATACGTGTGTAGAGAGCAGTTTATACCAATATATTCTCCAAATTTGTATATTGAGCTAAATCTTTTATCTCCTTAGTCTCTCTACTAAGAGGAGAGGTAATCAGAAACTCCACAAAATGACAAAATGCCCTGGACATCTCCTTTCTCCAGTAATTGTACAGAGATATTAGGGACACGATCTACCACTGCTTTCCAAGGCAAAAGGAGCTTCTTACAAAGTTGATATGCACAAGAAAGAAAGAATAAAACTATCACCACTGTGAGGCACTCATAACAACAGACTTAGACTTCTAAATTTAAACCTATGAAATGGTACTTCTTGGTGTTCTCATCTCTTATGAAATGCTGAAAGAAAAGTATCTCTTACTGGGTTGGAAAAGGCAGAGATAATTCAGGTATCCATCTTTTGTTTTCAGTTAAAATGTCAGCATAGTAAGGGGAAGCTTCCAGAATGAGTCTTTTCCTTTATGCCTTCTGTTTTCCACCAATAAGAGAAAATCCTTCAGGATAAAATTGTCTTCTCTGAGAAAAAGTGTTCTCCAGGTTCAACACATCAAAACACTTCATTTTTTATGAATGAAATTATGTCTCTGGACAAGCTGAAATTCTGTGTTTCAGCTGGAACTGATCCTGCTACTTGTCTGAAGTCTTTAAATCATTATGGAACTTTTTACATGGTTTGTCTGAAAGACTGCTGATTTCAGCACCTGTGGCTGTTGCCAAGGAATTTGTCCCCCTATATTTGAACAGTTTTCCTCATTTTTCCCCTGACTTCAATTGAAAATAATTTCTATAGCACTTCCGAGAGAGAGCTCTGGGTTTCTAAAAGACTCAATATTACTTCAAGCTGCATTCATATAGCAGCAAGGTATCCAACGTTACAGGAGGTTAAGGGAAACAGATCTTACTATTTGTTCCATGATCAAAGGTATGAAAAGGGTTGAAGGTTACTGGTTTTTCTCTTTTACCTATTAAAGAGATAAACCATGTAATTATTACTAGAATCATTCTGCATCTTCTCAGATTAAGGCACTTAATGCAGCTTTTAAGGAACTGTCTGGAAAGCTGAAAGGGTAACAAGTCCTCTAGTGTTCCAAATTAGAGAGAGAACTGTGGAAGAGACTAAGGTTGCAATGATTTATCTGAAATGTAGTGAAAGCAAGTGCTGCTTAAATTATGAGAAGAACACTGGAGAAACAGAATATGTAACAGATCTGTAGGTACTTGTATGTGTGCACAATGTCTTTCCAACAGTAGCATGTTCATATGAGAAAACTTAGAATGTGCATTATAAAACAGAGGTTAACTTTCACATGTCAGTACCACACTTCCTCAGAAATAGACTGTACAACAGTATATACATTTAGCACATTCTGTTTTCTCTGGTTTGGCTTTGTTAAATATTTGATGAAAAATCAGCAGCATCCTTCAGAAGGGATTTTAGGGAGAATGATTGCTCATGGTCCTAATGAGTATGAATGAGAGTAACAGAGCACAAAAAACCCAAACAAAACCAAGAAAGAAATAGAACACAAAATCCCACTATGTTATTCCCAATCAGGTGGGTGGAGTTAGTTGTAAGCGGTCCAGTTATTAACCTGAGACGTGCACTTTGGTTCAGTTTTTCATTTAATTGCATTCTCTTATTTGACCCCTGCTTCAGTGGATACCAAAGAAGACTTAAAACAGGAATCCTTCAGTCAATAGTCTGTTAGAACATTTTGCTTTTTCACCCCCTACTTGACCAAAAAAACCCGTCACTGGTTATCAAATTATCCTGATTTCTGCCAAAAAAATGTGTTTGAAATACTGATTACAGTTCTTGTGCACAACATGTGTATTTTCCATTCAGGTTTGTCAGAAAGGCTTCTTTCTAAGAAGTTACTATGATCAGCAAAGAAAGTAGAGGAAGAAAATGAGACTATCTATCTTCTGCATTTATTTTAAGAAACACAATTGCAAAATGAAGATCAAAAGGCACAATCCTACAAAATAATGAATATCTGAAGCATCTGTTTCAGAAAATGGATGCAAATCAATCCTTTGTTCAAAGCAGAGTCTTCTAGTGCAGACTGCCCAAGGCTGTATCTAGCTCGGTTTTGAAAAAGTCCAAGGATGAAGGCTTCATAACATCTCTGGATACCTGCCCTATTGTATGACTACCCTCACAGTAAAATAGAGTCTGCTTTTTTGTTTTGCTTGCCTTTTTTTTTTTTTTTTCCTTTTCTTGTAGGATTCATGCTAAAGTAAAGACTTAATACTGCAATTTAGTATGAACTTTTGGACTAAAGGTGAGAGACATGATTTAGCAGAAAAATCCTTTTTCTTCTGTGTGTGTGTGTGTGTATGTACATTCACTGCATTCACTGTATTTATGACACCAGATATAAATCGCTCTTTCCAGGAGTACAGAAATAGTACATAACAAGCTAGGGCTCCAGCAGTGCCATATCAGTAGTTGTCCTCTTCTCCCTTCCTGCAATAATGTGATTTTCATGAAAAGGACAATTCAGGCACATAGGTCATATGGGTGTTCATCAAATGTTGTAGCTCTATATTTTGGGGATGTAGCCTCCAGCTACAGGTCAGTTTAGAAGCAGCCAAAGGGAGCACTGACTGGGAAGACTGCAGGTGCTGGCTTGTCCTTGCTGTGTTGAATGCTTTGGTGCTGACTAAGACTCCAGAGGTCACTTACAGTTTGCCCTCAAAATATGAGTTGCTAGAAAATTGTTTCACCTGCAATCTAAGCCTTTTTCAGAAAGATTTATGCTGTAAATCAACTTTTTTACAGCATGGTTTCTTTTGTTAGAAAAGCTTAAGGCATTAAAAGTACATTTTGGTCATTTAGTTTTCTCTCTCAAATTTAAAACAAAGAAAACCTTATTGGTTTACAGTGCAGCCTTTTTTTGCCCTAATGTGTTTTAGTGTTTTAGTTTTTTTGGTTTGTTTGCTTGTGTGGCTTGCTTTTTTTTTTTTACTTTTCCCCCAGCTGATTTCAATCTGACAGCTTTTGACATTAGCACAAAACCAACCAAACAAAACTAGCCTGGACAGAAGCGGGAAGAAACAATTACTCCAGCATTCTTCTCTTTCAGCTTAACAGTTCCATAGAATCCATAGCTGAACATATGCTTATGGACCTATAGAAAAACAAATCCTGGAGTTGCTGAATTTATTCTGGAAGGTTTCTTTTTTTATGAAAACTTTATGAAGCCTGTGAGTCATCCCACTGTACACTACTCAGAGTTTTGAAATTTCAGAATCTTCCAAGGGATGGAAAAACCCTTTCCTACTCCTGTTGAACTTGATATCATAGTGTCAGATTTTTTTTAGCACTCCCACCATTAATAGAACATGTGACGTTTTAGTGTCTCTATGTGCCAAGTGAATAAGGGCAGAGATGTTAATTAAGATAGGCTTTGATTTATCCTGTTAAAAAGACAAACCTGCATACACACAAAAAATCTCGGGTATGTTAATATAAAAGAGATTCATGCAGATAGGTGGATCAGTCAAAGAGCCAAACTGGGAGTCTGTGGGTCTTCTGGTTTGAAGGGAGATCAAGTACAAAAGGTTTACAAATAGTCATGGTTGCACAAAATATTAGTCTAGGACTATTCTCAGTGAAACTATTTGCTTTTCAACCCACTTAATGTAATCTGTATTATTTGATTTATTTATTAATCTGAGTTAAAAGTCAGGTATTAAAAAATGTTTACTCTCTTTCAGTGCCTGGTTACTGCAGAATTTGAGGTTCTAACACATAAGAACAGTGGGACAAAGTCAAAGCTCCAGAGAAAAGGCAGAACCAGATGCATTATGAATTGGAGAATTTTTGGAACTAGAAACTTAATACTAGGAACTTGATGTAATGGTCCAAAACAGAGAATCCAGTTAATTGCAAACAGTCACTACATATTTATTTACCTGAGAAAATGGCACCATGGCACAAAAAAAATTCAAAAACCCCCTCACATTTTCTTATGAGACAACGGTATTTAAATTATGAAGTTGCCAGGGAAAACAATCAAGATTTCCTTCTTTTGTCCCCATGTTTCTCTCCTAGACTGATTATGGCCATAAAGAAGCTCTTGGATAAATCTGAACTGAGCAGTCAAAAAGCAGTTATTTAAAATATTCAGAATCTGGAACTTTGCTCTCTTTCCCAACTTTACACGGCAGCTACCCTTAGGAGACACTTGGAAAAAAGGTCTGCAGCTTGTCTTGGCCTTTGTTTGTTTGTTTTGGGGGTTTTTGTTTGTTTGTTTGTTTTGTTTCTGCAGCACCTTTATCAGATGGAAATATCCTTTCCCTGGGAGTTCTTGTCAAGGCCATGATGTCACATGCAGTGTCTGCAACATTATTGCAAATACCAGTGGAATGTGAAGTGTGTGGTCTTAAGAGTGAGTGCTCATGGATAGAGGCATGGCTGTTCTCAACATATGCTGTCTATCCGAAGGACATCTGTGATTAATATATCCCAGGTAATAATTGTACAAAGGATCCACTGTTCTCAAAGGAACAGCTCCGTCACTGAAGCTAGAGAATATAAAATGCTGTTAATGATACTTTATGCTGACTTAGTGCCTTTGTTCTAAAGATATCAGGCATTGTATTAATGTCAGTGATCTTCTCTGAGCATCCTTTCCTTGGAAAACCTATTAGTCAAGAACTCAAACAGAGGTTTAGCAGGATTCCTCTAGTTGTCAAATTATTAACAGATTTTTGGACTACCTCTCTGATTTTGGCTTTCTAAAATCATGCTTTTCAGGACTTGATGATGCCCATATTTTCTACCCTAAAAGATACAAGAATATACCCTGAGGAAAGTAGGTACTAGAAAATGACAGTGGAACTTTAAAAAGATTTTTCATATGCTGCCTGAATAAAAATAGTAGTGTACCAGGCCTGAGCCTTTGTCCAAGACACTACAGGAAACTCTCCCTGGGATGGCCAAAATTATAGTGAGTTTGAAAAGGATGATCTGACATGGACATTGTTGACTATTTCACTTGCTGACAGGACTGGATATCAAAGAAAAACATTATGTCCCTTTTTCAGAATGACAGGGTATTCAGTCTTATCAGCAGTCATATTACATATTTTGTAATGATTTTTTTTTTCTTGGCATAGTTCATATAATTGTACACTTTCTTAAAATTATCAGCACTCTTAAAAAAAGGCTGATAATGACTCAGACACATGTTGTAATCTCAGCATAAAAATCCAATTTATATTACCATCTTAGTTTTTAGCCTCTTTATTTTTCTGGAAGGATATTGGCTTTAAGTAATGAAAATAGTTGTGCCACAGAGATATGCTGAGCAAAAATGAGACCTTTGGAGATACAACCTAATCCTCTATTGCCTTTCTACAAAGCATTTAGAATTGGTCCTTTTCTAACTGTTATTGTTTTGGTTTGACCTTGGCAAAATGCCAAGTCCTCTCAGAGCTGCTCAGAGTTTCAACAAAGGAGTGAGGGGGAAAAAACCTTAAAACTGAAACTGATATATGTACATATATTTACACAAATTACAACATATATATGTACAAATATGAAAGAAAAACCAACAATAACTTTATCCCAAGCTTCCCTCCCAAGAACACACAGATTCTACCACCCAGAACCCCAGAGAAACTCCCCAAAAGAGAGAGAAAGAGCAAACCCAAACAAAACAAAAGTATTTTACTTCCCAAAGACCAAAAGTGATGTGGATATCTTGGCACAGGAGCAGTGAGGCCTGTTGCTTAGAAAGCAGCAACAGCGTGTCCTCTTACAGCACACACCAGGAGAGAAGAAGGGGGAGGAGAATACATCTCCACTGGTTTTATACTTAACCTGATGTCATATGATATGAAATACCTAATTGGTTACTTAAGTCAGGTGATACCTATCTATGGAGAGCCCTATGGCCCAAAACTGAGGCTTGCTGAAGGCCTATACTAAGTCCTTAATCTGAGTTTTTTTGGGGTTTATCAAACCCATCACACTAACATAGGATGTTGGACTTGATCTGGTGTAGTAAATGCCATGTCTCTGAAGTGTTGGTTACAGAAAAGACTCCTCTAAGTTCTCAGGAAAGACAGATGAAGAGAAGACTTTCTTTTTCCTTCCTACATTCCTGACTTCTTCCTTCCCACTGTACCCCCATTCCTTTTGTTTTCCAGACCGTCACCTAAATTGATTGCTGGGGTAAAAGTTTAGCAAGCTATTTGGGTTTCGTATAAAATTTGCTACCTCACACTCAACTCTGGTTCTGTCCCATTCCACTCTTCAGCCCACTTCTGCTTTCTGCAGCTTTCTTGCTGTTCCCTACCCTAGTGGTGCCACAGCCAGGACAAAAGCTCCGTTTTCAACACCATACAAATCAGTTGTGTCTAAGTGGAGCAGTACTACCTGAAGTAGTACTACTGCTGTATTATTTTCAGAGAGCTGTCATAGCTGAGGTGGCTTGTCTGTATCTACAATTTCTACCCGTAGTGATTACCTTAAACAGTTAAGCTTAGTTTTTTCCTGACACTTTTGTGACTTCCTTTTTTCCAGTGAGTGCTTGGGGCTTTCTGTAGTTCCTTTATTCATATTCTTTGCAGAGAATTGGCTTTGCTCAATGTTTGAAAAATGAAATGAAAAAAAATCAAACAAATCCACCCCCACTCTCAAACCCCACTACCACCCTTTTATAATATTTTTAGACCTGGAGATTTAGAATGTGCAGAAACTTTAGGTCGTTTGGAAAAGACAAGCTGACCTTACCACTACAGGCATCTGAGTGCTTGAGCTATTAATTCAGGATGAGGCAACCCCATGTTCAAGTCCTTTTCTGTTCCGAAGCAGCCTGGCTGCACATCTCCCATGTTACAGGTGATGCTTGGACCATAGGACGGTGTTCTCCTCCTTCTCCACTTCTCACTTATCTGCTGTTCTCTATCCTCCCCCTGCTTCTGCATAATGACCAAATATCTTATGTCTGTAGTGATTTCAGATGAAAAGAAAAACATATAATATCTAGTTCTAATAGATATTTTACACCTTGCTCTTATGGTTGCTGCATGTTAAGGTGGTTTACATGTCAAAATTTTTGATATATTGGTTTTTGTTTGTTTTGGGGGGAGGGGGTTTGAGTTGTCATTTTTGTTTTTTGTTTTTTTTTCTGATTTGGGATTTGTTTGTTTGTTTTCTGTTAGGCAATATTGAAGAAGTTCACAGAGCCTTTCTGTGAATTCCTCATCAAAAATTGTACAGAAGTTTTCCCTGATTATTTTTAGGATTGACAGATTTAACTGCTCAACAGAATATAATTTTGTGGACCTTTTTCTTATCTTCCATGTATCTTTGATACATACTGGAGTTTTGAGGTTTATTATTAGTTCCATTCTTTTTCTCCTTGCAATGTTTCAACCTTGGCAGTTCTCAGACAGAGCCTTTCAAGGCAGAAAAAAAGCTCATTCAGTCTTTAAAATGTAAATAAAATAACAGACGTTTTCTACAGTTTGTTAAAGAAAACAACTATTAAATTATCCTGTGACTTTCTTCCAAGGCTTCTGTTAAACTGTCATACTCTAGGCTTTCTATCATCCTTTTTCAATTCAATGTTCTTTGTGTGAGAAAGGAGGGGATGATCAACATTTTGGGAAAAAAAATGAAGCCTTCTGGAGCACAATGCAAACCTATTTGTGTGATAGCAGGATCTCAAATTGTAACCTTGCCAGAGACCACTATTTGAAATTTTCACTAACAAATGCCAAATTCTGCAGTCTTGGGTAACTCTGGGTAACACCTGCATAGAACTGTATCAAATATTTCTCCACTTGTGAAACTTTTGTTTCAGGTGTTAGCCAGCTTTGCAGAAATGGTTGAGATTATTTCTGCAATTTGTTAAAACTTCTGCACCATCAAGTGTGTTGATGCTCTAGGTTTATTACATAACTTTTTAAAATAAATCCGCTCTTCTGTGGAATCCTTGTATGTCTCTGTCTTGCTCTGCTGGTGTTGGCTAATGTTCTTTCTGAGTACTGCAGAGAGGTAGTTGGAGCTGAAGTCCCATAACTCAGGAGAAAGGGAGGAAAGGAGAAAAATGTTAGTGGAGGCTGGGACCTGAGACTGCAATGGGAGAGTCCAGAATACCCCCTCACCTGAGGTGGGTACTGTAACCTTTGTTTATTGGAGTACAAAATCTTCTTCATCTAGGAGTCTAGCCTTCACTGTCCTTAAACAGTATGGATGGTTTTGAGAAAAATAGTAAGAACAAAGTACTGTTGCAGTAAATATATTTCTATTTTCATTATAATATTAATCACAAAGTATACATAATAAAGTTGTAGTATAAAAACACACAAAGGCAAGTGAGAAGAGAAGCAGAAGGAGAATTTCAAGTTGGTTAAGGAAAAATTTTCCATCCTAGTAAAAATAAAACAGAAGTGTTCTAGAGTTGAAATAAAACTCCAGTGAAAAATCAATGATTTGGGAACAACAACAAAATTACAAATATATGTCTGTGTTATTGTTTTGGTTTGACTCTTGGCAAAATGCCAACCACTTCCCAATGTGACAGAGTTTCAGTTAAAAGAA
>JAWWEU010000001.1:39750082-39769676 GCA_035583155.1 Acropternis orthonyx | reverse complement strand
GACGAGCTGACGTCAGATGGGATGAAATACCTCACTGGTCACTTAAGTCAGCTGATACTTGTCCCTAACCACATGACTCACAGAAGTGGGGCCTAGCTAAAACTAAAACCTTAATCTGAGTTTTTTGGGATTTATCAAACCCATCACAGTCTGTTTGCAGGTTTGATGAAATTCAGCGGAAACAAAGATAAAATTTAAAAAAAAAGTAAAACATTGCAATTTTTCAAAAAGACAGCAGCTTTGTTTCTTTTTTTGTGTCCATTTTTATATAAAGTAAAAAAAGTATTATGAAAAACGGATTATTTTATCTTGGTTTGACCTGAATGATTTACTTGTTAAAAGTGTGTTTCCATGGGCCTGCCTATGCAGAGCACAGGACATTATTCACAACTCAGTCCTGTGGATTGTACTTCAAAACCAGGTCTACATTGAGATTTCACAAGATTTGCTCAAGATTTGCAGACCGAATTGAGAAAGATTTTCTTAAAAAACAACACAGCAATTGGCAGAATGACTTTTGGGGCCATGCAGTTCATTTTCTGTCAGTAATTCAGATACTGAGGATACTGTGTTCATAGTATTTAATTCTTTTTCCCCAAACAAAAAGATCTGAATATTAATTAACTTTTTGGTGCTTTATGATTCATATTTTTTTCTCCTGCAAGTGCTATTCGTGTGTTTATTCACACAGACTTGAATAGGTTGAGCTTGGCATAAAACACAATTCTCATGTACCATGCTAAGCATGTAGGACACTGTTTACAACACGAGCATATTATCAGCTGCATTCATTGAAGGGACTGACCAAAATCAATTGGAGTCCAAAACTGGAAACTGCAGACTCAATCCCAACACTAGAACTGACTTCCAATTAGAAATAGTTGGGGTTTCTCTGTGATTGGTCTCAGTCTACCTCAGACATACTCCTGTGCTTCCTAGAACCAGAAAAAGAATTAGGAAAAGAAGCCAAGTAAGAGAGGATAATCAGAAAATTGCTGCCAAATCAATATTAATTTTATTAATGGGGTCATTCTTTTACTACTTCCAAATATTGAATTACAGAAAATCAAAGCTTAAATGCACTTTGCATACGAAAGTTTCAGATTTCTGTGTCAGTAAGTTTAACATGGAATTAAATTTATCCATTTTTAACAGATTGTTTTTATAAGAGCTATTTATTTTTATGTCAAAATTACTTTATAGGTACCTGACAAAATTTAAAGGCAGCTGTAGTCATATAAAAATTAAACATTATTAACCCTAAGCTACCTATGAAGCTGCCCTCATCAAGCTGCCTATTGAATAACAATTTGTCATGCAGCAGTACCGTGCTGACATATTTTTTCCTTTTCTAGGAGAAGGTCTGGATAATTTGTTTCTGTCTTGTAACTTTTATCAGCTATAAAGGAAGCCAGCATTTGGCATTTTTCAGGCTACTACTAATGCACCATGTCTTTCTTTCATAATGAGTCAGTCTAAAGTTTTGTCTCATTGAAGTTATTTAACAAACCTCAAGAGTAAAGCTCAAATGCAGTTATGAATTTGCTGACCTTTCAACACATTCAGCAACTGTAGGCAGTCTATTCAGATCAACCCATTTAATCCCATCACATCTAATGAGGCCTAATTAAGAAATGAAAAGGAAAAGCCTCTTGTTGTAGACATAAACATACTTCAGTATTAAATATGTATATGCAACTCATATATTATGTAAAAAAAAAATTTGTATGTACGTATGCATGTATATATACACCCATATACAGGATAGTAAAACCCAGAAACTTGAGAATATGAAGTACATCACACAAATGCAAGCAAAATGTATTTCAGTAGCCACTGACTTACAGGCTTAGGAAATAAAGTCAGAAATATATAATAGCTGTAAGATCTTTCTTTCACTTTCTCTGTTTTAAAGGTCTCTGAAAGATGGAAAGTGGTTATTGTTGTGTTCATTGTTATTCTTCCTTCAGTTGCCCGTTTTAATTCAGTAATATTATACCTGTCTGTATTTGTTATTTGAAAAAAGAAAATCTTTATTCTGCTTTGCCTGTTACTGCTTTCCAGTATTCTGGTAGAGCTGAGAATTGTCAGCTGACAAGTCCCTTTGTGCTCAGTACCACATAAGTCTCCAGTAAGACACATCTCTCACCCTCATCTTTAGAAGTTCATGGACTAAAGGACAAACTGACACAAAAATTTTTGAATAAAGTAAAATATTGTCAATGTTTTATATATAAAGAGAAAGATTAGCAGAAGGAAATGTGATTTGCTCTTCAGTGCACACACAGCAAAATTAAGAAGACTTTAGATCTGTTTTCCTACTGTCATCACTACAAGACCCTCAATCCTATCTTTGATTTAACTTTCTTTTATACTTTCCCCATGCATCTGCTGTTAAATATCAGGGGTTCAGATTCTACGGAATGACCGGGTGAGCATACAAATGTTCAAGGTTGTAGATGTAACCGTGACAATTAACATGGAGAGGCATGCTCAGCATAGTTTTACTTTTTCTCTTCACAGATAATGACTTATTTGCCTTTGAATTTAAGAATAGGTACTCTATAGTATTCTACTGCAATTAATTGATGAATAAATTTCCCCACCCCGAGTTCCATTTTTGCCTGGAAACCTGTCACTATGCAACCTAAATATGTATATTCAAAATAAGGAAAAGAATAAAGAGACAGAGAGAAGGATGAGGGGAGTAAGAGAAAAAGAGAGGAAGTAGCAGACACGCATCAGTTACAGTATTTGTGTTCTGAATGTACTCTTCTAACCTCAGTTGAAATCCTAGAGAAATTGGGTTCTTCAGTTAAAACTGACCTTAGGCAGTTCCAACTCACATGATGATTATTTGTTCAGAAGTTCACTAAAGGTCTATTTGACTGTGGCAGTGTTACAGAAGGTCATGTTTTTTTCAAAGAGGAACTGGTCTTGAACATTTTTTACAACTTATTGGGCAGAAATAAGCTTTCCATCAATATAAACCACCTTTTCCCCCAGATATCTCTCTTGCTTGTTTTTTGTTGTTTTTTTCATCACTATTTCTTGAAGGTTTTACAAGAAAATGCCATACTTTCCTCAGCAGAGTACTCAATGCCATCTGTGACAGTACAGCAAAATTGTGATAGATTATGATATGACATTCTTAGACTTTTAGTTTCACAATGTGAAGATCTGGGACCAATCAGAGCAACAGGTAATTACTATTTTCAGAGTATCTGGGAAATTTAAATAGTGTATAGGCCCATTGTGCTAGAACCTAAACTGATATGTACTGAAAAGTTTCTGACTTAGTTGCAGTTTGAAAGTAGGTGATATAATCACCCAAAGAAGGAAACTATGCAAGAAATTTATAAATATATTCATAAAACAACAACTAAATTGTGTTTTACAATAATACTGTAGGGGGGTTGTTTTGTGTTTTTTTTTTTTTTTTTTTTTTTTTTTTGCAAAAGCTTAGATATTATTCTAATCAGACATATTTGATTCCACAAAAAGTGCCTTGCTCTTTGTTTTGTTTGTCAAGAATATGAAATTGTACACAGGTATGAAAGCTGTTGAAGTATAAGCATTGGAAAGTTGAAATCTAAAGACTTTTCATAGCTAGTTTTCTGAGGCTACTCCATTGAGCACAAATAAGTGAGACAAATATGTGAAGTAATACATTGTTAAAGAAGTGGAAAGTGCCCTATACTGCAGTTCAGAAATGAGGAGGCATACAAATAGGAAAAAAAATTGAAAAATGGAATAAACTGTTTTCAAGAAACTAAGATTCTGTGGAGCTCATCACCACAGGGTATCAACAAGACAAGAGATATGTGGGGTTCAAAAGAAGGTGGGATATGTACATGAACTAGAACATGTAACTAACACTTTTGAAAGGATGAGATACATAATTTTTCAGGAGTTGAAATTGAACTGGAGTTGTAAAGGATGCTCTTCCTGATGGTGATTAGCCTCTAAGTGTCTGTAATGGGAATTTTCTAAAATTGCTCAGTGACACAGCAAGTTAATGGACAAAATAAAACCAAAAATCTTATGCAGAATGGTGTCTAGTGTTATCACATTTGGAAAACTCAATTTTTTCCTGATTCTTGTCAGTTACTGCTGTGTGGTTCAAACTGTGATGCATAAATAATTTATAGGCAGCAACATTTTTGTTTTTATTGCTGCAAAGATCTCTGGATTGCAGAAATTATTCTTCCTGTTAATTATAGGCTACATTAAGAAAGAGAGGAAAACACAGAGATCTGTACTAAGTGCAATACTTCTTTCTTCACCATAATCTGAAAGAACAAATAGAAATATTGGTACCACTTTTGCTAGCCTGTCTGCAGTTTTTATACTGCATCGTTTTCTCCTGTATTTTTTGCCTTTCTTGAATAAATAGTCCAAGACTCTTCCCTGCATTAAGTTCTAATGCCTATCTCACATTCCTCTGTTTGAAATGGAATGGTATAACAAAAAATGCTAACCCTTACCTATCATTTTTTTGTGTAATTGGAATGCAATATTATTGGTATAATTTCCCAACCCTGTTCCTTACTAATTGCAGTGGGTTTTTTTGTCTTTTGACTGCTAATGAAAGCTAAGTTTGCAAAATGCAAAAAGCATAGTCAGTGGTATGAGCTGTGGGAAATGATGCTGAGTGACATCTGTTTAAAAAAACAAAAAAGGTTCTAACAAAACAGATAAAAAGTTCTTTGGTACATGCCACCACAAAGTGTTTACACATATGTTTAAGGTTATATGTGAGCATATCTATACCTTCAATGACAAAGCAAGGACAAATGTCATATTCTGCACCTGGGAAGATGTAATCCAGCATGTACCCATGGACTGGGGGACAAGAGTCTGAAGTGAAGCCCTGCAGGAAGAGATCCGAGGGATTTGATTGATGGTAAGTTCAACATGAGTCAATGTGCCCTGGAGGCCAAATGAGCTGACAGAATCCTGAAGTGCATCAAGCACATTATAACTACCTGGTGCAAAGAGATGATTGCCCCACTACACTCAGCATTGGTGCAGCCTCACCACCAGTACTGTGTGCTGTTTTGGGCTCCACAATATGAGTATAAAAACTATTAACATGTGTCCAAAAGAGGGCAAGGAGGATGGTGAAAGGACTAGAAGGCCTGACTTAGGAGTAGTGACTGAGGATACAGGTTTGCTCAGCTTAGGGGAGAGGAGCTGAGAGGTTTTCTCGTTGTTGTCTACAACTTGCTAATGAGGGAGAGTGAAGAGGGAGGCACTTCTCTGTTGTCCCATGATAGGAGGTGAGGGATGTCTTAAAGTTGTGTGAGGGGAAGTCCAGACTGGATACTGGGAAAACGTTCTTCACTGGAAAGATGGTCTAGCACTGGAACAAGCTCTCCAGAGAAGTGATCCATGGCCCCTCACCTGTCAATGTTCAAGACCTCTCAGATATACAGCTTACCTTTTAGGTTTTCCTATGTGGAGTCAAGAATTCAACTCAGTGATCCTGGTGGGTCCCTTATGACTCAGCATATTCAACGGTACTGTGATTCTATTATATGAGGAAGTGTTTTCTGAACTAAGTTCACTAGAGCAAAAGCTGAAAGGTAAAAAACGGAGACTGGAGGGAGTATAAGTAGATAACTTATCTGAGTAACATGTTTCAAACACTTACCAAACCCTTTCTATTCAGGCTGAAGAGGGAGACTAAAAATTTTTGTATTTGAATACTATTGAGAGTAACTAACATTCTTGTATCAAACTTCACCTCTTCCAAATAACACCTGTTAATCATGATGTAAGCTTTATAAAAGTCATTGCTTTTAGACAATAGCAACATAAATTCATCTTCCTCAGGCTCCATTTCATGCTTTATTGAATAAGAATAGCAGAGCTTTATTTTTTCCTTTCTTAAATTCCCATGTAATTCTTTGTTTGCAGCAAAAATCAATCAATTGGCATTACACTACTCTTGATACTAATACCGTATCATTCTGCAAGAAAATAAAAAAAAATCAGCTTTGAACAAGACCATAAGTCTTTTTGTTCAATTAGTTCCACAGTCGTAATGGTTAATGTAATCAGGAAATGCCTGTGCAAAGAAATAGCTCCAAGGAGCTATTAAGTTGAATAGACAAAGGGTCATGTCTAGGGCTATTGCATACTCCGTTCAGAGCCACCTCTTCTTTCCTGTTGAAGATGGAAACTTGCCTTACTTTGAAATCTATTAAGACAAATATCTTTCAGAGGCTATTGACTTGATGAAGACAGGCAGGAAAACCCTACATATTTTATTTGTATTTTGTTGTGTGTATTGCCCTGACTGATTTAATGTACAGTACTTTTCCTGCACTTCAGAGTACTTTATACTCTGCTCTGTAAACTCACTGTATAACTCAGGCTGAAAGGGTTTTCAGAAAGTCTCTGGTCCAAGCTCCTGCGCCTCCACACATGGTCTGCTATGGGGTTGGACCAGTTTGTATTCATGTCCTCAAAACCTTGAAGAATGGAGACACCGCACTATCTCTCTTGGCAATCTGTGCCATTAGTTGATACTGCCCATGGGAAGCAATCTTCTCTGTACAGCCAGTTGGAACTGCTCTGTATATACTTCTGTCTGCTGTCCTTTATGAAAAGCATGGATCTAACATCTTGATTACTCATTGTAGGTATACTGGGCACTGTTGTTGTCTTGTCTGAAGCCATCCTGTTCCTGGCTGAGCAAGCCCAGCTCTGCCAGCTTCTCCTCACTGGAAAAGTGCTCCAGATCTCACAATCTTCACAGTCTCCCCTAAACTCGTTATAGTTTATCAATGGTTTCATATGCTGGCGACCCAACACTAAATATATCAGTACCTTACCTTCATAGCTTTTAATGAAATATCTCAAACTTGTAGCCAAGGGGTTTTTTTGTTTGTTTGTTTTTAAATGAAATTTGATTTATTTAATTTCTATCTCTGCCATAATTCACCTGATCCTCCTCTAACCTTCCTTAAAAACTCTGTTCTACATAAATAAGTGGCGACATGGGAATGTGGTTATGGCTTCTATTCTCCAGAGAGCCTAACATAATATTTATCTTCAGTAGAACCAAGGCTTTAAAGTTCTTGTCATATCTTGAAAATTTTCCAAACCATTTTCTGACTTTTTTGGCATATTGAAGTTCATGTATTTGGAAATTAATTATAATTTTCAAAAGGGATAGGTATTTGTTACCCATCTCTAAAGTTCATGAAACATAAATTTAAAGAAAGAGAATATTGTCTTTCTAAGAGAAAATAATATAATTCTATACACTATGGGCTGAATTTTGATTTTTATATTATCTTTATATTTCAATTAGGTGAATACTGGAAATAGTTGTGACTTAGGGCAGTCATTTTCTCCACAAAAAATGATTTTACCTGTAAGAGTACATGAAGGAAAAATATAGTTTTATTCATCTAGTGTTTTCTGAAGTTATCTAGTCCTCCTTGTTCAACTTCATGCTTACTCCAAGCTATCCACAAAACAAATCAAAGAGAATGACATAAACAAAACTTAAGTTCATGAAAAACACTTGAATGTCAAGATTCTCAACATTTTGTAATTTTTATTGTTATTGTTTAGAGATGCTGACATTCAACTTGTGGTAAAAACATAACTTAAAAAGTTAGTTGTTTTTTTTTTTTTTCTTTCTAGCAAACTAGAGGATATACTTGGCAGATGTAAAAGATTTTTTTACCCCCAGGAATGTGTAAAATAAAAACAATTTAACAGTCAGTTCAGTTTCTCATTACATCATTTTAACATTAACATTAATCTAATGATTTTCTCTTGATTTGGCATTCAGTATGGACGTTGTTACCATGGTCAGAATAACTCTGTGAGGGCATTATTTATATTCTGAAAAAGGTATTTTGCAGCAAGGGAAACAAGTAGCAGTTATAACAACTTGACAAACAATATGTATACACATTTTTCTTCTTCAAAAAGAATATACTTAATCTATTTTTTGTTTATTAAATAATCTAGAGTGCAAATTCCACTTTTTTGAAATAAACACTAAGAAAGTGGTGTATTTACTGTTTAGTAGCCTCAAAAGTAATCAAAAAAGTTTGTTTTCTGAGACAATTACTTTTCCCCATGCTTTTAAGTACTTGCAAAAACCAGGCTTCACTTTAGGAAAGAAAAATCAATATAGTCCAAACAGCCAACAAATTTATATTGAATGCAGCATTTTAGAATAAACATTTTTATATGTTGCTTAAGGTTTTTTAATATCCACATGGTACCTAAAATCAATACTTTTTACCTTTCCCCATAACAAAAGATAACAAAGAGATCCATGCTTTGCAGTGTAGTCAAGTCAGACTAATGCAAGAGTAGTGTAAACATTCATTTCAGCTCTGCTGGGCTCCCTGTCCAGGCAGGAAGAATACTAAGCACTTGGGAAGTATTTGAACTGATCTTATCATGACAGCTGTTTAGGAGTACAAGATACAGTGGTGACATTAGTTCTAATACATGCAGAATAATCAGAAAAATTATTGCAAAGCATTTACCAACGTGAAGAGCAAATATTAATTCCTTTAAAACACCTGAAAACTTAAAACAATGCATGTCTATTAAATGATAGTCATAAATATAATTGGATGCCTACAAAGTAGTTTGTTTCTTATGCCTAACAGAGGAGGCAGCAGTCTGCAAATTGTTGTCCAGAATGTTATGTCTTTTAAAACCTTTGACATCCAAAAAATAAATATCATAATTTTAAAACACAAATTGGTCATCAGGACACTATTTTTAGAGCCCAGCTTTCAACTTAACTGAACTTCCAGCTCCTGAACTTGCTGTAACTCTATACCATTACAACCTCAAGGAATACTAAATATTCTAAGGCCTTATTGACTTGTTTCTGTTAAAAAAATGAACAATACACTTCTCTTAGCAGAATCTATATTCTGATATTATTTTGTTAATTAGACACTACAAAAGAACAATTGCATCTAATTTAGATGGCTGCTCATCACAAGGATTTTTCTACTTAGATCATGAAACCTTTAGAATATGTGTGATGGCTTTTGCTTCATTAACAAAAACCAAAAACTCTGAAACATGCCCTACTAATTCAAGATTACACCTGCTTTCCTGAGTGATCTTCTAACCATAATTGCTCCAAAATATGTACTATTGCAGAGATTTTTCCCAATTAACTACTTTTAGAGGTTAGAGATTTTGCTGTTTCTCTTCAGAAATACAGTAGATGTGGCTTTGATTAGAAGGGCATTAGACATTATTCAAAACTATGGAATTTGTAAAATGTTTTTAGGACACTATTCATATATTTTAATTTCTTCAACTTTGTTTACATCTCCACAGTTTTCCATAAAAAATTGTATTTTATTTTATTTCCATATTGCCATTAAAGCAGAACTTTCAGATTTCAACAATTACCATGCATCCTGATGCTGGGATAGCAGCACCTTTTTCTTTTTCTTCTTTTTTTTTTTTTTTTTTTTTTTTTCTTTCAATGACACATGTTTGCTTTAGAGGTGGAACCTTCCCACGTGTCCAGTGTGGCAATTTTGATAAGAGATAAGGAATAACAATCTAATTATATGCTATTATCTAATGTCCTATTCTCAAATACTTTCATCCCAAATATTGGAAGAAAAAAGAAGGAAAGAAAAAGATGAGTGGGAAGAAAGAAAGGAGTAGTTCTTCATTATTTACTGTAAATATTATTATTAAGCAATATCCCTTTGTGATAGCTCAAGTGGATCAAATTATTCAAACTACCAACCTTGCAAAAATCTTATCTTTCTTGGTGCAGGAAGGTTCACATCATCTTGGACCAATAGCTTTGGATAACAGACCAATTGTTTTGGAGACCAATCTCACTGAAGACCCTCCCAAGACTGCTCAGTTTTTCATTAATTGCCTCCCAGAATCCCAGGTGGCTGTAGGTAGTGGGATTCATAGTTTAATTATTTGAGCACCATGAAGCAAGAAAAAGTTTAAAATTCCAAGAGCTCATGAAGGGCTGAGAAAATCATCCATTTTCCTGTGGGCCAGCATAAGAGAAATACAGATTTACACAAAACAATAAAGAACTTTCTATTATTAAATATCATTCAGAACTGAAAAGGCTGGCAGATTTTCTTTGTCCAGCTTACCTTAATTTTAAGTAAGCTTTCTAAGATAAGCCTCTACATGAAATAGCTATTGTAAAAATTTTTGTCAATGCAGTTCTTCAAAGCTGGAATAATGCTGTTACTGTTCAATTATTGCCTGATCCCACACTTCTAGTTGGGTCCTATCCATCTCCCTCTTAGGTTAGATGCTGCCTTATAAGCACCACAGCTAACCCTGCTTGCTGTGTCTTTCCTTCACAGAACATTTTCTGCCTTTCATTACTTAGTCTTCATGTACGATTTTGTATTCCAGTCACAGGAAACTACCTATGCCAGAACAAGCAGTCAGGGTGTATTTTTTTTTTTCTGGGAAGGTTCTTCCCCCTTGAAAAGCACCACTGTTTCTCTTTGTAACACAGACCACATGCAACAAGATAATATTCTTGAATCACATCATGCAAAGTATATCCAGATAGTGAATTGGAGTTGTAAGCTATGTAAGCAGTTAGAACAGACATGTTTGTACACAATCAGAATTAAATTCTTTAACTGAGATAAACATATTCCATAATTATTATAATTTGCTTAGTGCCAAGACCAACTGCTTATCTGCAAGCAGGCTGACTTGTTGCTTAAATGGTTATATTTCCCTGGCTAGACCACCCTTTCATGCCACAATATTCTGAGAATTATCACTGAATCTTATCTCAGCTTGTGTAAGTTCTGAAATGTTCTAAAAGTGAAGACAATCTAGAATTTTCTAGACTGACACTGGACGTAGGCATCGTATGAAAAGTGGTGCTTTTTATAAGAAACAGAGTTGGAAACCATTTTTGGTAATAGAAAATCCTGCTTTCTGCATTTGTAAGAGTTCCATGTTGTGTAAACACCTTTATACAAGTGCACTACCTTTAGGTAATTACTGCATCTCTTTGGATGCTTAAAACATTTGTGATATGTAGACTGATGCATAGAATTACTGCAGAGTGAAAACTGAAATGCAAGTTGGAATTTCATGTATCCTAATAGTGAAAAATATCAAATAAAAATCAAACAAGGCTCATACAAAGCAGAAAAAAGAGACAGTGCTTGTAATTATTTAATGAACTTCAGAGGTTTAGTTCACAGTTTTACTGGTTCACAAAATATATCTGTCTGAACTGACAGACTGACACTGAAAAAAAATCCTGGAAAAAAGTACAAAAGTGAAACAGAAATGCAAAAATGGAACATCAAAACTTCTTAATATTGTGGAAAATGAAATATCATGCAGAGGCAGGTGTAGATTTAAAGTATAATATTGCCATAAATATTGCCATAAACACAATGTTATTATGTGTATACATAAAATTCAGGTATTTGCTTTAAGAAAAGACTTCCAGTATGCCACTGTGTGACAGAATCATAGAATATCCTGAGTTGGAAGGGACCCACTAGAGCCATCACAGTCCAACTCCTGACCCTGCACAGGACAGCCTGAAGAATCACACCATGTGCCCAAAAGCATTGTCCAAACGCTGCTTGAACTCTGTCAAGTTGGTGCTCTGACCACTTCCCTGGGGAGCCTGTTCCAGTGCCCAACCACCCTCTGGATGAAAAACCTTTTTGTTTTGTCTAACCTAAACCTCCCCTGACACAGCTTCATGCTATTCCTTTGAGCCCTGTCACTGGTTACCAAGGGAAGAGATCAGTGCCTGCCCCTCAGCTTTCCCTCATGAGGAAGTCATAATCAGTATCAGTTTAACATGCAAAATTTATGATGTTGGAATGGGAGCACATGCACATGAATTACTCTGGAATATATTTCCACAAATGGATAGCCCTAAATTTGAAATTTAGTGTATATATAGTTGTTACAGAAAGTCACAGCCTGTGCCACTCAGCAGTTACCAAGAAAGTCGTGTAAAAATTGGCTTGAAACATTCCTTTATGACAGTCATTTTAGTGTGTAACTGGCTTTGAAGATTCCAGAAATTCACCAAGGCAATCATTGTCAATGAGATCAAAAACTCTCATTTGGTGGTGGACACACAGATGTTTCAGGAAGAGAGAGACACAGGAAAGCATGCTAATCCAGCAATTCCATAATTATGTTAAATAATGGTAGGCATCTTCCCATGGATCTCAGCAGTAGACCTACTGGAAAGAAAAACACAAGTCCCTCAAACACTAGTGGAAAAAAATCCCTGCTTTTTCATCCTCATTGTAAACCAACATTTTTAGTGGGTACAGTAGAGTAAAAATATATAGGTGACATAAGGTTTGAAGGGTCTCAGAGTGAAACTGGGATGAAACTGAGTTGTAAGCTTGATGAGGTCTAAGTGATACTTCCAGAGGTGAGAAGGTTCAGTGTATGAATGCAAGACTCATTGTAAGTTTTTTCTCTGGCTCTAAAAAGGTGTGTGAAAAATGGAAAAGGGTCAGCAGGCAAAGGGAAAGTCTAATCCCAAGTCTGTCTGTCTCACATCCAGAATCTCACATCTTTCCTCCATCTCCTTTTTAAAACAAGTGTTTTAACTCCTGGAATTGTCTGCATAATAAGTGTTGGCTTCTCACTAGTGTTACAAGAAGGCTGCTAGCTAAGACATTCAGCTCAGAGTCAGAAGAATATCCCTTCATGAAGAGGAGCATGAAATTGAACATCTGACATCCAAGAAGACAATGAAGGTGATTCTTCCTATGGCGTTATTTTGGACAGGGTGGAGGTAGAGGAGGAAGAAGACAAGAAGTGTGGTCATGATAATTACACATGAAGCTGAGCAAAAATTTTGAAATTTTGCTGGTACAGACATGGAGAAATTGTTCTAAGGATTTAGGCAACATTATGCACATCCAATTAGACAAATGTGGATACTGCAAGTTTCATATGTAGATTCCATATTTTTGTATCTTACTATGTCTGTCTCAAGAATCTTATCCTTATATTTGGTAGAATGAAGCAGCAAGTCTGTGACTGAACACAGAACTATGATCAGATATATCAAACTTAGTGCTTTCCCCATTGAATCATTCTTCTTTTTCTTTTCCAGGCATACTCTAGTTTGAAAGTTTTCCTCTACAGCATCTTTGGGGCATGCTTTGTTTTGCAATTCACAACTGTGCTTGTGAAGTAAATACCAATAAGTCTCACACCAAGCTTATAAAACCTTTGCCTGGCAGCACATACAACAACTTTGTTGCTCTCCTGAACTACTCTGTCTACATTTTCTAACCTTCACCAACCACTTCTAGAGATGTGAGACTGGTTTGATCTTCATCTGCATTCAATCTGTTCTCATTCTTAGCAGAGCAGGAATCACCAAGGAGTGCCAGCTATTGTGTGCCTTTTATGATAGGGACATATGCCTACTAGATTTGTTAAAAATGATTAAACACTTTTTCACATGGTCCTGTGATTTAATCTGAGCACGGGACTTCGCATATATAACTCAGAGTTGCAATTTTTTTTTTTTTTTTTTTTTTTTGTTACTGGGGAAAAGAGTGGTTGTTTAACGTTTTACAATTACTATAATTTACTTTGAGACTTTCTGCTGTATTACCCTGTGTCTGTGCTGGTGTAAATACTGGTATTTTTGGTCTGTGTTTTGCACAGCCACCTGTGAGAAATTATTCTTTCCACACCAAGCTATTGGAAAACACACACTGATAAGCAGGAACCTCATCCTTGAGGGAAATACTTAGTGTAAACTAAAATTAACTGGGCTCACACGATTGGTTAACAAGCATCCAAGGGCACTTGAAGGAGAAAGGGAGGAAGATAGGGATGAAGTACACCCCCAGAACTATTTCATTAAGACCCTCTGGAATGGACCACGCAGGCTCAAGGAAATTCCAATGCTCTTGCACATGTGCAGAGGAGGACCACTTACATAACTGGGGGGAGGGGCCACAGACCTCTACCTGGAGGGTGATGGCCATGCCCACCTAGGTAGACATCCCCCTTGGCAAATAGATAAAAGGTGGATGGCTTATCCTCAGGGGCAGCTCACTACACATGAACAGATCATGTTGTGTAAGTGAGGATGCCTGACAGTGTGCCGGCCTCTGAAGGGTGCTGCCTCTACTTTGGGAGGTCTGGACATTCTAAGGTTGCTGAGACAACCTATGTAAATAACACCTGGAGGGTCCTTACACTGGGCTGGGCTTCTCTCCCTCTCTTTCTCTCTCTCCCCCTCCCTCGCTTGGGGTTCCATCTTACTTGGCTACCTCTTTGTAATAAAATACTGTTTAAGTTACGTTTACAACAGAGTTTGAGTTTCAGTTCTTACGTGCTTTCGAGCCCTCCCTGTAACATACCCTTTGGTTGCTAAATTATTCATTTAAACTTTTAAGTGTAATTATTCCTTTTTCTGTTTCATATAGAGATTAAAAAGAAAAGGATGAAGAGCTGGCCCCTCTTTATCAAATTCTTTTTCCTTTGTAACTTTGTTTTTCTGGTGATTGATCTTTCTTTTGCCATCAGACACTCCACTGATTAATTGCTTTGGCCTCTTTCCCCCTATTGCGTATAATAATTGCTTTTAAAAAAAGAGAAAAACTAAAATTACAATTAGGAAAAAAATAGAGGTTTCTAAGGTAATTTTGTTTTTCTTACATATGTAAAAGGTAACATAAAATGATGAGTTGCTTTGTGTTAGTGTTCCACAATAGTCTGCAGCATTTGTTGTTACTTTTAAATAGATTCTTTAAATAATCACTTGCTTGAGGAAACACACAAAAAAAAATAGTGTGTATATGCCAAGACAGTGTAGCACATTAAAGAAGTGAAAAACTTATTGTATAACCTGCGCATTTCCTACTCTGTTGTTACTCTCTGGAGAGAATTCTCCTACACTGTTTTCTATTTTACCATAATGAGATTATATGGGGATTCAGGATACAGACTTCATGAGTCTCTTTGTTATTCTCCCTCTGGGGTTGTCACTCATGTCAGTATTTTTAGATAATTGGAGACATGATATTTGTTTAAGTATATTTGGATATGTATGCATGGATATGTGTTTACATGCAGAGAGACAATCTTGAGAAGTACAGATATTAGAGACTGAAGAAAACATAAACATTAAAATGATACATCCTTCCTGTTTTAATCTCACAAAGATATTCTTAAATGATGAATGCTTACAATTCTTCCTGAAAGTCATCTTGCTCACAGTTCCCTCCTTACTGACTGCAGGAAGCTACATCCTCAGCAGGCTAAATTGGCATCTCTCCGTCAGTAACCATAGAGCTACACCAGAGGACAATCTGTCCCTGTACAAGCATAAATCATACAAGGACTAATTTTCCTTTGCCTTGAACCCAATATAGTACATAGCATGTAGGGAAGAAATGATAAAGAGTGAGTGAAATTCTGGCTAAAATCCTAGTGGCCAGTGCTTGTAGGTAGAAAAGAGTAGTCCCAGTGCATGGTTCTGCAGAATTAGGTTCAAATTAGATAGAATCAGAGAAGAGTAAAAATAGATAGACCATAAAATAAAATCAACCAAAAAAACCCCTCTACAAAATGAAAAAGTTTTATCTCCAGGAATTTGTTTGTAGACAAAACTTTGGACAAAATTATTTGAAAAAGTTAGTACCGGCTTGCCTTGCCATGTATCTAGTGCTCACTTTGGTGCCTGAAAAAAGCTTTATCCTCACTGATACAGACTCTACTAAAAAGCATTAATGTGTTATGGATAGTGTGTGTGAGTTCATGGAGTTACTGTAGCTGATATGTTTTTTAAAAATGGTGGACTACTTTTTTCTTATGAATATCTGTATCTGGCTAGACATTTGTAGTACTAACTACCTTTGTTTCCAAAATTGTCTCATTTGAAAGAACGGTAAGATCATTAACTGAAGAACTGATTTGAACAGAAAACAGAGAAAGATTTTGTTTCAAGTGTCTTTTGACTAGACACAAAATTTCAAATCTTGGTTGAGTTTCATATTGAAACAAAATAAACAAACAAGAAAACCAAAAGTCCATCCCCATGAAAAAAAACAGTAGTGTTGACCAGAAAAAAATCTGAATCAGTCTGAGTTAAGTTTTGCACAAAGTTGCATTCATAAAGCTTTATTTGAAGCACTGGAATATAATTAAGAGTTCAAAACATCTTTTTCATTACATTCAGAGCTTAAACTGTGTAACTTATTCATATTTGAGATTAAAAGAGTTGTATATTTTGTATGTTGCAATTAGATTTGTAGAAGCAAAAGCTCATTCCCAATGGCAAATTCTAACTCTGATTCCAGTTATGAAACACCAAATTGTTTTTTAAGTGTGAGCCAACTCTCTTAAAAGGCTTTCAATATTAATCTGCTAATGTTTATTGTTTCTTTATTTTCTAGAGGTAATGTTAGAATGGATGAACTGGGAAGGTGTGAATTAGATTTAAACTAGAATTTAGATTTAAGAATTAGGATTACCTGGAATGAGATTTTCAGCTTAGATTTACTAGTGTTAAAATTGTGACTGTAATTTTAGACATATTTCTTCCTAGACAATATAGAATTTAGATGAGCTTGCAGGTCTCAGACTATTCTTAATATTAGAATTCTCAATGTCGAACTATTTTTGAAAGATTTCAGTGTGGTAATATTCAGAAAAGACCTGGGTCACACAATTATGTCCAATCAAACAATAACAGAATGTAGCTGAATAGAACAATAAGCACTTTGTATTTTGGAATCTTACTTTGGGGGCAACCAAAACTATAAATTAAATTATAAAATATAAATTTTATAAATTATAAATAAACCATAAGAAACTTAAACTCTGCCCTTAGTTTACACTGCCATGGCAGACATAGGGACATCCAAAGAGATCAGTAGCAACCATACAACGTAATGGCACTAGTGCCATGCTGTTGGTCTAAATGTCAAGGAGGCAAGAAAAAAATTCCCTTTACTCCACAAGTTCTGTAAATCTGTGGTAGTATGAACCAGATGCTTTTAGGATTGCTAATACAAGTTTTAAGAAAATAAGCTAAATACCATTACAGTCAAGAAAGCAGAGAATTTAAGGTCTATAACCACCAGTCTTTCTGATAATAATTCAAAGGAAAAAAAGTCATAGACATGATGTTTAAGTTTTCCTACATATATGTATGACTTATCACGGTGTAGATAGCATTGCTTTCTGAGGTAAATCTCTGAAATCTCTAAGCTTTCCAGGTTCTTCAGGCTACTAGTAATCTGTCTCTGATCCAGCAAGCTTCTCCTTGTACAGATCTTGACTCACATACAGGGTTAAAATTATGGTGGTTAAAACTAAGCATGTATATAAATGCTTTGCTACACCAGTCTTCTGTAAGAACCAGCTGTCTCTCTCTGGCATCTCCATTGATAAATTGTGCCAACAATGATGCTAATTAGGATTACAGCAGCTTCACAAACTGTAGGAGAGTGTACAACACGTTTAGTACAACAACTTGAACAACTTCATTCACTCAATATTAATAGCTACTTGCCAGTGAAATTATATGAAAAATGAAAAAAGTCAATAAAAATGCAAATCTTTTCCTTGGTGATACTGAGTATCCTGCCTTTTTAATGGGCCAGATACCATGTGTGTACAGCAGATAGACGCTCGCCAATCCAGGATACTCCAGCATTTCCAGAGGCACTTTCAGGAACATACCTCATGAGCCATGAAACATGAGTGTGGAATAACCTGTGTTTCTGCTGTTGTGGCTATGAACTTACCATTGAATTGGTCCACTTCTTCCAAAATACTGTTGGATCTTCAGTTACCCATGTTTCATAGATCTCCACGCACCAGGTGTGTGCAGAGCAAAGCAGTAAATACATCCTATGCACTTACCTCAGTGTCCATGTCCCATCATTACATTTTACAGAATTGCAGATACATGAGCCAGGGAGTGTTGTCTTTTTTGCTTCAATGTCTAGTTGTGTCTGATTAATGGTTTTGTGTCTTTTCTCCAAATTTAGAGAACACATAAAAGAGTATGGGTAGAAATAGGAGCTGGAAAGCAGATTTTTCAAGTGGAGGCTACCACTTAACTTATAGCACATACAAAGACAAGAACACTAGAAAATGCAACACTAAAATTCCTGGGTTCTGCTCCTCCATCCCCACCAGACTGTCTTTCCTAGGAAAGAGAGAGCTTAGAAAGACTTTTCTACATCTAAGAGTACTTCTTATTTTTAAGGTTATATTGTGTAAATGCCAATTTCACCTCATTTCTTCTGGATTCTCTGGTAAATATCATCCAGTTCTGCTGGTCTATGCAGCTGAATTCCCAAATTGCTCTATAATTTCTGCTTTATGGACTTCAATGTCTGTAAAGGCTACAAATGAGAAAGACCATTGGAAACTGAATCTTCCTGCTATCCAGGTGAACAAATGCCAATACCAAAGAATGCTATTCAACTGCTTTCATACATAGACATCTTTCTAAAATGTCAATTCAATTACTGTTTATCTTTACATCTATGAACAATTTAAAAAAATACAGAATCTACAACAGTCTACCTTTCATACTGTTGTAAATTCACTTTTTTGGGTAGGTGAAAGAGAAGCAAGCCAGACAGTCCATATTATTTTATCATTCTCAAACAACAGAAGTTATAATAAAATTTAATTCTCTTTGGTTTTGTTGTCATTTTCATAGCTTCACTTTATGCATGCTCGTGCATTTAATACTGAACATATGTGATCTGAAACAGAATAAAGGACAATGAATTTACCGGAGAGCTTTACAGGGGCACAGGACTGCATAGTCAGATGCAGCCATTGAAAGATTAGAGTGAAATAATCTGTGTTGCTTCTTGAAATCATTTGAAACCTGCTTTGATCTGCTGTTGCTGCAACAGCTCCTTGCTGCAGGACACAAGCTAGCTAGTTTCAAAATGTGCTGAACGTATAAAAAATAATGTATAGTAATGCAGTTATATACCTGCAAGTAATTATAATCAATTGTTTTTTTGCACCATGTCTCCTTCATGGTGTAAAACCTATTGCTCTGTTTCTAGAGCAGAACAAAATTCACAATAGAAGTTTCACAATTTTTTTTTAATTTTAAAAGGGTATAATGAGATGGACACATATGATACACTAAAAATAATACACTACATTAAATACCTCAAAATGTGAGTTGTTAGACATAAATATATCTAAGAAATACACCATATTGAATTTGAGATTAAGTAGTAACTTCTCACTTTGTAACTCTTGGAAAAAGGAATGTTTATTTGAAACTTGACTGTGTTTGGAAGTCATTGGAAACACATCTGTAGACATTAAAGCATATATGCATTTGTTTAGAAAGAAGACATCTAATTTATCTGAAAAGCAGGAATCTGGCCTATAGGATGTCCATGACATCTTTGAGAGTCAATCCCTACAATGAAAAGACTAAGCCTAGACTTGGATAAACCAAGAAAACTGGGATTTTACCTTAGTTACTAGCTCTTTCTCTATCTATCTATCTATCTATCTATCTATCTATCTATCTATCTATCTATCTATCTATCTATCTATCTATCTATCT
>JAWWEU010000001.1:39722795-39749982 GCA_035583155.1 Acropternis orthonyx | reverse complement strand
CTATCTATCTATCTATCTATCTATCTATCTATCTATCTATCTATCTATCTATCTATCTATCTATCTATCCATCCATCATGTATCTTAGCAAATTTTGTTCTGATAATATCAGTACTTAGTTTGATGATAGGCCCAGGATGGATATTTTGATACAGCAATATAAGAAAGCACAGAAAAATGTTATCAACCCTTTGTCTTTTTCTTTCTTTCTTTCCTGCCTGCCCACCTTCTTCTGTCTTTTCTCTCTGACAACATTGTGAAAAGCATAGCAGTTTTTGAAGAACTGAAAGGCTGTTTTTTTTGTCTAGTTCAATCTCACCCCTCATGTTTAGAAGCAAATTGCTTCTTGTCTTTTCCCTTGAGTTCTACCCTGTAAAAAGGTGTACAGAGCTGATACAGAAGGATCTAGGGAAACATCTGTAACAACAGCATTTGCTGTCCCTGGAGGAGCCCAAGCTCACTTTCTGTGGCAAGGCAGGCTCTTAAAAATTTGGTTGCAGGTAATTTTCCTGACAGTTCTTTGCACACATGGTACAATAGAGGAAAGGGGTCAGAACAGTGATGGGAAGGTCCTGGAAATCAGCAGAGAAAAGGAAGGAGAGAGAAACTGAATAATTTGAGAATATCTATCCTAGAACTTCTCATTATAACCTCCTCACTCATATATTGCTATATTTTTATAGAAATGATTGTATATATCCTTTGGGCAGAAACAGATATTAACCAGCATGTGATTAGACAGAGAAAACCAGTCCAAGAATACTTGATGGGCTGGCATTTAGAAATAGTGAACACTGAACTAAGTATCAAAGACTGTCTAATTTGTGAATTTGAACTGTATAAAGTGATCTGAAAAGGGGTGAGTGAAATTCACAGGCAATTCATTTTTCACAGGTCAGCTGAAAAGGTGATAGAACCTTTTTGTGTTTCTGACAGATACAATTCACTGAAACAAAGAAAGCACTCCCTAAATAACAGAAAAATAATAAAAAAAATTCTAATCTCTAAGTAACTGAATTGATGAATTTTTTTTTTTTTTTTACTTTTTGAAGATTACTACAGGATATAAATAATATTTAAGATCTTATTTTTGAAGAAAGCAAGTAATTGAAAGTGATACCTTATTAGGAAAAAAAAAAATCTAAGATCTACTTCCTTCCTAGTTTAAAGGCTATTCTTCTGAATGTTAGGTGCATGAAAAACATTGTAAGAAATTATTTTTGCAACAATGACAGATAAAAAGCTTCCTAGTAGAAAGGATAACAAAGTCAATGAAGGATACTGATGTGACTGTCCTTCTACAGATCATGTCAAGATAAGAGCTGATGATGCTTAGGAAGCTCTGTATATTCCTTTATTTTTTCAATGTTAAAAGAGATTTTTAAATACCTTCTCTTCTTAGCTGGTCTCTGAGTTTCTTGTTGCAATACGGTGATTCTGTGTGCTGTTACTGATTTGAAAAATATCTATGATGGTTTTACCATAGTTTTGATAAATACTTCTTAGGTGGTTGCTGCTCTTTGAATAGCCTGACAAAGTGATGTGCAGCAGAAAGCAAATTCATGTACTAAACAAAAAACTGTGTTATCAACTAAGGGAGCCTTGCATCCTATGGACTTACAGCTGACTGCATTTATAAATGAATGAAATTAAAGCTTCCACTAGAATCTGTGTGTTCTAAGGCATCAGTAAATGGTGGGCCAGCGAAGGAATATATGGCTTTATAAAATTTCAGCAGTATTCAAGAGTAGGAGTCTGTATATTTATTTTTTTTAAGGGTACAGATTACACACAACAGAAGAACCTGAACTGAGGAATAGATTCTCTCATTTAGTAAGTTGTGAGGTCTACCTAAATTTTTTTCCAAAGCTTATATCACTTGTAATAGGGCTTTCCTCTATTGATTCTCCAATGTCTTGTGGCATGTGTTCATGACAGATCTTTTCTTTCCATGAAGACTTCCTTATTTGGATGCCCATTTTCATGAGCTGTGTAGTCACATAACCCATTTGAATGTTGATGCAGCTGAAATTGACAATAAGTTCGAAAATTATTAAGAACTTTCAGACTTAACAGATATACATACACAAAGAGCATGATCATATGACCCTTATTCACAGAGGAATCAAAATTACAAAATGCTTTCTTTTTTTTTTTTAATCTCTGGAACATACAGGGTTTTATGTGTTAGAATTTAAGATGCATGTGGATTGTGGAAGTCATTAATTAACTAATTTTGATAAAATAGAGATTATATGATTCTGCTTTTACTTTGGCCATCCGTGCTATTTGTGGACTAAATAATACATGTATTTGGTAACCACACAAATACAGAGTATGTTGCAAGCAATAAAAGTAGTTAAGTCTTCATATCCAACACTTCAAATATATTCCCATTAACAGAAGTTTGGAAAATTATATAAAAATATATGACTGTAAATATATTCTTTGGTGAATTTGAAACCATTTCCTAGGCACTTTTATTTCTTTGTTAAGACTGAATATATGAAATGCCTTGGTGCACTGGCATTAAAACATCTTTGAACTTTAATGATAATTATTTTTCACATAGAATTTGAGATGCCCTACTATGAACGAAGATCTGGACTGTCCTGAGTCAGCTATATAACTTGTACCTTTTGGCCTTTCTCTACTAATAAAAGACCTCTGACATATTTTCTGTGCTTGAAGGATGTAAGAAAGAGAAAATAAATACAGTGAAGAGTAAAGGACAGACACTTGTTTTGTTCTTTAAAGAACCGTTGCATTTCTAGACCTAAAAGTTATTTTCTTACAAGGTCTTTGCAGTCTCCATTAATCATTTCTTTAGCTAAATCTTCCTGTTAGCATATTTCTAGCTGCCACTGCATGCTCCAAGCAGTTTCTTTAAGCAGACCATGCATTTGTTTTTGACAGAGGCTGGCCTTAAGATAAAATCATCCATTCAAATCAATAACCATCATGCAACAATTGTTGACTAAGCCAATGCCTTCTACTTCAGAACAAAAATCCAGTGGGAGTACAGTATAATTTTAAATTGCTTTTTTATCAGGACACCACGAGGTAATCCTGATCTGTCTCTCTCCACCTTGTGGTTGTTTTGCATCGTTGCAGTCAATTATTTCAGTACTAAATGGAAGATTAATATTTTTCCTGTATATAAATCAAATATTTAAGGATGTTATCCTTTTCCATTCAATTATTTATCTACTACATGATATAGCTGAAATTTACTTTTAATGGAATAAATTTTTCTGTCTTATTCAGGAAAAGACAACTGTTCATTACAACGTGCTTTGATCTTTCTGTATCATATCAGATATGGTTTGTTTGAGATTCTTTTTCTTGAGGCCTCAGCTAAGAGCACCTTAGAAACAGGAAGGCAGCCTTCAGTGGTTTTTCTATAAATTAAATTCTTTAATATTTAAAAAGAGGAGAAAAAAAATCAAATCAAATCCAAAGACTGTTCCCTCTCCACTTTTTAGAAAGCTCCAGTGGGAGTATATCATCAAAAGGACAGTTCTGATTGTTGCTGTGCTTATTTTAAAGCTAAGTGTCTAGTGACAGCAAAGATGTAGGTGTTTTGGCTACCTCTGTGTCTCAGAGAGAGCTCATACTGTGAGTTAGTTGTCTGAATGCTGGGGAAGCCAACGGCTTCATCACCTAGATCACAGGTAGTGCTGACAACAGCAGTATGTCCTTAATCCTACCTGCAAGTGCAGGTGCTGCATTCTTGGAAGCAGGGCTTTATCTTCACTTGGCATTCACACTTACTTGTGGACTCTTGCAAGTACTTAAATCACAATTTTATATTTTTCCCTAGAAAAGCTTGATCATTTTATGCAGTTTATGAGTCACTAACTGAAAAGGATTGGAAGACCAGCATGTGTTGTTCACAAAACTCTTGAATTTAGAAGGATGAAGCAGAAAACATCTCATTCCATGTGGTTAAAATGTTTTCTTTTGAAATGTTTTGACTGAAAACTAGAATCTCACTCTAGAGCCTAGTAGTTAAAGTCTTTGGGAAGGAAAGGAGAGGCCTGGAGGCCCTTCATTAATCTAATCAATACTGAATATTAAAGTATTCACAAAGTGGAGCACCTGGTCATTTTTGTCTCCCAGATGAATCCATCAACCATTATAATCCCACTCATTTTGTCTTCTGTGCCAAATGAATGTGCATCAATCCCATGTAAAGTGGAATGATTTTAGTTTAAGGGGCGGGGGGGAAGCCCACTTCCTTTCCACAGACTCCATCTCAATGTAGCCATTAGGGAACACACAACCATAGGATGCATGTGTTCCAGAACCGGAACAGCTTATGCCCACAGCACAGGTGCATGCTTTTCCATGTGTTCCTAGACAAAAGCTGATCAAGGAAGGGAGAAGATATTTCCAACTTTAATTTTTAGTGGAATAAACACACTGAGTGTTCCCTGAGAAAGCCAGCAGAAACTAGCCCGGCTGGTGACATAGGCAGAGATTTAGTGTATGAACTGGAATATGACTAAAGCATGAATTAGACCTGGAACTGCTCAGGCTTTATGATTCAGCTCGGGTGAGGAGCTGGTCTTTAGGGGTAAACATCCTCTGAACATCTGCAGTTAACAAATAGCCAACTACTTCAACTTATTTTGGTATATGCTATTATGCAAGATACTTACTTAATCAATACAGGCTTTTCCCCCCTTGATTAGAATCTCCTGTACTTCTTCATATGCCTGTAATTAGGGGCTGTTTTTCTTCCCAAGTAAAAGCTTCATGAGGCTATCAATTGTGCAGGTTTTCTAGCAGGTAAGTCATCAATTATTCATTTTGATGACTGTGACCACTGCTGTGAGACAGCCCCAGGAGGATTTCCAAAGGACCATTTGGTAATAAATATTCAACAATTTGTAATGCTTAGTTCTGAGTTATATCCCAGTACCCATCAATGGCTGGATGTGTCCACTGGCCATACATAATATTCCCTTTCACCATTATTCAATTACATCAAAATCATGCATTGCACCATCTTGAAATAGAAAACTAACAGATTTTTAAAGTCACCTTGTCAACTCTAAGACTACACTTCAGCCCTGTAAGTCCTTAAACTCTCTTTAAATGCTTATTAAAGGTTGTAAATGGTGTTTCTAATTCAGTGGAGCTGCTCTCATTTACAGTGTAAGGTGGTTTGGCTCATTATTTGCATGTGCGAGTGATGTATGATGAAAAGATGTGTGGAAAAATTACAGTGGCAACAGGCAGCATACTCTTAAAAGGAGAAGAATTATAGTTGGGAGGTATTTCCAACCCTAACAAAACAAAGAATAGTCAAATAAGTTGGATTTAGAATTTAGTGATGTGTTTCTTGTTTATTATCAGGCAAATTCATACAATTCTTGTCAAGTTCATTCTGCATATTTTTTCTAAGTAATAGAAACAAGAAAATTTTATCAAATATATTGAGGATATGAATCATCAACACTTTTTAACAAGTGTTTCGAACTGGTTTTTTATGTGTTCAAATCAACCCATAACTGCTAAGAAAGAGATGAAAACAAAATGAATATTGACAATACCTTTCTCATTTTAAACACGTCCACACAGACAGAGGAGTGAAACTTTTGACTGTCATGTACTTCTTCAATAAATGCCGATTCTGATGGCGTGGTAACACCAGAACACCAGGTTGAACCGAGTTTGTCATCAGGAAGATCATGGAGAAGAATATGAGGTCATAGTTACAACCAAGCAAATCTTAGTACAAAGCAGTGAAATTCTTTTCCTTCAACATTCTTTATTTCTTCTTTTTATGATGTGATAGAAAAATTATAAGTTTCTTCAAATAGGAGTAACAAGCATGAAGAGTGGGAAAGAGTGAGGATAAGAAAAGAAGTGTCAAAGTTGACAGTATAAGGAGTAAGAACAAAATTACCCTGGATGTCTCTGATACTGAAATTATGAATAGTTATGCTCTCATTTACATTTTCAGTAGCATCACTAACATTAATAACATGATTCACCCAACTGTGAAAACAATGCACACTGGAGTAACAGAGATTCCCTACATTAAGCATTTAAATTCTGTCAGATTTGAAAGTAATTATTAGATCTTCAAAATCTGAACTGGATAACATTCCTTTTAAAACGTTAAACAAAATAATTAGCTTGATTTTTTTTTTTAAATGAACCTCTTTGCTACCTGCAATTTCACAATAAATGAAGTAATCCAGTAAATAAAAATTGTTGGATTGCTAGTCACAGAAACTGGATTGATTTTCCTTAAATCTAACCTTCTGAAAGTTACGCTTCTTGTCTAGGCTAGTTGACAAAACTCCATCTGCTCATACAGGGAGAGAGACACCCCTAGAAAGTAATTTATCAACTGCTAAGATTCTGTCTGAGATAGATAGGACAAGGTGTCCTCAGGACATACTTGTCTCTTTCCCTTGGCAATTGAAAAAGCCTGCACAAATCTTTAGGTGCGATACCTAATGTCTGGATGGTTAATGTTAGTTAAGTTGAATCCTGCCCTAAGATCCCCAGAATTTTTTGAGCTATAAGGGACTGCAGAGGTTTGATACTGACTCTAAACGGAGAGTTCTCTTGGATCCAAAGGGTGAATCACTCTGTATGGACAAGTAAAAATAACTAGTATAATTTTATAAAGACTAGCTATCAGTAACATGACATGAGAACTTCCAAATAAGTTCCAGAAAACACAAATCAATTAATGCTTTCTTTGTAGTGAATCCTCATTGCCTATAGGGTTTTGACAGAAAAAGTATTTTTCATCTAAAAGAAAGCTACTGTATTTCAAAAAGGTTTGCTGAGTGGAAGATAGAATCACCAAAAAATTTCAGTTGGAAAAGACCCTTAAGATCATTGAGTCCTACAATTAACCTAACACTACCAAATCCACAGTAGACCATTTCCCTAAGTGCCACATCTACATGACTTTTAAATACCTCGAGAGATGGTGACTCAAAGATGCTTAATCAGACAATAAAGAAGATGCCTAAGAAGGGATTATAGCCATCTATGGCACCTCATTAACTATCCAGTGTGGGCTTCATCTCAACTGCATAGACTCAGTCTGTCTCTGAGAAGAAATCTGTGCTATGCTCTCCTATAAGCATTCTTCCTTCTATACAGGGTTTCAAATGGCCTTAAAAGATCTTTATAAAATGTTTTTATTACCAAAAAAATACGCTTTGAGTAGAACAGATAGAGTAGTAGATTTTGGCATGTCTCAGGGGACAGGGTGCTGAAGAGACATGCAGAGAGTCTGTTTAGTTGACTGTGATGGCTGAAGTTACATACTTAAGAGCTGATCATTAGTGTGCTTTTAGTATAAGAAACCATATCCTGGTGATAAATAGTATTTCTCGCAGATCTGCTCTGACATGCTGCTGTCTCTATTTATTTTGTTCTTCATGCGCTTGAAAATTTTACTTTCCTGTGGTAAAGGTACTCAAAACGAAGATCTGGTATCTCCTGAAGGAATATGACTATTAGTGTGAGATAAGTAAGAGTGGAATAAAATGGTAGTCCACACTGAGTTCTCCAAATGTTTTGAAACTCTTAAAGGCAGTAGCTAACCACATAGCTGTTACAATTACAGAAGACATTGTAAATAAATGCATAAAATTAGGTAGATAGGTAGTTTTAATTAAAAAAAAAAGACAAGTTGTATCAAATCTTCCAAATATAGTGTTTGATTTATTTCTGATCTTTAATATTTAATATCATCACATTGAAGTTCTAAAAAGTCTTAATTGCTAGAACTAATTATATCCTTGTAGAAAGAAACTTGATCATGCAATTATCAAAGAGTGAAAAATCAAAAAATAAGGTCCTGAAGAATTAGTAACTCTGGCATGACATTAATAAAAATTTATAAGGTAAAAGATTTGTGGGTATCTGGAATTGAAGGACATCTGGCTTAAGAGGTTATCTCATTAACAACTATTTAACTGAAACAAGCTAACTCCCCCAGCAGAGAGAAGAAAAATACTAAATGAAATACTTAAACACAGAAACTTTACCAAATGGGAGTTAACAGAGACAATACAAAATTCCAGAGCTCCCAGATCAGCAAAGAGACTACTGGAGCACAGCCTTAGAGAGCCTAGAAACTGATAGCACCAAGGAAACAACATCATCCTGGGGCTTACAGGCAAGATAAAAAATATGGAATATTCAGAGGAAACTGAGGGAACATGAATCTTTCCATGGGATGAAGTGGGGAAATGTAAAGATCAAAGTGGATGGGAGAATCTGTACAAAGATTTGTGGGAAAACGGAAAGGAGGAGATGAAAGACAAACGTTTCATATAAGCAGGATACTGGCCCATATGTCCATGTGGTTGTGGTGGTTGACCCTGTCTTGATACCATGTGCCCACCAAAGCTGCTCTGCCACTTCCCTCCTCAGCTGGACAGGGGAGAGAAAATACAACAAAAGGCTCATGGGTTGAGATAAGGACAGGGACAGATCACTTACCAGGTACCATCATGGACAAAACAGATTCAACTAGGGGAAATAAATTTATTTGATCCCCAATCAAATCAGTGTAGGGTGATGAGAAATACACCCAAATCTAAAAACACCTTCACCCCACTCCTTCCTTCTTCCCAGGCTCAACTTGATTCCCAATTTTGCTACCTCCTTTCCCCCATGTCACAGGGGACATGGAATGGGGGTTGCAGTCAGTTCATCACATACAGTCTCTGCCACTCCTTCCTCCTCAGGAGGAGGACTGCTCACATATTTCCCCTGCTCCAGCCTGAGTCCCTCCTGTGGGAGACAGTACTCCACAAACTTCTCCTGTGTGGGTCCCTCCCACGGTACAGTCCTCCATGAACTTTCCAATGTGAGTCCTTCCCATGGGCTACAGTTCTTTGTGAACTGCTCCAGCGTGGGTCCCTTCCTTGGGGTGCAGTTCTTCAGGAACAGACTGCTCCATGTGGGTCTCCACAATGTCACAAGTCCTGCCAACAAACCTGCTCCAATATGGACTTCCTGTGTGATCACAATCTCCTTTGGGCATGCACATGCTCCAGCGTGGGACTGTCCATGAGCTGCAGGTGGATTTCTGCTCCACCATGAACCTCCATGGGCTGCAGGGATACAGCTGCCTCACCATGGTCTTCATCACAGACTGCAGGGGAATCCCTCCTCCAGCACCTGCAGTGCCTCCTGCCCCTCCTTCTGCACTGATCTGGGTGTTTGCAGGGCTGTTTCTTTCACAGATTCATACTTCTCTCAGTTGCAGTTTTTTTTCCCCTTCCTAACTCTTGTTATCTTTGAGGCACTACCACCATCACTGATGGGCTTAGCCCTTGCCAACACTGTGTCCCTCTTGAAGCCAGCTGGCATTGGCTCTGTCAGACGCGGACGAAGCTTCCAGCAGCTTCTCATAGAAGCTACCCCTGCAGCCCCCCCACTACCAAAACCTTTCCATGCAAACCCAATACACTGGTCAAGCCATCTACCTTTCTGTTGCAATCTGTTCTGTTGGGTTAATGTGTCTCTTCTCTGTGTAACGTGGCTCTGTACGATGTGTGATTTGCTAATGAACCTCAAGCAGGACTAGCTGACGAGCAGGAGATTGAATCTTGCCAGACCCAAGTTTGGGCTGTGTCTAGGTGTTTTTCCTGGACATGTCCACAGAGCTAGGGCACAAGGTACCCACATATGTGTCCATTACTTGGGAGAGTGAAGGCAGCTGTATTGTTTGCAAGCAAGATCCAATTCTGATCACTTGGAGAGGAGATGCAGGGTCCACCCTCCAGGATGTTCACAGTGATGAGAATGCTGCTGGTGCATTTATGGCTTCCATTAAAGGCACTGCTCTCCCTTTGTTCTCATTATAGCTGGATGCATGTGCATTTGTGCACTGTGTATGTATCACCATCTGCACAATACATGCGTAGCCTTGCTGCCAGAAGTACACACACTTGGGGACAGGAGCCGGCAAGAGAGGAGAAATCCCCTGGGTCTTCAAGTCCTCCAGATTTGACTTCCCTTAACAATTAGAAAACTGAATACAGTGTTCAGAGCATTCAGTGGTTTGTTAAAGATATTATGTGCTCTGGCTGTTAATGTTATACAAAAATTTAATGTGGATTTTTAAATCTAAACTCATAATTTTTTTAAAATCTAGATTGGAAATACTAATTATAGACATAGACTTAAAGCAGTCACTATTAAGGTAATTTAGATATCTTCATATATCTAAAAAAGAAGCAGACAAAATCTAGGAGACATTGGTGATTAAAAAACACACAAGAAAGAGGTGAATTCCCTAAGGGATGAGGAAGGACAGACATTGTACCTATTTTTAAAAAAGAGGTAAGTGGCAAGACCTAGGTACATCAGCTTAGCCTCAATACCAGAAATATTCTGGAACAGCTTGTTAATTAGTTTGGATGCACCCTGCGGATAAGGTGATAGGGAATAGCTGACATGGATTTGTCAAGAGAAAAAAAAGTCATATCAAATCAATCCAAGTTCTTCCTGTAGCAGGGTAATTGCCTAGTGGACAAGGGAGATGCTAAAGATTTGATATATCTTGACATTAGTAAGCATTTTCACACAGTCCCATTTGGCACTGTCATACACAAACTCCAGAGAAGCACAGCCCAGCAGTAATTGTCACATGGAGGGTATGCAATGGTTTGAAAAGCTGAATTCAGTCACTCTCTGATGGAGACCATCCAATCTGAAGAATTTTCCATTAAAATTAACCAATATAATTAACAACAATATAAAACCAATTACTAAATGAGTAGCAAAAGCTGGTACCAGTATAATTAATAGATTGAATAATTAATTAATTGCTAGCACAAGGAAGGCTTTCTAGGGAGTCTGCTGAATCCTTGTCATTAGAGGTATTTAAGAGTTAGACTATTGTGTGTTGGGGATATGGTTTTTAAGTTCAAAGGATAGATGTGACTAGACAGATGTTTGATGCTCCCTGTGCCTTGATGATGTCTTCATTACTTTCTTTCTCCTTGGCTCTGTCACAGTTTATGACATTTCTTTGGGGTGTTCACTTGCTTGCTTCTTACCTCAAGCCTTTTTGTGTCTTATAAAATCCTTGACGTCTAAAGGATCTAAAATAGAGGCACTGCCTGGCACAGTTTAGAAATGTTTTGGAATGAAATCACTGTGTAAGCACAAAGTTTTGTCATTATGTGTCAAATAAGAAGTTATTTGTGCCATAATTTTCTAGAGATGGCTAGAAGTTAAAGTTATCATTCTGCCTATTGTGTATGTGCATGTATAGATGTATCAAACAGAAAGATTGTATATAATTTCCTTTAATTATATCTTAGCCTATTAAAAGCCAACTGAATGCATTTGTACCACATGATCAATGGTGTAAAATCACTTGCATTTCATTGCTGAAAAGTTATTTTTGAGATTTAGTACTTGAGGGTATAATAGATTTCCTAATTCTAAATCACAAAATTATGTTCTGCCTAAATTACAGTGTAACTTGGCGCAGAACATGCTTTGTATCCAAATATAGGGTTTCATGTTTTGTGTGAACTGCAAAAGCATTCTGTTAAAGATGGTTTTGGATAAACTTGCATTTGTTTTACTGTAGTTAGTGTGTTTATAGAATAATCTATATTTTTGTAACAACTTTCCCACCAGACACACACACATGAAGAGAGTGAAAGAATTTTGAAATTGTAAAGCCAATTATTTCAATTCAGAAGATGAGAGGGTGCTGAAATTCTGTGGGTTGGAGTTTTTTGTTTGTTTGTGACTTTGTGAGAAGCTCTTCGTTCTTTTTTTTTACCTCCTTTGCTAAATGAACTCATTGGGCCATGTTAGATTGCACAGTCCTGTAATATTCTTTGTGTTTATAGGCTCTGCTCTTGAGTGTGGTTTTGGAGTTGCTCTTAGCTGACAGACAAGTAGACTTTGCAAAGCACATGCAAAATGAAGAAAAATGTTTGTTTCCTTGTAATGAAAATGAAAGCAAATGGTGTCTAAAGGTAATTTCAGCCAAAATGCTCTTAAAAAAAATTTAATTTCCTCCCTTTAGCAACAAATACAAACCTCAAAAAAGAAAACTGCAGTGTGAGAGGTCAGAGGAATCTACTGCAACACTTCGAGAATTTGAAGCACTTATTTAGACACACTCCTTATATTACATGCACTGAGGTGGCCACTTGTAAGTAGCTTCCCCGCCAGTGTACAGAGACCCAGAATCATCTTTCACCTAAGATGAATGATGAGGTTCTCCCTATAGTTACGGAAGAGTCCCAGTGTAACCTGTCAAAAGAGCTATGTAGAGGCATCCTGCTGCTTCTGGACTACCGCATGGTTCTGAGTTTCTTTCCGCAGACCAACGTAGAAGAGGGAAGAAAGGTGAGATAAGGGTATCTTGGATCTTACCGCAGCATTGAGTTAAAAATAAGGTTTTTCCCCCTAATATGTAGTTAGCTCTTAAAACAACTCTCAACACCGTAGCTCACAATAAGTGACTTGTAAAATTTCCTGCTAATGTTAGTTGATGGATCAGGAAAATATATTTTCCAAGGAAACAATTTCTGGCCATTTTAAGATGCTGTCATTTATCCAGTTTGAACATCTAGAGGTGTAAAGTCATTTTCAGTTAAATAAAACCAGTCCTCAAAGTGTTCAAACAACCTTAAAATTCAACTGTTTAAGTAACATAAGTCCATAATTAAGTGAAAACAGTTTTCACAGGCAGGACTAGAAGCATAAGCAACATTTGAATCTTTGGACCATAAACCATCTTAGCACAGTTACTCCATTTATGAGTCTAAAATGTTTGAGCATAGCATAAAGAATCCAAGTGAGTAGAGCAGACTGTATAAAATCAATATGATGTGACAGATATTTATCTTTCAAATAACTTCAGTCTTCCCACTCATCTAGAAACTTTGGTCTCTTCTCTTTGAATCTCATGTCTTGCCTTCCTATTTAACAGGATTCCTATTTGACCCCAAACAGTACAACCCCTAGCTAGCTTCTTTATCAGTATGTTCATTGGTTCATACTCTTTGTAGAAGATGGTCTTTGCATGGGTTAGCCACTGTTAACACCTGAGCATCTGGTATGTAATATGGCCTCTGGTTCAAATCCTATTTGATTTCCTAAAACAAAGCAAATATTTATGTAAATGTTTCTGTCTAACACATAAATTCCGAGGCCTGAAAACCTACAAAACCTGTTTTGGTTATTATCTATAGAAATATACCAATATAAAAGTATAAAAATATCACTTAAGAAAATATATATGGAAAAGAAAGAAAAAGAAAGGATAAGACTATATAGTGCAGAGGAAAGACATCACCACCCATGGATCCAGAGACAAGACTTGCTTGTTACAAGTTAGACGTCTGTTGCTCAAAGTGATGGTTGCAGTCTTGATCCATTGGGGATGGGGTGAGCCCACCAAACAAAATATTCAGTATACATTCAGGTTCAGGTGGGAACTCCCAGGTACCTTCTCTGGTTGAAGAATGTTCTACATTGTGTGATACAACATTGTGGATCATGTTGTGTCCTCTGATGGAAGGCCCCAGAAATGAAGCTGGGGACACTTTGGAATTCTTTGATGGTTTATGATCCCTTTTAAGATATGACAGCTGTTTTTCACACCTGAGTAGTTGATACAGTGATGTCTTATCAGAAAGGATAAATATGTTCAGGCTTACATGTGAATATCCCAATATCTCTTCCAGGGAGTTTTGCATCTGAGCCTTGTCGGGAGGGAGGACTTTGGCATGATAAAAAGCATTATTCCACCTTGCAGGATCTTCTTATTATTGGCCTTTTCCCTTGTATGGCTCAAATATCTGCTTGCTCCTTAACAAAGGTCACTTTGTTGTGGTTATCCTCCAGTGGTGGTTGCTCATCCATCCTGCACCTGGGCTGTTCTTACACAGACCGGATGTTTCATCACCCACACCCAAAAAGTCTCCTCTTCCACTTTGGTTAGAGGGGTGTACAAACCTGGCCTCACCAAAGCACCCTGCTGCTCTTGCAAATGGGTGACTGTTTGAGTCATTAACTTTTGACATTTCAGTCTCTCTCATTCTCTGACAAAAAAAAAAAAGCAAAAATTCTTTGTTCAAAAATTTCTGTCTAGCTGAAGACTCAGTTTTGCTGAAATATCTGAAGGTCAGCAGCATGGATAGTTACATCAAGCTCAATGAGAACACGGTGAAGAGGCCATTGGAAAATTCTAATCTCAGATAGGCATCATCAATAACCTCAGGGTCAGCTATACATAAAAACGACACCACAATCATACTGCTGTTGATCTTGTTCTTCACACATTATTTCCATTCAGTTTTTCATCTCTGTTTTAGCTCTGATTCATCTCACCTATGTTTATGTACCTAAGAGAGATACTGAAGTTGGAAATGTAAGTATACTTAACAGCTAAGGAGAGACAAAGGCACCTACACAGGATAATTCAGAATTAAGATGGTCTGAACCTACAATAGACAAGCCTCTGTCCTCTGACACCAGCCAGTGCCTACAGCATTCATGCTCCCAAAATAGGTCCATCAGTTAATTGGGTCAATCAGAATCCATCTGGTACTTTGTCTGAAATTGGATTTAACATCAATGCTCTCTTTCTTTATAGCTTTTTTTTTTTTTTTAACAGTACCTGAACATTAAATTCTTAGACTTGATTAGTTTTTGCTCAGTGCTACAATCTAATATAATAACACAGTGTAAGCAAATAGCTAGGTGATATTATGCTGTGATTCTGGCAGACTTTCTAAGTTAATTAGGGTCAATGTAGATCAGTTTTATGCCTTCAGGGAGTAGTGGTAGCCATACACTAAATGATTCCGAGAAGCAGCAGAGAGTATGGTAGCAGGAACAATAGGACTGCCTTGGATCATTGTATTAATTTAAAACATACAGAGGAAGAAATATGCATGAATGAGTCTGACTTCAGCTTCCTGGCCTGTGGAAATGCTGTTTTCAACTTTTTCCTAGTGGGAATAGTTACACAGAGGGTGTCATCTTGTCTGCTGGACAGCTGTAAGCCTGAAAATGCTGACTGTACTTACTGTATTGGCAGGGGCTGTGGGGATTAGGCCAGAATTTAGGCACGTGGTTGTTAAATTTCTAAGCTGAATGCTTCAAAAAATGTTGTAAACAAATCTTCAGCACAGCAGGAGCAATTCTACATGAATGTTATGATTCTTTTCCAGGAGGAATGTTGACACTAATTCTTGAAAAGAAGAAAAGAGCACCAGGAGTCTGTTGGCTACAGTGCAGATGAAATCCATAAACAAATGACATTCTATTGCAGCAGGAAGGAGAAGACAGATAATAGTGATGTGACAGTAAGCACCAATCACAAGATATCGTAGAAGAAAAAACAGCAAGGGTTAAATCACAGATGTGGCGGTTCAACTTTCTTTCTTATACATTACATATCAGGTGTCACGTTCAAATACCAGAGATGAAACTCTGTTAGGAGGCATGTAGGTGACCTTTATACACCCAAATGCTGTATACACACATTTTTAAAGGGTGACTGAAATACTGTTATGTAGAAGAAAAAACAAAATAATTCATTTGGCTTGAAGAAAATATGTGTAACACATTGACTCCTTAGTCTTTTTTCCTGATCTGTAAAAAAAGAATTATAATCTCACCCTGCTGCCCACTATCTGTGCAGTGAAATTCCCATTCAGAGATTTTAAGGCCAGAGGCTCAAATCACTCATCATGTATGATGTCCTTGGATGCATAAAATTTCATTCATTATTCCTGCATTTAACCTAATATTTGGCATTTGAATAAACAGTAGCCTCTTTTTTAAAGGTCTGAGCCTTCTCAGAAGACTGTAAGACATGGAGTTTGTCTTTCCTGATAGCATTCGATTAAAAATATATTACTCGTTTCCAGCTTGAATTGGTCTAGCTTCAGCAACTGTTTCTTAAAGGGTGTTTCTTTCCCAGTCTGTAAATCTCACAGGGGTAGCACACCTGGCCTGGGATTGAATGCCACTAAATAGCCATGTAATAAAAGCAAGAATAGTTCTTCATTTTACTCAGCTGCAGTAACATTATTTGATGTGGGGAAATGTGGGGGAAGGGTTTGATCTAAAAGCATTTGGGTTACCAGCAGTTCTACCCAGCCTACCTTAAATGTATTAATGTTCCAACTTTCAGTTGATAAAGGGTGAAATAATGATGTGTTACATTACAGGACAATCTGAGCCTGTTTATTGAAAAGGTACAGGAGATATTTTCTCAGCAGTCCTAGACGAGAACACAGTGCAAACTAAGAGCAAAAAATCACTGCAATAACCCAATGGTCAAAAAACTAATTCAGATAAAGAATAAGAAAACCCAGCAATTTGATTTTTTTGTCCTTTCAGACGTTAAAATGACATTTAAAGGCAGACTCATTACACTGTGCTTTTCACCTGGTAAACAAACAAATCTTTGCTAATATTTTTGAACACTTCCTTTGCTATAGTTGAACCAGTTTATGTTCTTTCTGTTTGGTGGTTTGTTTAGAAACAAAAGACAAAGTAGACTTACATCTCCAGCCCTGTGTATTGTAATAAGGGTATGCTGACAGAGGTGGATTACTGTCTGTGTTTGGCACAATACCTCTATGCCATGCGAAGACTCATGCTTTAAAAACAAAAACACCCAAACCAAACTAAACCAAAATACTGAAGACTAAAAGGCTTAAAATGAAATGCTGCAGCTCTTAAGGCATGCTCTTTTGTCAATTCTGCTAGTCTACTTTGTAAAAGACAGAACAGGTCTGGACTCTGGCATTACTGACTTGAGTAAATATGCTTGTAAAAGTAGAAAAAAACTGAAATTAATTGACCTTCACTTTGATCTCTCTGGTCCAGTATTGCTGGATAGTAGCTGCTAAAAGGAAAGGAGAGGAACTTTTTTACTTCCTAAAACAGAAGGAAAGAGGTAAGTGATGAAAATGTGAGGCTAGGTAGGGCACATCTTGCCTTGCTATAGACTGTATAGTGGTGTTCCACAGGGCTCAATATTGGAGGCCAGTTCTGTTTAATAACTTTATCAATGATCTGGACAAGGGGATCAAGTGCACCATCAGTTTGCAGACAACCAAGCTGGGTGGGAATGTTCATCTGTTGGAGGGCAGGAAGGTTCTACAGAGGGATCTGGACAGGCTGGATTAATGGGCTGCGGCCAACTGTTTGATGTTCAACATGGCAAAGCGTGGGGTTCCACACTTGCGTCACAACAACCCCAGGCAGCACTACAGGCCTGGGTCAGAGTGGTTGGAAAGCTGCCTGACAGGAAAGGACCTGAGGATGCTTGTTTACAGTGGCTGAACACGAGCCAGCAGTATGCCCAGGTAGCCAAGAAGGCCAAAGGTATCCTGGCCTGTGTCAGCAATAGTGTGGCCAGCAGGACCAGGGCAGTGATTGTCTGCCTGTACTGGGCACTACTGAGGCCACATCTTGAATCCTGTGTTCAGTTTTGGACCCCTCAAGATAAGAAAGACATTGACGTGCTGGAGCATGTCCAGAGAAGGGCAATGGAGCTGGTGAAGGATTTGGAGCACAAGTCTGATGAGGAGCAGCTGAGGGAGCTGGAAGTGTTTAGTCTGAAGAAAAGGAGGCTCAGAGGAGACCTAATTGCTCTCCACAACTACCTGAAAGGAGGGTGTAACCAGGTGAGGGTTGGTCTCTTCTCCCAGCTGACAAGTGACAACAAAAGAGGAAATGGCCTCAAGTTGTGCCAGGGGACCTTTAGATTGGATATTAGATAAAAATTCTTTCCTAAAAGGGTTGTCAAACAGGGATGCCTGGGGAAGTGGTGAAGTCACTATCCCAGGAGGTATTTAAAAGACTTGTAGTTGTGGTGCTAAGGGACAAGGTTTAGTGGTGGTCTTGTCAGTCTTAGACAAATTGTTTAGCTCAATGATCTTAGAGGTCTTTTCTAACCAAAACAATTTTTTGATTCCGTATTTTAAAGGGCATTTCTTTTTAGGTCATCACAAAAGAAAAATACTATTGATTATCACCATGGTCATACACAGTTGAATTACGAAGGCTTATCTCCTGCTTCTGACAATTTATACCACAAATTGCAGTATGATAACATTGTATCTGAAAGGTATTATATACTGCAGCACACCACACTGTCCTGACATATATTTCTGTCTTAGGAACAAATGCACCCCTGATGAGGGCTGAGTCATGTCACATGGCTGCAGAAGACAAGAATTCACAGACACAAGCTTTCCCAGGGATTGCAAGAAGTATCTGAGAATAAGAACATAGTATGCCTTTTTAGTTATGGAATGATTTTAACTACACTTGGGTTTGGAAACATATTATTTATATTGAGTATTTTGTCTGTCACAATCAAAGGACATACTACTGTACATTTGCTGTTTCCACTTTTAGATGTTTTTGGCATTTCTGTGTATTTTTTCAGTAGAAATCTTTTAATGAAAGCTAAAATTCTCATCGCAGATAAAAGGATGTTTATTGACAACTGAATTTGAAATAATTGCTGTTTTTCAGAAAAAAAAGTTGGTGTTGTGTTTTTCTGTGTTTTTTCAGGCTTTAGTATTAGGGAAAAAAAAATCCTTGCAAGGCCAATTAATAATTTATTTATTGTTCACAGTATTTGAAAATGTGGAAAACCAGGGCTAAGCTTTTTAGAAAACACAAGATCTCAACAAACTGCATAACAATAATGCAGCAGTTCATACAACATGCTTGCTGACATGTCTAAAATAATAAGGAAATATTGTTTATACAAATAAAAAAAACCTGAAAGCCTTTTGGAAAAGCAAAGGGATGTCCAAAAAGTAAAAAAAATTAATTTGAAATGTAACACTTAAAGGCCAGCTCAACATATGACTCTCAGTAGTCCAGATATTTTCTTACTGACTAGTAAAAAAGTGATTGTCATTCTTGTAAGTGCAGTGATAAAGCACTATCTAAGAGTGTGGCTACTCAGCTTTCACAGTCATTTGTGGTGTCAGAATTGTATTCCAAAGAGGTACAAGAGGTACAAGACTGCAAATGGTTTAGACCTAGTTGTTCATTCACACTACACTTTGCAGTAAAGAGTTTCTATCTATTTCATAAATTAGGGGTCTATTTCTCATAAGGTAAAAACTGTCCCCTTTGAACTTATCAACAGCCTCCTATCTTTCTTGAGGTTAAATTGCCAAGGATTTATTTTGTGAGCTGCTGGAGTGGAGTACTCCATCTGTCTCTGTATACTCTGTCAGTTGTCTGTCTTTAATGAACTCGGGATGATCTCTCTTTATAAAAGGGAAGTTACATTTTATGAAGACCATTACTGAAAACTGTAGTTAAGATTTTTAGATCTGTGTTTAATAGCAAGACAGATCTGCAGGATTAACATACCATTAAAATTTTTCCAGGTGTGGGCAATAATGTGAGAATAACATCCTACAGAATTAAGAAGCTCTTCCCCATTCGATAGTCCATTAAATTATCTGTCTACATCATTATTAATAGCATTAAAATTGTGATTTTGAACACAGTCTGTATTCACTGTACTAGGACCTTAAAAATCCTATGCTATAGTTAGTTTATAAATCATGCTAATATCTATTGGGTAATCAGTATCAGTAAATTAATATCCATCATTTTAGTAGTTAAGCAATGAATTGCACGTATCATAAACCTGACACATTCACTAATGCTAATTCTTTGTAGTATTATTGCCTCAAGCTGAAACATTTTCATTATTTTTGAAGTTGTCTCTTCTCTGCTTCAGCCATCCCATTTTTTTTCCTTTATGCACACCCCAAATTTGTTTCATGTTAAAATGCTTGATTTTTGCTGTTAACTCAGGATGAACATTTTAAAGGGGAATGTGATCAACTGTCAAATGCAAGGCTCTCTGAAGAGAAAGACTGGACAATTAATATGGGAGAGGGAAAACTGCTCAACTGCCTCTTTTATGTCATAATTCTTTGCTCTGAAAACTCAGGTTTCAAACAAAAGAAGATGAAGGATCTGAAATTGCTCAAAGTGTCAGTGAGAATATGGCAGACTAAGTTACAAGGCAGCAGAGACAAGTGGACCAAATGTATTGTCACTGAGCTGAATGGAACTTGACAGGTACATATGTACATAAAAAATATTGTTTGCTGGGTTTTTTACATGTTTAGAATCTTTGGGGAATTAGCAAGTTAACTTTTCAGCATATCATAGTAAATCTCTGTTGTCACATAAACTGAATCAAGGACCAAATGAGATAGGTATATACCATTACAATGGTTGGAACTTTAATTTTTTTTCCCTCTGTATCAAAAATAAGATTGATTTGGCCTTGAGACTGTACACCCAGATAAATGCAGGAAGCCCATTATCTCATTAAAAGAAGTACTAAATTAAGAATTGTGATGACAGTGATTGTGTAGTGATCATGTAAGGATATAAACCTGGAGTGAACATTTGAAAATTTTAAACTCCAGTCCCTTGTTGCCACACATAATACGGGACACAGAAGCAGAAGATCCGACTCTATATTCTGCTCTAAGAAAGAATTAATCTTGAACTCCTCAGTTACAGACTCTCCAGGAGAGGAAAGGAGAAAAAGGAGAACTACTTATCCTATAACCTTCTTCCTCACAAATCCTGGTGCAAGTGATATGAAAAAAAGACATACTCGAAATTACAAGGAATAGTATTCAAAAAATAATTTTGCTCTCAGAGTCATTTGATTATAGAAAGGGCATTTTCATCCAATATACATTAGAATCCAAGGGCTGCCTAAAGTAGGATTGGAAGAAGACTCAGATCAAATTAGTGACTTTCCAAGTAATTGTGTCTCCTTAAACACTGACTGCCATGCCTAGCAGTGTTCTCATTTTCCTCACTGACAATGCTCCAGTTCTACATTTTGTATATTACAAATGCTTATGGCCCCCTTGGAACCCTTTCAACTGTGTTCTATCTATGATTTAAAAAGAGATTATTGAGACAGATCTTTACAATTTTTCTAATCTCAGGAAATCTTATGCAGCTAGTGATGTCACTTCCATGGAGAAGAAGTGATTGAATTTATTTTACTGACTTCTGCAGAAGAAAAGAAGCACTGGAAGAAAAAAAAACCAAAACCCAAAACACATTTTGGGAGATTAATAAATAATGCAAGCTACCAGGAATCTGCAACTGCTCTTAAAGTGGGTGATTTTTGCAGTAATTCCCTAAGTACTCTTTTACATATAAAATTGAGATAACCTGAAAGTCTGTAGTCATAGTAAAGCTGATGGCACTGAATTCTGATTTTGCTTCTATTCATATTATTCCTGTTCACAGTCTTTTCAATGTTTAATGTCCTTTATATTATTATACTTTCAATCGTCAGTGATTCAGCCCTTAATTTATTTCCTCATGTTCTTCAAATTATTTCTTCCCATGAGTATTTCCAAGATGTTTTATGAATTAAAACAGAAGGGAACACCTGCCTAACTTACATGGACTTATATAAATGCGCTATGTCATGGGTTTAGGAACTGGACAAGCAGTTGTTCTATATTTAAAGTACAGTTGCATTTATAGCACTGTTTGCCTCATTCAAGGAATGGTTTGGGTTGGAAGAGACCTTAAAGATTACTTAGCTCCAACCCCATGCCATGGGCAGGAACACTTTCCACTAGACCAGGTTGCTCAAAGCCCCATCCAACCTGGCCTTGAACACTTCCAGGGATGGGAGATCCACTACTTCTTTGTGAAACTTGTTTCAGTGCTTCACCACCAACATGGTAAAGAATTTCTTCCTAATATCTAACCTAAACCTAACCTCTTTCAGTTTAAAGCCATTACCCCTTGTCCTATCACTACACATCCTTGTCAAAAGTCCCTCTCTAGCCTTCTTGTAGACTCCCTTCATGTACTGGAAGGCTCTATAAGGTGGAGCCTTGTCTACTCCCAGCTGAACAACCTCAACTCTCTCAGCTTGTCTTCATATGAAAAGTGCTCCTGTCCTCTCATCATCTTTGTGGCCCTCCTCTGGACTCACTCCAACAGATCCATGTCCTTCTTATGTTGGGGGCCTCATAGGTAGACACGGCACTCCAAGTGGGATCTCACAAGAGTGGAGTAGAGGGGGAGAACCACCTTCCTCGACCTGGTGACACTGCTTTTGATGCAGTCCAGTCCAAGGCACAGTTGGCTTTCTGGTCTGCGAGCACACATTGCCAAGATAAAGTACACCAACCATGGTACGTTCTTCTTCTCAAGGTTGCTCTCAATCCATTCTCCATCCAGCTTGTAGTTGAGGTTGCCCCAAACCATGTGCAGGACCTTGTACTTGGCCTTGGTGAACTTCAGAAGGTTCACACAGTCCCACCCCTCAAGCCTGTTCAGGTCCCTCTGGACAGCATCCCGTCCCTTTGGCATGCCGACTGCACCACACAGCTTGGTGTTGTCACACTATTGCTGTATAGAAATCTTGATTTTATACAATCATCTGATTTATTTTAAGTTTCTCCTAGTTTGCTTTCCATTGAGTGATATTAAGTAATTCCTAGTTAAATGCTAAGGTGTCTTTTAAGAAACAATGGTAGTCAGTCATATATTTTCTTCCAAAATGTATTACACTCTAATCAAACACAGTTAAATACACTTAACTTTATGACAAATATTCTACACAAACAATCATTCCAGTTGTTTCTTTTCCAGTTATGTTTGTTTTGTTTTAATATTTATTGAAAAGTTCTTAGCACTTTTGGAGATTTTATAACTTGGTAATAGGGGATGGCAGTGGGAGTTGATAAGGAAGTGGAGAGACTCCTGAGGACTGCAAGTAAGCAAATATCACTTCTGTATTCAAGAAGGGCAAGAATGGGGATCTAGAGAACTATGGGTTGATCAGCCTCACATCACAGGAGTGTGGCTGGGAGAAGCCAGCATGGATATTTGAAGAGGAAATAGTAACCTCGAAATCTGGAAGACTTCTACAATGAAATGGGGAGAGCAGTAGATGGTGTTTATGTTGACTTTTGTAAGACTTTCAGACTGTCTCACATCATATCCAGATGGAAAACATTACTGAAGAATGGACTATTAACTATTAACTCAAATGGTTGTGATCAGAGACACAAAGTCCAGCTGGAGTCCAGTTATTCGTGGTTTGTCCCAAGGGTTACATGCTGTGGCCAGTATTGTGTAACATTTTCATTGATCAGCCCCATCAACTTTAGAGATGATAACTGGTTTATGTACCATAGAGTTGATATTCACAGGGACCTTGACAGACTGGAGAAATTAGCACACAGGAACCTCCTGAAGTTCAGAAGGAAAATGCCATGTGCATAACCTCAGGCACCAGGACAGGATGGAGCCAAACAGCTGAATACCAGTTTGGCAAGGAAGGACCTAGGGTTCTGGTGAACTGCAAACTGACCTTGAACCATCAATGTGTTCCCGCAGCATAAAAGGCCATCAGGAGCTGGGCTGGATTACACGATGTTGCCAGCATGTCAAGGGAGGTGATCCTCACCCTCTGCTCAGCCCTGGTGAGACACATATGAAGTGCTGTGTCCAGTGCTGGACTCCTCCGTACAGAATAGATGTGAACATCCTAGATACAGTCCACTCAAGGAATATGAAGATAAGAGCTCAGAGCATCTGTTGTATAGGGAGAGACTGAGAGAGCAGGGGCTATTCAGCTGGAGAAGAGAAAGCTCAGGGGGATCTTATCAAGGTTTTTAAATTCTTTATGAGAGAAGTAGAGAAGATGGAGCCAGACTCTTCTCAGCATTGCCTCGTGACAGAACAAGAGGTAATGGGCACAAACTGAAAAATAGGGAGCTCCCTTTAAATATAAGGAACATATTTTTTCATATGAGGTTGGAAGAGATTTTCCAGAGTGTAACACTGGCCCCGGAGCTGTGGGCTTACTGGCTCAGCCAGGAGTTTTACTTTAAAAAAAAAAAAAAAAAAAAAAAATATATATATATATATATATATATATATATATATATAGGATTCTTTAATACCTTGAGATAGCATCAACAGAATAAGCCACGGACTTCTTCCCAAGAGGTATCTTCATTTAGGGGAGAAAATAAGGAAACTTGACAAAGGTTCAAAAAGGGCACTACACAAGCTAGACAAAATGCTCCACCACAATACCAACCCAGCACATACTACTCCACAACACTTAAGTCAAAATCCAGTCCCTCCAGCTCCAAGCCACTCAAAGCATCAAGAAAGGAGCAAAGAAAGAGAAGCAGAGGAAGCAAGAAGAGAGAGGGAGAAAGAAGGAGAGACAGATCGTATGTTTTTATCTGCTCTCGTCTCTATAGGCAAACTCCACACTGGTCACTGTTTCTGGGTCAGAGTGAGGGCAGTGGTCTCACTGTTCCTGCCAATCTGAGCCTGGGTTAGGGGCTCCAGGAGCTGTGGGGTGTTTTCCCAGGCTGTTTGTGACTGACAGCTACTCCAGGGCTTCCCCAAGTGGGCTCCAGGGCCCTGCCATGAAGGATACAATACCTCCCCACCTCCATGAGGTTTGACTCTGCCCTTTCTCCTCCATACACACACCTGCAAACCCCACAAGGTGGTTCTAACCCTGGTTAGAAATCTGGTGTCTAACACAGAGTGGCTGTGGAGTCTCCAATCATGGAGACATTTAAAACCTGATAGGATATGACCCCGAACATCCTTCCATGGGTGACTCTGCTTGATAAAGGTGGTTGGACTAGATGATCTCCAGAGGTGTCTGCCAGGCTCTGTCTTCTCTGATTGTCTAGCAAACTGATTAAGGCTGAGAAATTGCCATCAAATCAGTTACTGTTTACTTCTTTTTGCAAAATGTTGAAATTTTCCTCTGAAAAACATAGTAATCTCTAATGTTGACCACAGTGTAGAAAAGACTGTGGTTAAGACACTTTTCTTTTGTGTAAAAGCTACTTATTTATCTTCCCTTCAGAATATGAATAATTTAAAAAACCTAAAACATACTTAGATCTCAGTTGCTTCCTAAGCTAATTCTTTGAAACCAGTGACAGTTCTGAATTGTAACTGCAACTATATGTTTAACAAACTACAACAGAGAGAGTTTCCTTTAAAATGACTGATATGGGCTCATAGAATCATAGAATGATTAAGAACTTTCAAGATTGTGTCCAACTACTACCCCAGCACTGCCATGTTACCACTAAATCATGTCCCCAAGTGCCACATCTACGTGTTTTTACAACACTTACGTATAACTACACTGAGACGGTATATCTGGTGGTCAGAGATTTAGACAAAACTCACAGATTATGTATTTAGCTTTCTCCCCAGTTAGGATTTCAGGAAACATTCCTCCTCTGATATTTGCATTGGAAAAATGAATGAATACTTGCATATTTCACTAGGGTATTGTCAGGCTTAATAAACATGTGTTAAAGGCTTTGTTTGAAAGTGTCTGTAATGCCAGATCTCTTTGTACAAGCTATTACAAGAATACACAGATTTCTATCTTGTGGCAGCATTCTTGGTAGTTATCATTAACATGGGCTTTTGTTTTAGAATCCTAATACAGTAAAACAACCATCCACAACTAAAACAACCCCTCCCAAGAAAAAATTCTTTACCCAGTTAGACAAAACTTGCAGGACAGCTTTGTTATATAGGTCGTAGAATTTTGGTTTATATGCTTCAAATATAAGGGTTACCTCTTATAGAACAGTTACTTTTGTTTTGTATTTTTAGTTGTATAAGCATACATATAGAGGTGTCCACTTACAAGAGACCAGTTTGTAAAGCTCTGCTTTTACTTCAATTTGATAAAAAATATTTTAATAAGAATTGTCTTTTCAATTAAAAGGCTAATTTCTCTTTGAGATGAGAAGCTTCAAAAGGGTTGCCTGCGGAGACAAAACTGTTTGCCTTTAAACTGCAACATTACAAGTATCATAGAAGGCTTTGGATTCTTGCTGGGCTTTAAATCTTTTAGTGTATCATGATTTATTAAATACTACTTGAAAAGAGCAGGAATTGTGGAAAGAAGTATTAATTGTTCCCCCTTTTTTGGGGGTTCTGTATTTCAACCAGAACTAAGTTTCCCAATGGGGAAAAAAAAAAAAAAAGAAAGAAATCAATAAAAGTTCTTTTATAAATAATCACTGTACAATAAACAGCAAGCTTTTTGAGAAGATATAAACACTACCATCTCAGAAGTAGTAACTCCCAGTAGAGTAACTCCCAGACTTAACATGTAGTGGTATGGATTTACATGCTGCAAGAGAATGAAAAAAAGATTAACCTGGACTCGTACAAGTATTTCTTATTCCATTAATATAAATCTATTTTGTAGTATAAATACAATAGAAAAGGGATTCATATAAAGGTAACATAAAAATTGGCTTATTGTTAACCAAAATGGTCATGCCAGGGAAAACTCTTAATCTGAATGCAACTGATTATCCATAACAGTTCAGTCTAAACAACTATATATAAGAATATTTCATTTTATCAGGACTATTCTACTCATAAACTCCTAAGATGTAGATTTCTGTAAGCTACATATTTTCAATTTAACTCCAAAGGCTGTTCAAGGACTATATGGTTCTGCAGTATGAAAGTCAGATATGAAAGTTTGACGCAGGTAACTTAGTAGAACTTTCTGTTTAATTCTTCTTCAAGATCCAGCCCAAAACCATGTGGTGCCATTCTGCTAGCAAAAGATTATTTTTAAAAACTTAAATATTAAGTGCTTTTCCATTTCTTAGTTGTCTTTTACTTTCAAATTCCAAGCATTGTCTCCTTTTGCTGTATGACAACACATCTCATCCAGTGTATTTTAAACAAAATCTTTGTTCTTGCTCTCTTTCCTATAATTAATCTATCCATGTATCTGTGTAATTTTAAGAAATAATAGCAGTGGGTTTTCTTTGCTGTTGTTGTTTTCTTCCCTATATGTGCTGGTTTAAAGGTAAACCATCAGGAGGAATGAATCTAACTCACAAACAGATTATAAATCAGAATTACAGTTTAGTAAAAACATCGCCATAAGTACAAGGGTACAGAGGGACAAGGTCTGTTTAACCCATAAAAACAAGCGTGTAACCCAGCACCCTGGGGTACAAACAAAATGGTGATTGTCAACCCCTGTTCTGAGCACCACCTGGCCCTCCTAAGTACAAAGTAAGAGGAAAGAAGGGACCTGTTGGTGAGGATGATGGTCACAGTC
>JAWWEU010000001.1:39704747-39714868 GCA_035583155.1 Acropternis orthonyx | reverse complement strand
ATTGTAGTTCTGACTTGCAGTCTTTTTGTGAATTGGGTTCTTTTTCTCCTGCTGGTTTACCTTAAACCAGCACACTATTAAATAAACTTCAACATTTCTCACTTTGCAAGTCCTGGTCTCATCTCTGATGCACAGCTTCAGAGTCTGGGAAGACTTTGTACACACTGCACCTCTTGAGTGTGATGGTGTGCTCCCTCCCTCTCAACCTGACCTTTATTCCCACAGCCCTACTCAAGTGATTACAACCAGTGGCAGTCATAGTGGATGTGACTGGTCATGATGGCGGCATCCTGCTTGAAGTGGATTCAGGAAAGACAGATGACAACACAATAGCCAAGGGCTAATTTGAGTATGTGCCAAACTAAATATGGTTGGTATGCAAATATAAGTCAGTTATCTTACTCCATAAATAGTAAGCCCCCAGGGCCCATTTAACTCTCCTGCATGGCAGAAGGCTGCATGCCAGGATATCATCTTGAGTAGGGACACCTCCCAAGGTTATTCCTTCAGAATGATAGATTCCTTATTGCATCAGATAGTAAGTGAATTCGGAATAAGCACGTGGAATTTTGAAATCTTAGCTAAGTGATATAAAGGACAGGCTGTGCATGTATCATCCTTAAAGCTAAAACCATTACAACTCCAGAGATGAGAGTGAATCCAGCTGCACTAGACTCTTCTCCAAGAAGGAGTTTAGAACACAAGGAGATCCTTTCTGAAGGAGAAGGTTCTCTCTCACAGTTTGTCTGACCTTGTCCTCTAAGCAGTAAATACTCATGTGTAACTTGCCAACGAATCCCATCATACCTCTGTTGCATTTACCACTGAGTTTTGTTATAGCAACGAAGTATACTCTTGCTCCTCTCATAGTGAAGTGCGTGACTCCATCCACAACACTGAGAAAACAACACTTTAATCTCTCTCCAAAAGCACCACGTGAACTGAGTTCTCACTGGTCTACTCCATCCTGAAACTTCTGTGGAACATGGGAAGGAAATTACAACCCGTACCAACTTTTTTTTTAATTCTACATGGAATATCTGCTTCAAAATACACAAGAGTGCTGGAAGAGGGACTACTGAAATAAAACATTCCAAATTTCACACACTTTTGGATACAATCTTACTGTTTAAAATAATAAAGCCAAGGTCACTAAAAGTGACCAAAAAATTGAATTTGATCTGAAAGACAAACGAACTTTTGAATGTAGTAAAGGTGAAACAAGTTCATTCCTAAGGAAAAAAAATCAAAGAAGTACAAGGGAAACAGCCTTGTAAAAAGACAAAAAAAAAAAAAAAAAAAAGGAAAATGAATGCAAGATAAAGGTCTTACATAAAACAATTTGGAAAAGGTGCAATGTATTACTAATAGCAAGTGCATTAGGAGTGAGATTTAATTACAGAGAAAACTTTTAATGCAGTTTAAAAAGATTTTCTACTATACAGTGTAGACTCAGAAGGGAAACTGTCTCTCACAAAAAAGTAAAATTTCATTATCTAATTTATCCAAGTCCCTGTGATAGTTTTTACTTTTACCTTAAATTTAAGGCCACACTTTCCTAAGTTCCCATCCTGAACTGAAGATCAAGACTTGAAACAGAGTTAAAAGAGAAGAAGCACAGTTGTTCAAAAGGAGTCTTCTGACATGCTTATCCAAACACTCTACTTTTCTTAAAGAGAAACAATAAGAGCTGCCACTGTTTGGAAAACAATAGTGATGAACCTACACTATCAAGATATCTTTTAAAACATATAAAATGTGGATTTTTTTTTTTTTTTTTTTTTTTTTGCAAAAGGCAGAGTATGTTCTGTGTAGAACTAACAAGGAAAAGCAGTTAAATTGCTTTTATTGCAGCTATACTAAATTCTCTATTCAACTTGACCTCAGGTTAGTCATAAATCTAAAATAACTTGTATTCATGGAAATATTCTTAAAGTGTTTTACTGGATCATAAAAATATTCACATTGAGGACATCAAGAGTTTTTGAGGATAGGTCCCAAAGTTCTACAAATTTATTTGTTTAAGGGTCAGAAAAATTTTAAAACTCTCAATTCATGTAAGCAAAAATAATACCTCACCTTATAATAAACTGTGGCCCCCCAATCATTAAACCTGCCAGAAACAAATACTTCATTCACTGAATAATATGTATCTGGTTAACCCAAACTTCTCACAGATTCAACATAAATCCATTGGAAAAATATTTATATGTAGGTTAATGGATCACAAACATTTAATTTCCCAGATGATTGCTCTAACCACTAGAATTGGGATAATCTTTAGTTGTTTGATTTGTGATAGTCTTTCTTCTTTTTCTTCTTTTTCCCCTTTACTCCTTTCAATCTCCAGACATTGAAATATTTTTTTTTTCTAAATTACATTCCCTCTCTGTAAGAGTTTGTGCAGTTATATTCCTTTTGACAGTATTTCAACATTTTCATCAATATTTTATTATTTAAGCAGATTTTTTGGGACTAAGGTGGATCAGTGTCTATAGCAAGGGAAAGGATCACCTTTGTCAGTACATCTCTACTGCAACAGTCAAGGCTCTTCTTAAAAATGCTGTTTAACATTCCTTGTGTAAAGGGACTGAATATGTCTCAATCCTGATAAAGTAACTGAATACCAAGAGTTTACTCTATTTCTTAACACATCTCTCACTTTTCTATTTGATTTCAAAGTAGATTAGTTTGACTTACAAATATTTTTTATGACATTATTTGTGAAGAGTTCAGGTTCCACAGAAAAGCAAATAAACAAAAAAAATCATGCCTAAATTCCTGCTTGGGGTATTTCAGCTGTGTGTGTATGTCTCTGTATGTGTGCATGTGCACAAGTATGGAAACAGAGAAACAAACACACCTATTTTTGTAAATACCTGGAACTTGAAGATATTTGAATTGTAAAATGTTGGATTACTAGTTTGGAGGTAGTTAGACTATTTCAGACAGCCAGTTAAGATGTAAAAGAGAAGTACAGAATAAAAAAAGCAAAATAAATTCTAGTTCAAGTATACATAAAAAGATAGGAGCTTGATTTTAAAATTCTTTGTATCTTGTAGCGAGGCAAGTATGTGTTCTCTCATATCCAAACACATAATTAACAATAAGAAACACATTATGAGGGAAAAACTGTGTTCAAATAAAAGAGATCTCTATGCTTTTCTAAGACATAGAGGCAGAAAAAAAATGTGAAAAAATACTAGGCATGAAAGTATTTTACTTAATGAAGATATTTTTTAAAGATATAATATTTCTTCACAGCATTTATCTGATAGGTTATTCTCAGTCTGTTTCTCATCTTGAATAAAACTCCATGTTCTCTTTCCTAATAACTTGCTCTGAAGGAGGCGATGCGATAATACCCACTGCTTATACCATCTTCGTGAATTAGGTGAGAAAAAAGATTTCACATTCTTAGTCTGGTCTCCATGGATAGAACATCAAACTCAGAAATTTTCTTAAATCTGTAACAATCCACCATCCTAAAATTCAAGATGTCAACTATTTGTTTAGCACAGTAAAGCTATGTTGGATTTTGATGCCTCATGAACATTCAACTGTAATTTCAGGTTTCTCTACAGAGGTTGTATGACCAGTGTGAACTATCTTCCTTATTTAGATAAAATATCTTTTGATCTGTATTGTCTTGCTTCCATACAGTGACAACAAAGTAATCTCAGGTAAAAGAGAAATTAAATCAAGCACGTTGCAATGATTCATTTGATCCCATCCATATCTCCATTTCTAGTTTGGTCAGTAATGAGAAATAGGCACTTCTAGCTCATGATTCATTTGAATCTAAAGTAGAAAGCTAAAATAGGTCAGATGAGTCATATTCTGAAAAAAATGTTGCGATTTTTCCATTGATTATAAAGAGAACCTAGGGGAAACCCATAGATAAGGATGTTTCTGTGGTAGATTTCTAATGTTACGTGAGATTAATCCAACCCATGATATATCTACTAACAAGCAACACTGACAGCAAGCATGACTGCAAAAACTTGTCATGTTTTCAAAGAAAGAGACATGAAGAATTGAATTTGAAGGAAAATTGCTGATGAGTTCGTGACTGTAATCAAGATGTAAAGTGCTAGTGTTTGTCATAGATTAATTTCAGCATAAGTCAAGGATATAACTTTATCTCATTCTTTGAATTATTTGGACATAAAAGGAAGGGCAAGACAAAATGTTGCCTGAGTATTCAGTGTTTTAAATCCATATGTTTCATTTTTATTCACAGCCCTTCTCTAGCCATTAGGCATCATAACATCCGTTGTGAGCTCCAGTGCAGGACCAATCAGCACCAGCTCTGTCAGTTTGTATGAATAAACACAACTGCTGCTGGTCTCAAATTTAGCACTTAGATTTTTATAGTTAAAAAAGAAATGAAGAAAATTAATGTCGCTTCAGTAGATTTTAAATAGAACATTATGGAACTTCAGTAAATCATGTCTATTGAAATGCCATACAGAACAGTACAAGAGATGCAAACTGACTGATACTTGCAAAAGCAAAGCTGTTGCTAAACATTATCTGAAATTGTTTCACTAAGCCGGTGTAGAGGAACTAGTACATTAAATTCCAATAAACTACTGTAGTGGAGCATTGCTAATTTGCTGCTTCTGTGCAAATGAGTTGTACAAGTAGCTAAACTTGAAAGATGAATAAGAATCAACAACATCTGCAGCATTAGGATGAAGATATTAGGCTTGAATTAGTTGGGCAAAATTATTAATAACAAGGAGCTGAGAAGAATAACAATAGACATATTGGATACTTGTAGGAGAAATAGTGACATCAGCTGTGACCTGTTGATCAGTTAGTTTGTCAAGTGGGGATCTTCATAAGAGATTGAACCTAAATCAGAGTTTCAAAGCTTATTTTTTTTCCTACCTAAGGCTGTCTTTGGGGCTGATAATAATTCTGTTCTTGTCTTCCATCTTATTTGTTTATGGGTGGTTTTTCTATTCCAGCAACAGCCTCCAGCGACAGTATAAAGTCTCACATTGGACTTAAGTGAAAAGATAATGGTCTTTGTCCATTTTTGCGAACAAAATATCAAAAATATTTTAACTAAATACTGGTGCATGAGTGAGTCTTCCAAGGAAAGCACTGGTCTGTAAGGCTAAGCTGGTTTGCAATAGTATAAAGAAGACAGCCCTATTGTATCAAAGACATTGGAACCTACAACTTTTTAAAGTGAACAGGAAATGCCTATCAATCACAGCATTTTCAATACCCTAAATATTTGACAACTAGAAATATTTGTGTGTAGAATCACAGAATGGCTGAGGTTGTCAGGTACCTCTGGAGACCATCTAGTCCAACTACCCTGCTCAATCAGGGTCACTTACAGTAGATTGCTTGGAACCATGGCCAATCAGTTTATTTCATTGTCTCCAAGGATGGAAACACCAAAGACTCTCTGGGAAAAGTCCTCCAGTAATCAATGACACTCACAGGAAGAAAAGCTTTTCCTCATGTTTAGGTGCAAATTCCTGTGTTTCAATTTATGCCCATTGCCACTGGCCCTGTCACTGTGCATTATGAGACGTGTTTGATTCCATCTTCTTTATTCCCCAGTGCCATCAAGTATTTGCGCACAATGCTAAGATCCCCCTAAGCTTTCTCTTCTATAGGCTTAACACTCCCAGCTCTTTCAGCCTCTCCTTGTGTGTTAGCTCTTAGTTGTCTTTTTGGTGCTGTGCTAGACTTGCTTCAGGAAGTCATAGAATCTGGCTTACTGAATCCCAAAATCATGTCCAGCACTGGATGCAGCACTGCAGATGTTTCTCACCAGGGCTGAGTGAAGCACTGGGGCAGGGGAAGTCCATTTCCCTTGACCTGCTGGCAACACTCTGCCTGGTGCAGTCCTGGAAGCTGTGAGCCTTTTCTGCTGCAAGAGTACATTGGTGGCTCATGGTCAGTTTGCTAGCAGCCCTGACTCCCAGGTCCTTCCCTGCCAAGTTACTTTTCAAGCAATCCTGCTGTTTGGAATTGTTCTTCATCACATGTACTTCCCTTTGCTGAATTTAATGAGATTCCTGTCTTTAAACTCTGGAGGCTCCAGTCAATGTCAGCACACTGCTCTGGTACATCAGCAACTTCTCACAGTTCTGTATCATCTACAAACATGCTGAGGGTGCACTCTGTCCCATCATCCAGGTCATCAGTGAAGATGGTAAACACTGCTGACTACAATATCAACCCTTGGGACAAAGCACTAGTAACTTGCCTCCAGCTGGACTTTGTGTCTCTGACTTCCTGAGAGTCAACAGTTCAGCTAGTTTTCAACACTTAGCTGCCCAGCCTACTGTCAATTCTCTACTGTCCAGTAAATTACTGTCCATTTATCTGGTACGCAATTCATAATTTTGACTGTGAAAATATTATGGAAGAATAACTAAAGACATTGATCTCCACAGAGCTGATTATTTCATCATAGAAGGCTGCCAGGTTTGTTGAATGTAATTTCTCTGTTATAAATCCATGCCAAGTAATCCTAATCACCTTCTTGACCTTAGTATGTTTGTAAAGGATTTTCAAAATTATTTGCTCTATCACCTTCCTAGTGCAACATTATATAGATCTTTATATATAGATTTTTTTTTAAATTACTGTATTTGAAAGATGGTAAACCTTCCTATATGAATAAATCCTAAATCTTCTATTGTACCCTTACCAAATATTTGTGTTGTGTAAAATTTTTTTCAAGATATGAACTTAAAACAATACCTGGATCAACCAAGAAAAGAAAAGAACCTTCATTCAGTCCAATTGTTTAGGAACAAATTGAAACAAAAATACATAGGACTTGAAGGCAGAGAATAATTAGGTGGCATCACAGTGAAAGCAAAACTGAAGAAACTGATAGGCTTTGAACAAAATCACGAATGTCATGTTCCTGCAGGCTCCACAATAAACAAGAAGAGAGTCAACTGAAGGTTAAGTGCCACCCAGTAGAAAATATTTTTTACTTAGCACATATACTGGAGGTTAAATAGTAAAAAGAGTAAAATCTGTCTAACCTAAGGCATAGAGACTGTACATGCATTTCTGATAGCAGCAGCTGAAATCAGATGGGAAAAACATCATTATACATTCATTAATATATCCAGAAACAGGACAGAAACCAGGATACTGCTTGTGATGTCCAGGTAAATAAGCTCACTGCTGTTACAGTAAAGAGTATCTGTAGATTTAAAACAATCCCCTTGTACTTGGTTTGTGTGTACTTGGTTTTGGTAACCAGGAGGCTTCAGAGGTGACTTCTGTGGGAAGAGGCCAGAGACTGCTCTATGCCCCATACAGACACTTTCAGATGGCTCCAAAACAGAACTGCTGCTGGCCAAAGCTGAGCATGTCAGTGATGTTGGTGCCATCTCTGTGACAATATATTTAAGTAATGAAAAAAATTGCTGTGCAGGACCTGAGAAAAAAGTAAGAAAAAATGTGTGAAACAGCCTTACAGATCCCAAGATCCCTGAAGAAGGAAGTGATGAGGTGCTCCAGGTGCAAGTAGAGATTCTTCTGTGTCCTGTGGAGAAACCTATGGTGATGAGGTTGTCTTCCTGCAGCCCATGGTGGACCACGTCAGAGTGGATATTCACATTTCAGCCCATGGAGGACCCCACAACAAAGTAGATGGACATGCCCTCCATATTCTCAATATTCTTAACTAAGTGAGCAAATAGAAGCGTAATGCAACAGCAGTGGAGAATCAAGATCTCTGGGAAACCTGCTCCACTGCTGTCACCTTCACAGTAGCTTACCGATAAAGTATGATAAAGACAGAAAAGTGTGAAAACAGTGTTGGTTGTCAGTGGTGCCAAACATTTGCACTTAAAAAAAACCCAACAAACTTCTTGAACTAGATACTCAGAGAACTTGAAATGTTTTGATATCATACAAATTACACTTGTTTTCAATGGAACACTGGAAAAAGCCAAATGAGCCAATATGGGAACTGCCTTTTGCAAATGCTCAAATGTGGAATCACAATAGAGACATAACATGCTTCTTAGGCTGTTCCACAAGTACAGAACATTGTTGATTATCTTACCTTGAGGGACAGGATATGACCTTTTTTTGTCCCTTGCAATTTAGACGTGCATAATTTAAAACAGGACTTTTTATTCTCTGCAGTTGAAAACAGATAATTGTACATTCAGAGAAATATGTTCTTAGGGAATTTTCTCAGGTCTACATATGCAAGGTCAAGAGATGTGTATTTTTTGAGGCTTAAAATAGACCAAAGAAACATATTTGGTTCAGATGCCCATGTACTCTTTAACTTGTATAGTGCCTTCTAGCCTAGGGAATCAAAGCACTTAGACTGTAGAAGTTGTATCCACATTTAAATTGAAACAATAATTCCAGTATTCTGTAGAAAAGGAGTACTACAGAGCTTTATTTACTTTTACAGTGAACATCCATTCTGTGCACAGCCTTTGTTTTTGGCATTATTAAACTGCCTTTATCTTGATCCATGAGTTTTTTTCATCTTATTTTCTGCTCCCCCTTCTGCTGAGAAAGTAAAGTGATAGACCACCTTGGTGGGCACCTGGTGTCTAGCCAAAGTCAACACATAACATTACTTTTTGGTGCACAATGCAGGGCATGAGGAATTTGAGATAAGGATAGTAATTGGAAGAGCAAATGGGCAAAACTGAAGACAGCTAGAGAATGAAGAGTGGAATGATGACAGGGAATTTTGGTTCCTGTAATTGTAGTAAAGAAATTAAGGGTGGATTGTGTATAAATTGTCCACTTTCACTTGGTGTTTTGATTTTAGTATGGGAGATTATTTTTGTTGATGTGAGTGAAGTTTGTAAAAATTGTGACTATCATGTGATAAATACGGATTTTAATGTTAATTCTTAGATATGTGATTCAAGAAATGAGAAGTAGAATGTGTTGGGTTACCATGGTAAGATTTTGGTAGTGGGAGGGGCTGCAGGGTTGCCTTCTGTGAGAAGATGGCAAGACCTTCCCCTGTGTTCAATAGAATCAATGACAACTGGCTCCAAGACGGACCTGCTGCTGCCCAAGGCTGAACCCATCAGCCATGGTGGCAGAACCTTTCAGATAATAGATTTAAGAGGAGGAAAAAAACCCCAAACTGGGCAAATGCACTCAAAGAGAGACGTGAGAATACATGGGGACAAATAGCCTTGCAGAAAGCCATATCAACGCAGAAGGTGGGGGAGGAGGCGCTCCAGGTGCTGGAGCAGAGCTTCCCATGCAGCCTGTGGTGCAGCTCACAGTGAGGCAGCTGTGCCCCTGCACCCCAGGGCGGCTCATACTGGAGTAGAGATCCACCTGCAGCCCCTGAATATCCCACACTGCAGCAGGTGGATGCCTGAAGGAGGCTGTGATTCCAGGGCAAGCCCTCTTTAGAGCAGCCTCCTAGCAGGATATGTGGGCCCATGGTGAGAGTCTATTCCTGAAGGACTGTACCCTGTGGAATGGACCCACACTGGAGCAGTTTGTGAAGAACTGCAACCTGCTGGAGAAGTTAGTGGAGCACTGTCTCCTGTGACACAGGCCTGTCTCTGGAGCAGGGGAAGGGTATGAGGAATCCAAGCCCTGAGGAGGAAGGAGCAGCAGAGACAGTGTGTGATGAGCTGACCACAGACCCAGTTCCTCATCTCCCTGTTTCACTGGATGGAAAAAAGTAGAGAAATCATGAGTGAAGTTTAATCCAGGAAGGAGAGAGGGGTGGGAGAAAGGTGTTTTAAGATGTGATTTTATTTGTCATTACCCTAATCTGATTTGATTGACAGAAAATTTAGTTAATTTCTCCTAGCTGATTCTGTTTTGTCCATGACAGCAGTTGATGAGTGATCTCTCTGCGTCCTTATCTCATCCCGTGTGCCGTTTTCTGTATTTTCTATCCCCTACCCAGCTGTTGAGGGCAGAGATGGAGCAGCTTTGGTAGGCACCTGGCACCTAGACATCGTCAACTCACCACTTGTCCCTTTCTGTGAAGTTCTGCACCTTGTTTCTTTCCCAGCATGTGTTCCTGAGAACAGTCCTTAAAATATGTGATGGGTTTGATAAATCCCAAAAAACTCAGATTAAGGTTTTAGTTTTAGCTAGGCCCCACTTCTGTGGGT
>JAWWEU010000001.1:39641366-39687112 GCA_035583155.1 Acropternis orthonyx | reverse complement strand
TTTTACCGTTCACCTAATTAAACCTATTCCCTAATTTGAAATCTACAGTGAGTCTTGGTGTGATTAATCGTGTGGAGCCCCCAGATATCTTAGTTTTCTTTTTCAAACTAAGACACCTTCTCTGCTTTCTTCGTTGATCCAAGTCTGTGCAAACTGAATGGAACTGATCTGGTTGAATATAGAAATACAATCAAGGTGCAGCTCCCTACAGAGTGTAGGATGCCTCAGGGACTTCAAGATTTGGAGCACAGAGAGACATAGTGAAGACCCAACTGTTTATTCAGTGAGAAACACCATTCAAAGTAAAACAACCTGGTTTTCTACAATGGGAGAGATTAAGATTAAAGTTTTATATCTGTGCTGCAAGATAGGACAGGGAAGGATATTTTTTGGTTATTGTTCTGTCTTGTGTGGAAAGGACATATGCATTATTTTGGCAGTGTGTGTAATGCTTCTGAGCAGTCATGAAGACAGATGCATTTCTGCTCATATAAACTTAAATGTGCATAATTTTATTTTTTTTTTCTCAGTAGTATAGGTACTACTCTTAGACTCCAGGCATGTATAACATTGCAGGAGTTCTAGGATTGGCTGAGATTCCAACATAATCCTTTTTTATTTCATGGCATTACAGCAATATCCCCAATTAAAGTGAGAAGGAGAAACACCTTATCAAGTATATCACCGGTCTTTTAGCAAAAGACTGGGGATGCTGGTGCCTCTTCATAAAACCAGTCCCTATTCTCTTCATTGATCTCACAATTTAGAAAATATTAGATGAAGGAACAGGAAACAGGAGGAAAAATATGTAGATACTAAAGACATTTTATGTATAAGTGGTTTATCTATGTTATTAATGAAGATCTTCTGTAATAAATAACTTTGAATAGGAGAGTTAGCATCACTGTAAATGGACTAATGATAACTAGTTGTTGCATATTGATTAGATTGTAAAGATTTTTTCTACATTAATAATACATTTCTGCCTTCATAGAATCACAGAATTATGGAAATGTAGATGTTAGAAAGGACTTGTGGAGATCATCTAGCCCAGCTCCTGTGAATATAAGATCTCTTCCATTTGTCTGAAGAAAATATCATGTGATTCTTCTTCTTGGTAATGTGAGAAAGGAAACCAACCTTGATGTTGTCATGTTATGTTAATCTTAACCCATAAAATCTGATTTGGCTCTGCATCCATCCCTAGCAGAGCTCCATGTGTTCCATGCACACAAACATCTAATTCCGTCTGGTTGTCCCCACACTCTGTGCATTAGCGCATGGCCACACAGATACTCATTCATGTATATTTCCCAGGAGGGAAAAAAAAGAGGTGTGACAGCCAGCACCATAATTCTGTGTTTTTGGCATTTCCATATTTGTGCATACACTTGAGAAGGATCTTATTTCATTGACTACAAGTTTTTTCCTGTTCACGTTACCCAACATTCTTTGCATTCCAACTCGTGTCACCACTTCCTCACTTGACTGTGGGTCATAATCTCCCTCTGCCATTGTTCCTGTATTAAAGTCCTTTTCATCAGTTTGACTTCCCTATTTGCAAAGAAAATTTTACTCCTCCTGATCAAGAGGGTCTTGTTGCTGCCTGGCAGCCCTCAATGCTCAGAGGAGATCCTGTGGTTGTAAGAACCAAATCTTTGGTTTCATTCAACAAGTTTCATGACCAGTGTTATCCATCAGGCTCCATCTACTCTGTGTCAAGCCCTTTGCCCTCAGTAGCAAAACCGAGATAAAAAACCGCCTGAGCCCCAAGCCTTTGACTGTCATCCTGGGATCCCTGTAATCACACTTGATATGCTGCAGGTCTTCCCTGATAGTATCCTGGGTAAACCTTCACATGTGTTTCCTTCCTCACATTACAAGATTTGGAATGTAATGAACAAATAACAAGGATTAGATTTAGTTGCTGATACATAGGCACATCAATCTGTAATGATCTGATATTGTGTTTTATCTGGCCTCTACTACTGAGGAAGGACTTGTGTTTCTCATAGATTTGATTCTATTTCCTGCATCTACTCTATATGTCAAAGCTGTCAGCCCACTCCAGATATTTCAGATACCTCAGAGTAGCAAAAATGGTATTCCAGTCATGAATGTTTAAGAAATGAATCAGTTGCCAGACCACTGAATAGCTCTCCTGTCTCTATTGATGGTAGGGACCAAATTCAGTAGCTTAAATATGACATCTTGTAGCATTCTGGTTGCTTCATGCTGACCTCCATCTGCCACCTGTAAAGGATGCAAGTCCCACATGTTCTGGGTCCTATCTTCCCATGCATTTCAGATACATGTAGTCATCTCATATGATACTAGGCAAATTAATAAATCCCTAAATTTCTACCGTTTATACTGTGAATAAAGACATTCAGCACATAAACATATTTTACTTCACATTTCTGAACTTAGGCCTGAATCCCATCCCTCTCATGACATAGACTTGATGTTCACATTCACAGTGTGAGGAGCTGGATATCCTTCATGTCAAAGTGAACACAATATGAATGCACATGATCTGTTTGAGATAGCCTTTGCTTTCAACAGCATAGATGTTGCCCAGGACACACTCATTGTCTCAGTAAGCAGCACTCAAGTCCTAAAACAAAAAAAAAAAATACAGACATATATACTAAACTGAGTAGTAACTGTGCCAGAAATTCACCTCAGAGGGAATGTGCTAATCTGCTATGAAGTACGGGGTTTTTCAGGATTGCAGCCAAAAGGGTAGAACTGAGCTTGCAATGTGTGACAGAGTTTTATATAGTTACACCTGTCAAAACTGTATGTAATAAATGGATTAGTTTGCTAATATCACAAAGGGAAATTAAGTAGAGCAGAATAGTGCATTTTTTATTATTATTTTTTCATCCAGTACTAAACAAATGTACTCTGAGTACTAGGTCTGGCTGGGATGATGTCAACTTGTTGGATAGCAGCCTGAATAGTGCTGTTCTTTGTATTTGTGACCAAAAGAGTGTAGATAACTCATCAGTGTTTTGGCTGTTGCTGTGTAGTACTTGCACAGCATTAAGATTTTCTTTTTCCTCACTCTGTCCTGCCTCTTCTTTCTTCCTGATGGGTAGGCTGGGAGTGAGCTAAAAATTGCGAGGAAAGGCCAAGACAGTTGATCTGAGCTGACCAAAGGGATATTCCATATGGTATGACATTGAGCTCAGCAATAAGAGCTCTGGAAGAGGAAGAGGCATGGTGGACATTGGCGGATATGGTGTTTGCCTTTCCAAGCAACTGTCACATGTGCCAACATGCTGTTTGCCAGAAAATGGCTGGACATGTGCTTGCTGATGGAAAGTAGTAAAATAATTACACTTTTTTTTTTCTTTCCTGTGAACACAGCTTTTGATTCTTTTATTAAACTCCCTTTATCTCAATCCATTAATTTTCTTGCCTCCATTCCATTTTCTCACTGACCTGCAAGAGAGGGAAAAAAGCAAGAATTTTTGTGGGCACTTGGCTGCTGACTGGGGTCAACCCACTGCAGTCTGAGACTTCTTGCCATAATCATAGAATCATAGAATGGTTTCAGCTGGAAGGGATCTTAAAGATCATCTAGTTCCAACTCTCATGCCATGGCCAGGAATGCCACCCTCTAGGTCGGGTTGTTCAGAGCCCCATCCAGCCTGGCCTTGAACACTTCCAGGAATGGGGCATCCACAACTTCTCTGTGCAACTCATTCCAGTGCCTCACCACCATCACAGTAAAGCATTTCTTCCTAACATCCAATATAAACCTCTCTTCTTGTAGTTTAAAACCATTTTTGTTAGTTCTATCACTATCTGCCTGTGTGAAAAGTTCCTCTCAATCTTTTTATAAGGCCCTTTAAGTACTGAAAGACTGCAATGAGGTGTCCCCAGAGCTTTCACTTATCCAGTCTGAATAACCCCAGCTCTCTCGCCTGGTCTTTATAGTAGAGGTGCTCTGGTCCTCTGATCATCTTTCTGGCCCTCCTCTGGACCCACTCCAATAGGTCCACAAGATGAGTTGGTCTTCTGGGCTGCAAGTGCACACTGTTGAATCATGTCCAGCTTTTCACCCACCAGAATCCTCAAGTCCTTATCTTCAAGGCTGCTACCAATGAGTTCATCACCCAGTCGGTACTCATCTCTGGGATTTCCCTGACCCAGGTGAAGCACCTTGCACTTGGATTTGTTGAACTTCATGAGGTTCCCGTGGACCCACTTTTCAACTTTGTCCAGCCCTCTCTGAATGGCATCTCTTCCTTCAGTTGTGTCTACTCACCACCCAGCTTTGTGTCATCTGCAAACTTGTGGAGGGTGCACTGGATCCCACTGTCTGTGGCATTGATAAAGATGTTAAAAAGCACTAATTCCAAGACAGAACTCCGAGGAACACCACTCATCACCAGTCTCCACCCACACATAAAGCCATTAACAACTCTCTGGCTACATGCATCTAGACAATTCCTTGTCTTATCCTATCCTTAGTTTGACTTCTATCATGAGCAGCCGTTATATTTTATTTTAGTCTGCTCTTGACAGAAAAAACATACACTAACATGACTTTAGCTGAGCAGCAGGCAAGAAATATTTGATACTGTTCTGTATTTTTATTAGCTTAATTATAATTTCACAGCCAGCTTTTATTGCACCATTCTTAAACTCAGCAAAGTAACTGTCACCTTGGTAAGAGTAAACATGCAGATCTTCCTAGTAGCTATTTTAATTCATGCAAACATTTTTCCCATGATATCTCTTGGAATTGTGAAATATGCTCACATGGTCTGTCTTTGAATGTGTGTAGTCATAGCACTGGTGATGACAGTTTCAGAAATCAGTAACTGAATTAGTTTGAGAGGTGTGGGATCAGCTGCAGAAGCATGTAGGGAAAATAGTCCAATACTCCTTTCATTGCCACCGGTCCCTCATCTTCTCAGGATAGATTCCAAATGTGAACATGAGAGCTGCTGAATTCCTGCCAGCTGGAGCACAGCAGAAGACAATATTTGCAAAGTGTGAAAGGAAACTAGTGAAAGGCAGTCCAGATATCAGTGGGAGTGAGGATGGAGGGATGGGGAGAGAATAAAAAAAAATAAAAATAGTCAATTCAGAGTTGGATATGGCACTTCAAAGACTTTTTCTGAGCTGAGCTAAATACACTCTTAAAGATGACTTGTAGCTGTGAAAACAATTTCTGGGTCGCAAAGTTTATATTATTGGAATGAGTTTTGAAATAAGCCTAGTTCAATTCATTAGCCTCATGTCACACTTAAGCTATCACAAGTCCTTCCATTAGGTAGGAAATTAGTTTATTCACTGGTGAACCAGAGAGATGAAACACAGGAATTTTATAACTAGAAGTTGGACTCTGCAGAAAAACTGACAGGATTGCTTGATAAAGGAGATGGATTTCTCTGGGGGGTTGTAAGTCCTTCATTCAATCTGTGCCCCTGAGCAGGAGCAGGTGCACTGTTCTGACATGAAACAAAATTTCAAAGGTTTAGTGCCTGAATGGGAGATCAGGCCTCAGTATATTTCAAGCCCCATGAAGCTCCATCACTAATCATCTCGCCTCTAGAATACTTTGACATTGGCAATGACTAGAAAGAAAGATATTCCCCAAAGTCTGATTAGCATAGTAGGCAATTGATGTAGTGGAGGACCACCCAGAAAATAATTAGTAAATTACCATGAGAGAATTTTGAAACATAAATCAGTATATAGAAGAAAGGGTAAAAAAAAAAGTAAAATAAAATATTGACTTTGCATCATAAAACACAGTGTTAGGTACTACAAGCATGGATATGTTGAATATACTGATTTTCAATGACAATTGTAATTTCAATTAAAAGGTGTTCAATTGCTACAGCATGAAGGACCTTGAATATTAATCAGTGAGTAGAAAGCTGACATTCATCTGCTAATCTGTGGCAATTTATTAGGTAGATGCAACTCAGCCCAAAGCAAATACAATGTAATTCAAGTTAACATAGCCACTAATGGAGAAAGAATACTCCGAATTCAATTATCTTGTATTTGCCATGAGCTAGGAGAACAAACATGGATATTTATTGTAGATTAGTTAATGTGCACTCTTACTTATGATGGCTTGGTCATGTTCCCGAGTCTTAAGCTGCATTTGTGGTGCAGTATTCAGGCCTTATTTATTGTAAAGGTGCTTGTTTTATCTTTCTTTTGTTTATTTCTTTTTCTATTTAAAGTAAAAAGACCACATCAAAACTCTATGATATTAATCATAGGTATTAAAATGTTCAAAGTTCTGAGATAACCCCAATATTAAATTTTGAGTTTATCAGAAATATCTGCTTTTTTATTCTTTCTGTTCATACATCCATCTTAAAAGATTGGGGGTGTTTGGTGAAAATCACAATAACTATTCAAATTATTTTAAATAATTACCAATATGGTTTTCTGCTAAGAATAATAAAATAGTCAATAATGCAAGCAAAATATTTTTAAGATGCTCAGCCTGATGTGGTCTAATGTGCCTTATGTGCACAGCCATTAGAAATGGTCCCTTCCATCACAAATGAAGATAAGGTTTGAGGTCACCTAAGCTATTTGAATATACAAAAGTCCATGGGACTAGATGAGATATATCCCAGCATCGTGAGGGAACTGGATGATCATCACATTTCAAAAGCTCACATGAGGTCCCCAGTGGCTGGAGAAGACAGACCATTGCACCCATTCTTTAAAAGGGTGAAAAGGGGGCCTGAAAGGTAAGCTCAGCCTTACCTCTCTGCCTGGTAAAATCATGACACAGATCCTCTTGGGAGTTCTGTCAAAATATATGGAAGACAGGAGATGATTAGAGACAGCCAACATAGCTTCACCAAGGGCAAAATGTGCTGGACATATCTAGTGGCCTATAATGGACTGCTTTAGTGGAGAAAGGAACAGCTACAGATGTAATCTACCTAACTTTCTGTAAGATCTTTGATATAGTGCCTCACAACATGCCTACCTTTAAATTGGAAAGCTATGGTTTTGATGGAATATGCTGGTTTTGACTGGAGTAGAGTTAATTTCCTTCACAGTGGCTAGTATGGATCAATGTTTTTGATTTGGGCTGAAAACAGTGTTGATAATATATATAATACAAAAAATGTTTATATTACTGCTGAGTAGCACTTGCATGGCATCAAGGACTTTTCTGCTCCTTGTACTGCTCTACCAGCGAGGAGACTGGAGGTGCACAAGATGTTGGTAGGGGAAACAGTCAGGACAGGTGACTCCAATTGGCCAAAGGGATATTTCAGACCATGTGACATCATACTCAGTATATAAAGCAGGGGAGAAGAAGGAGGAATGAGGTGATGTTTAAAGTGGGAGTGTTTGTCTTCCCAAATCACTATCATGTATGATGGAACACCTGCCTGCCCATGGGAAGTGGTGAATGAATTCCTTGTTTTGCTTTGCTTGTGTGCAGACCTTTTGCTTCACCCATCAAACTGTCTTATGTCAGTCTACAAGTTTTTTTCTCTTTTATGCTTCCAGTTGCCTCCCCCATCCCACTGGTGGGGGAGTTAGCAAGTGGCCATGTGGTGCTTAATTGTCATCTCTGGTTAAAACACAATATGTGTGAACTATTAGCTGGGCTAGGAACTGACTGGATGTCCAAAGAGTTACAGTCAACAGCTTCATATATAGGAAGAAACCAGTAACAAGTGCTGTCCCTCAGGGTCTGTGCAGGTATCAATACTATTTAATATCTTCATCAGTGGAGCAGACAATGGGATCAAGTGCACCCTGAGAAAGTTTGCAGATGACACCAGGATGAGTAATGTAGTTGATTTTTGAGATGAGTGGGATGCTGTTCAGAGGAACTTTAACAGGCTCGATGAGTGGACCCATAAGAAGCTCATCAATATCAACAAGGCCAAGTGCAAGGTCCTGCACATGTATGACAAAAATTGCCACTATCAGTATAAACTGGGGGATGAAATGATTAGACCAGCTCTGTAAAGATACGGGCAAAAAAAAAAAAAAAAAAAAAAAAAAGCAGGACACAAGCTGGCAATGTGCATTTGCAGTCCAGAAAGTCAACCATATCCTGGGTTTCATGAGAAAAGTGTTGTCAGCATGATGAAGGAGGTGATTCTCCCCCTCTAGTCCACTCTTGTGAGACCCCACCTGAAGTGCTGCATCCTGTTTTGAAGTTCCAACACAAGACATGGACTTGTTGAAGTGGGTCCAGATAAGGCCACAAAGATGATCAGAGGGCAGAACACCTCTCCTGTGAAGTCAGGCTGAGAGAGATCTGAGTCTGTCCAGCCTGGAGAAGAGAAGGCTATGAAGAGACCTTATTGTAATCATGCAATACTTGAAGAGGACTTATAAGAAAGACAAAGAGAGCCTTTTTACCAGGACCTGTAATGATGGGACAAAGGGCAGTGGTTATAAACTGCAAAAAGTAGCTTTAGGTTGGATATAAGAATGAATTTTATTTATGATGAAGGTGATGACACTGAAACAGGTTTCCCAGAGAACTTGTGGATGTGCCATCATTGGAAACATTCAAGGTGAGGTTGAACAGGACTTTGAGCAACCTGTTGCAGTGACAGATGTCCCTGTTCATTGAGGAGGGGGAGTGGACTAGATGATCTTTAAATGTATAATTTTCTGTTAATTTATCATTTTATAATTCCATCACTCTTTGAAGTTGTCACAAACAACTTCTAAAGTTCTGACAAACTTGAAATATTTTAAGAAACACAACTTACACTGATAAATTTTGCCAGTGTACAAGGCTTTTTTCAAGATTGGCAGCTCTCTGGAAAAAGTCAAGGCTGCATGAAAGGATGTAGAATTTAAAAAACAAATGAGATGGGTTTTTTGGTGTTTGGTGGTGGATTAACAGATGGCTGCTGAAAGAATGCAGATACTTATATGAATGAATGTGTTTGTATTCCAGGAAAGAGAAATTAGAAAAAGTCAGAAAACGGGGGAAGGGTAGTGCTATAGTAAAAATAACACCTACAACAGATGTTCTGCAATTGAATTGTCCAAGATTTTTTTTTTTTTTTATATTGAAACGGAAAAGAAGAGCTACATTGGAAATGTGGAGAAGGAAAAGAATACGTGACACAAAAAATATTAAAGGATATCAACCATGCATTTTTTTAGCTGTCTTGAAATAATAACTTTCTCTTTCTCATTTACATATCTCTAAAGGAAATTTTGAGAAGGTGAATAAGTTTGTGTAAAACCAATGTGACCTTCTGTACAGATAAAAAAAAAAAAAATTAAACCAGATCACAGACAATCAGGTAAATTAGAATATGTTTTTCTGTTGAATGGATCTTTTTGAAGCACTTTAAGTGAAAACATTTTCAGCTCTTTGACTGTTTGACTGTGCACTTGAGTAAAGTGTTTTATACCTCTCCATGAAAATATCTTACCTTGTAACTTTAAAAATTCCTCTAATCATACTTTATTGCTTGTATTTAGAAAACCAAAGAAGTTCCAAAACAAAAATGTTCCAATAGCATGAGTACCAAAAAAAGTCCTTAAATATTATGAGAGTGGGTACACTATAAAAACCTGGGTTAAACAGGCAAAAACTTATTGTATGATACAAAGAAAATATTCATATATAAAAACCTGTTTTTGCAGAATCAGTACACATTAAAAGAACAGACATCTAACCAAGAATGCCTTTATAAAACAAATTTTTGAGATAAAATAGTCCTCAGTAGGCAAGATGATGGATTTCATCCCCTGAGTTTCATAAGCTTTATTTAATTCTGACATTACATGCTGAATTATCCTGGTTAAGACAGAAATCTTCTGGGACATTATGCTGTTTACTGGTTGGGGGTTTTTATTTAATTATTTATATTTATTCAAAGATAGGATACATAATAAATACAAATTATTAATCTTTGTTTAACAGTGTAGTTTACTTATAAGTACAATACTTGAAAACCAGGATGGAATATAAGACTTCAGCAAACTTTTAATGTTCTAATCTTTAAGGAATCCATACTTTTGGGAATCAGTTATGAAAACGTACAGGCTATTAAATGATGTCTGGAGCTTATGAGAGGAAAATTATTTTCTAGAATGAGAAAACTAAATGACTATACATTGATTGTTAAAGCTTAACTTTCCAGTTGGGAAAATGTAATGAAGGACAGATTTTGATGCTACTCTGTTCTCCAATATACTGTACCCTATCAGAGTTCCCCAAGTTAAATCCTGTCAGAAGTTCAAAATCTATGGTTAATTTACCTTAAAGATTTTTTTAAAAAAAATCCTTTCCTGATCTAAAATCAGAGAATAACCACAACTTTTGACAAAGTATTTAAATAATCATCATGTAAACTTTAAAGCAGGTAGTAACTTATTTCACTTTGAAGTGAGCTGCAATGGTAGCTTTTTATTAACAAAGGCCTGTTTTTGTTCTATTAGCAACTATAGGCACTCACAGACCAGAACATTCATAACCATTTTTTTGATAATATAATAGACTGAACTACCTGAGTATTTAATTGGAATGTATTTTTTATAATCCTCCATATATTTTGGTTCTACTGTGAGTCTTCTTCAATTTTTCAGTAACCTTTCAAAATGTATGTCAGAACTGGTGCCGGGTTTCAGGAGTGTCATGATAGGACCAAATAAAGGGAAAAAATGCAATGTTTAAAGATACTCAGTGTTTATGTCTTTATATGTCCAAATGATATATTAAGTCCTGTTGTTCAAAACATCCACTTCAAATATCATATTCAGTTATTTACTAACTGAGATACTTCAGAGCCCTCCCTGTCCATCCTCCATTCTCTAGGCATCTGTTCCTCAAAATAGTATAGCTTTAACCTACATGCTTGGTTGGCAATGTCTATATTTCTCTGTAATAAAACATTAATCTACCACATTATGAAGTGATTCAGGCTTGCCTTTTCTGTTACTTGTTTTTCTTTCAGTTTCAATACCATCTGAAAACTACATCAGTACCTATTTGATGTTGTCTTTTTGAGTTATTGATAAAAATAATAACCCAGAAGGATCCAAGAAGGTGATCTCTTCAGGACTTTACTACAGATTATTTACCATTGATTCTCATATGTGTGTTTAATTTCAGAAAGTATAACTTTTTAAAGGAATATTTTTGTTCAGATTATTGTCATAGAAACAAAAAATTTCAATGCAACAAAGAACATCCTACAAAATTTAGATACTAAACACACACACAAAAACATTTTAAAATAACTTGTATTTCATGACAACTAAGATAGTGACAGCCCTGAATCACATAAATTTCTGTCATTAACATTACACATGTTTCCACGACAAAATTATTGCAGGTTCAGGTCTAAAAAATAGTGCTTCTAATTTGTTCTCATTACTTTTATAATATTTCTACTACATATTTGTGCAGCACATAGGTGTGATGCAAGTGAACAAATAAACACAAGGACTATCATGCATATGGGTTGGATGAAATATGTCCATGTGTTCTGAGAGAAATACCAACAGGAAACATCAACATTGCTGTCAGATACATGTAATATCCTCAGCACATCCTGTTTCTCAATATCAATATCAGTGCCAGGTTGCCTATCCTTTGATCTCTCATTTTTCCTGTGGCAAAAAAAAACCCAACGAACCAACGAACCAACCTTTTTTTAATTTTTTTTTACTACTTATTTTATGTCAAAGAGAAATAAAATGGAAATAAAGACATTTAATATATCTGTGATTCCCAGCTGTCCCCCTATGTACATATTCCTTATAATGTCACTGATTCCTGCACATCAGGCTCCTTCTCCAAATATATCCTTCTGAAAATGTGATGGTTAGTTAAAATATGGATGTAATTCTGCTCAGGAATTCTTTTGGCAGTAGGTGAAATTTGTCCTTTGGCTATCAACTCCCACAAGATTCTTTTCAGTAAGCCACGCTTAGACTTCACCAGTAATAGCTACATTTGGCTTAAAGCAAAATTAATTTCAGCTGCCCTAAAACTGCTATTTTTTCACATTTTTTAAGAAACCATCAGAAAAAAAGTGTTATTATTTCATATATGCACAGTAGTCCACTTATTCTGAAAGTTGTGACACTACTTGATCATCTCTGTTCAGTATTCCTGTTTAGAATAAGCCTAAAGTTTAATTTGAAAGAGGAAAGTGATCGCTCACAGTTACAAGTTAGGAGTTGAGGCTCGCAGGTAACTCAATTCCATTGAGATAATTGTAGAATAGCTTCTTAAAAGGGCAAATCTGGGCTGCAGCCTCTCAGTAAGATAAATGGCAAAAGATAAACTTAATTACAGTATTCCAAAGTTAAGAAAGAACAATATTTCTCCTAAAAGATTAAAAAATTAAAGATCTTTAAATCTCAAAAAGTGAAAAAGTAGTACTTCCAAAACAAATTATTTTACTCAATGGCTGATAAAATTTGGTTTCAAATTTCTCCTTTATTTGTATCTACAAGAGCTTATTTCTTCAAAAGCAGAAACCTAACTATCATGATAGTTACAGCTCATGATAGTCTTCAGTCTCTCTTCAACATGGAAGAACTTCATTTTTCATTTGGTGGTGCAATATTCTTCTGAGCTGGTGATGGAAGGCAGATTTATTCTCTGATTCTCAAAATGGAAGGCCTTCAGTGATGGCTTTTCTATGTGTTTTAGAAGTAAGTATTCCATAACTTTTTATGTGAAATTGATTGACTTCTTCAGGCAGGATCAAGAGGTGTCTCATCAGTTCCCTCTAGAATGCAAAACAGAACAGCAATTTAAGTTTGCTCTTTAAAAATAAGTTCAACCTGAAATATCTGAGAACTGAGCCTTTGTTAGAAAGGAGTTCAAACAGTCTCAGAGAGATGATGACTGAGTCTTTTCTCCCTACATACTTTGAAAATGAGTTGATCATATATTGTTCTTGTTATGTATAGGCCAAAGTAGTCTGAATGCACACTGACTGCATCAGGCTCAACAACTGAGATGATAGAAAAGAAAATAACTACTTCAAGTATGTGCTACTCTTAGCACCAAATCAAAATCTTAGCAAAATCAAAACCTTAAGGGAAGAAAAAAAGAAGCCGTATTTAAAGAAATTAGGCTTTTTCTGACTATGAAAATATGAAAATTCTGAAAAAAATTAATTTCAGTCTTTAATTCAGTAAATAATTTCCCACTAGTTAGACAACTATCTGTGGAGAGACACTGAGAACAAAAATGTGACTTATTTGATGTAAGTTGCTTATATGAAAATCTGAAAATATATGGAAAGCCCATGACCTAATGGCCAAGATGACTGTGATTAATCCAGTTGTAGTTGATCAGTTAAGAGACATGCCTTATTTGTAAATTGTTTTTGACTAATTGCAGTATCCCTCCTATTGAATTATCTTGCAATGTTTACACACTGCTGTACACACAAGCTCCAAATCACACTGTTAGGGTTAGAAGATCACTCCTCATGTTAGATAACTTATAATACTACTTATAAGAATCTGAACTACATATGACGTGAGCATTCACTATCATATTTGTTCAAGGAATGGCATTGGTTCAAGAGCATGACATTCTCCTTAAGCTTCCCATTGTACAATGGACTCTAACTAATTACATTAAAAAGATAGTCCAGTGTCTCTGTTTGCCATGTATGAACTATGATACTAAATTTCTTTGTCTTTTACTGCTGAAAACAATGAATGATCACAAAGAGTTTAATTAGTCCTAGTATCCCAATTAACGTAATATAATTAATTTACTGAAACCTGCTATCTGCTGTCAAGTTTTCACTGAAAAATAAGGTGAGATAACTGGGCTTTGTGAGGCAATTAGCAGATTTTCAGAACAGCAAAGTGAGAATTAGTTGCTACTTTTCACGTTCAGCTTCTTTTTGCTATTTCTTGCTGCATAAGAGACTTGTGAATGGAAAAACAAGTGGGTTGAACTGTTTTTAAAATCCTCAAGGGTGTGGGGGGAAAAAAACAAACAAAAAAATTACTTATATGTTTCTTTAGGATGAATTTCTAGCATTGCCAAGAGCATTTCTTTATCAGTTTAAAAGCAGAGTAAATGAGAGGTGAATTGGATTTAGAGCTGAAATTCTACCTTAAGTGATTCAAGAGAGGAGGGTTGTACTGAAGTTTCTTCTGTGGACTGTAAGATCTTTCAAGAGTATTAGTTTATACTAAAAATATAGAAATGTAGCTTCTTTTGCTGTAAAGTTCTACTAGTTCTTGCCAACATCAACTTATATTGGTATCTTTGAGTCACAGACGTTTCGATTTGTCATATGTAGTGGGTTGACCCTGGCTGAAAGCCAGGCACCCACCAAAGCTGCTTCATCACTCTCCTCCACAACTGGAAAAGGGGAGAGAAAATATAAGGGAACTTTCACGAGTTAAGGACCAGGAGGGATCACTCACCAAATATCATCACAGGGCAAAACAGTCTTGAATTGGGGAAGTTAATTGAATTTGTTGCTAACAAAATCAGAACAGGACAATGAGAAGCAAAACCAAATCTTAAAGACACCTCCCCATACCTCCTTCCTTCCCAAACTCAGTGGTGCAGGGAGACAGAGAGTGGGGGTTTGTGATGAGTTGACATTGGCTGGACACCAGGTGACCACCAACCCACTCTACCACTTCCCAGCTGGACAGGGGACAGAAAATAAGATGGAAAACAACTCATAGTTTGAGATATGGCAGTTTACCAAAGCAAAGTTTTTGTGCACAAGCAAAGAGGGAAAAAAAAGTTTATTCTCTACTTCCCATCAGCAAGAAATGTCTTGCCATTTCCTAGGAAGCAGGGCTTCATGCCATACACTGGTTGATCTGGAAGGTAAACACCATAAATAACAAATACTGCCATTTCTTTCTCCCTCAGCTTTTATATCTGAGCTGATGTCATAGGTATGGAATACCGTGTTGATTAATTTGGATCAGCTGGCCTAATTGTGTCACCTCCCAGGATCTGGTCCACCCCCATCCCCTTGATGGGGGCAAATGTTGAAAGAGTGCTCATGCTGTGCCAGTGCTGCTCAGCAGTAGCCAAAACACTGGTGTATTGTCAACACCTTTCTAGTTACCAATGCAAAGCACAGCACTGTGAGGGCTGCTGTGGGGAAACAAGATCCATCTCAGCCAGACCCAATTCTGGGTTATGGTCAGTTCAACACGGGTTGTTTATGCTGCTGCTCAGGGGGAGGAGTCTTTCCCCTGCTCCCTCTGGGGTCCCTCCCACAGGAGTCAGTCCTCAATGAACTTCTCCAGTGTGAGTCTATCCCACTGGCAACAGCCTTTCAGGCACAGCCTGGTCCAATGTGGGTCCCCCACAGGGTCACAAGTCCTACTAGAAATCCTGCTCCATGGGTCCGCATGTCCCTGTCAGGAACCTGTTTCACCATAGGTTTCCCACAGGTTCAGAGCCCTCTCTTGGGCATCCACCTGCTTTGGCATGGGTCTCCTCCAGGGGCTGCAGGTGAATCTCTGCACCTCCATGACCTCCATGTTCTGCAGGGGAATGTCTGCCTCACCATGATCTGCACCACAGACTGCAGAGATTCCCCTGCCTCTTTCAGCTCGAGAACCTGGAGTACCTCATCCCTCTTCTCCACTGACCTTGGTGTCACCATACCTGTTCCTCTCACATATTCTCGCTCTGATCCTCTCTGGCCATAGTTCCATCTGCCCAATAATTTTCTTCCTTCTTTAATATGTTATCACAAAGGCATTACTATCATTCCTGATTGGCCCAGCCTTGGCCAGCCGTGGCTCCACCCTGAAGCCAGCTGGCATTGACTCTGATGAGCATGGGGGAAGCTTCTAGCAGCTTCTCACAGAAGTCACCCCTGTAACCCCTTGTTACTGAAACCAGGCCATGCAAACCCAGTACGTCATATTATGAAAAAATGTGAATTCCCAAGGTTTCCAGCTGGGAGTTTCAAGAGCATCTCACAAAGTGGTGCATGTTTCTAATTTTAACATGTACAGAAGAAATGTTATAAAAGAAACACACGATAACTTATAAAAGGAAAGCCTAGGGAGGTTGTCAGAAAAATAACAAGAAAACTCTAGCATTGCAGAACATAACACCCTATGATGATACTGTTCAGAATTCACTTACAGGGGATAAAGTTCACTACATGAGATAACATGCATTGCAGAGGGGAAAGTGCTTTCTAAAATATTTTAAAAAGCACTTTGATTTCATTTTGCACTATAGGTCACTTTTGGAATATGTGCAAATAAAGATACAGTAGCATGATAATATTTGAAAAGTGAGAGTAGTAGTAATACAGTTTTTGCTACCCTTCCATTAAGAATTGTTTTTCAGACTTCTTCAGAGACCAATTTTCACTTGATGAGTACAGAAAAGGAAGTAATCACAGATCAATGAGTTACTTTCCAACATTTAGGTGGTTTTATGTCGGTATGAGGTAGTATTGCTTTATGTCCTCTTCCAACTGATACCACTGTCTGACATCAAAAATTTACAATATGGAGACTATCACTGAAGAGACTATCATGAGAGAAGAACTTTCCTATTCTCTGTTAGCTGCAAAAGTAATGTTCTATCTATTCTTTTGGTCCTTATTTTATTTTACAACTAAAAAACCCAGTAAAATAGCAGGAGGGCATTCACAGCTGAGTTAATTAACATGCTGCCAGTGCAGATGAACAAAGTCTGTTAAAAAGCACACAATCTTGCAAAGAACACTGTAGGAGTTCCTTTTGGCTCATGGCAATTCAATATTTAAAAAAAAAAAAGGGCAAAAAAAAAATTAAATGTAGGATTTAGCAGAAAATCAAATATCTCAATAATAATTAATAATTGATAGAATAATCAATAATCTACTGGAGCATTTGCATATTTGAGTTTTGTAACACCTCTATTTGTTGTGACGTCTTTGGTATACTGTAAATTGTAAACAAAAACTCTCTGGAAGTTGAAACATATATAGACACAACCAATGAAAATACATTTGTACTTGGAAAAATGGTTTTGTTTTGTTTTGGTTTTGTTCACTTCCACAGTGCAAAGACTTGATCTATTCAGAATAAAATATGTGCCAATCTAAAAATTGTTGGTTTGGGTGTTTTTTTTTTAAGCAGAACTTGTTTGTTTTTCTCCCAACATAGACCTTAATTTAGCAACCAAATTATATCTGACTTCTTTTTTTTTTTTTTTTTTTTTTCCCCCTTCATTTCCCAAAATGTAGGTTCTGTAGGAGAAACATCGTCTTCTGGGTGGGAGCAACCCAGACAACTTTATTGCCTGCTGTTTAGACACTGGATGATACTGGAAATGCAGCTCTGCCAAGGGAGTATCCTCCAGCTCACTAATCCTAGAAATGCTGACTCTGAGTGCTTCTCTGTAAAAGACAGCAATAAAAGATTCATTTTTCTCTCTCAAGGACACTGAGAGCAGAAGGGACCAACACTCCTCTTTGAAGGGACCATCTGGCCCTGTGCTCTGCCTCTATAAGCTGCAGAATTTCTTCCAGAAACTGGATTAAAATATGTTTCTCAGAGAGCTATCTAATCTGTTTTTAAGGACTCCAAACAATAACAAATCCATGGCTGCTTCAGGGAACTTGTTTAAACAGTTAATTAGCTTCACCAGTGCATTTTACTGCATCTTATTTCAAGGCTTAGTAAGTCTAACTTCAGTTCCCATGCACTGGATCTTCTTAGGCCTTCATCTGCAAAGTTAAGACATCCTTTTCTATCAAATAAAATTTCTAAGGTTAAGTATCTATGCAGCATAATCCAGTAACTTCACTTTCTCTTCAACAAACTAGTAGATTGAATTCCTTAATCATCCCACTTCACAGTTTGCTTTCTAGTACATCTGAGTCATTTTATGAGTCCTCTGAATTCTCTTCATTATATTCATACCTCCTGTGAAGTGAACACCTCAAACAGGATGAACAAATCTTCAAATTTTTACAAATGCTGTATGCAGAGGTTATCTGGTTCCCTTCTTGATATTCATTTATACATTCAGTGACAATGTTCACTGGATGTTATGCTGAGCTTCCACATTAACACTGTTCCCTCTGATAACACTTTATTCTCAAGTTGCTGCTTTCCAGGAAGAAATCTCTCATTCTGCTGAAGACTGCACTACTTCTCATGCTTGGCAACTTACACTCTCAGTGCTGCACTGAAATGTATTTTGCCAAATTATGAGCTTGTACCTGGGAGATCTGGAACATTGTGCAAAAGCACCCTCTTCTCCTTGTAGTTTAATGCATCCATTGAACTGTGCAACATACCAACAAAGATCTTACTTGATCATCCAAATACACACAGTATGATTACTGAATTGAGTAGTAACAGAAACTGAAGAATTCTCAGTGTTCTCAACTATCATAGACGCTAGCACTGTTTTTCCCCCCCCTTAATCTGCATTTGCTACCTTTGAATACCAACTAAAGCATATGGCCAACTGATTATACACGCTGCATGCCTTCTCAGAATACAGTATTATATTTAAAGTGTATGATTGCTTTTATCAAGTTGTTTTATTACCTGATCAAAGTGTATCACTTTGTTTTTTGTGCTCTCATTATATTTTCTAACAAAACAAGGCAATTGTATTTTTTTACTAGTTTCTGTTGGTGCATTGCCTGTGCTCTTAATATAAATGTTTGATGAAGAAAGAGAAACAAAGAAATTTCCAATAAGATGTTAAGGGTTCTAGCTTAAATAAGGGTTTAAGGATCCAGATGCTTCTATGCAGAATATATTAAACTAAGAATGAAGAAATTGCTCTCCTGTCCCCAGGATGAAACACATGGAGATTTTAACAATATAAAAACCAGTAAGGATCAGTGATGTAATGATCCCAGCAAACAACATGGTATTTGATGAAACACAATATTCTCTTTCTGTAACAAATTCTCTTTCTGTGTATGAATAGCAGTCTATAAGCTGCATTTTCTAAAAAAATAAAATCTTTTGTTTCAACCTCTGTAAATGATGCTGAATATTTTTATTATCTTTTGCTGTTTGGTCTGCATTTTCCATTTGGGTGACATTAGTTTACCAGACCTTCCACTTTTATCTTCACATATTAACCTGTCCTTTTCTGGGATAGAGTTAATTGTCCTCATAGTAGCTGGTATGGGGAGATGTTCTGGATTTGTGCTGTAAACAGTGTTGATAACACAGGGATGTTTTATTTATTGCTTAGCAGGGCTTACACAGAGTTGAGGCCTTTTTTGCTCCTCATCCCACCAACAAGGAGGTTGGGGTGCAAAAGGAGCTGGGAGGGAACACAGCCAGGAGACCTGACCCCAGCTGACCACAGGGATGTCCCATACTGCTCAGCAATAAAAGCTGGGGAAAGAAGGATGAAGTTAACACATTTGAAGTGATGATGTTTATTTTCCCAAGTCACTATTAGTGGACACCTGCATTCCTGGAGATAGCTGAACATCTGCCTGCCCATGGGAAGTGATGGATAAATTCCTTGTTTTAGTGTGCTTTTGTGCACAACTTTTATTTTACCTTTTAAACTGCCTTTCTCTCAGCCCACGAGTTTCTTTTTTACTTTTACTCTTACAATTCTCTCCCCCATTCAACTGTTGAGGAATGAGGGAGCAGCTGTGTGGGGCTGAGCTGCCCACTGGGATTAAACCATGATACTAATGCCAGAGGATTGTTACTATGACTCTGATTTTCTCGCTAAAATTATGTACTTGGAAATGGGGTTTAGGAAGTTTATTGTTTTCTTGACACTATTTTTTCATCTTTTAAAGGTGCAGTTGTTGTGTTCTTGAGAGCCATGTAGGGTTTCTTCTCTGGTGTCTGGAAGTACTTACAAGATGATGAATATGAGCAGCTGAATTGTTTTTCTTTTTACTTAGTTTGTTCTCAGGCCCTTTGTGGTCCTTGCTTTGAAAGTGGAACATAATGGAGTTGAGTGAGGGTTTTTCACTCTGTGTTCAACCATCAAGTTGAAGATCTCTTTCTTGTGCAGTTGCCATTTTTATGCTATGTTTAGACAAGTCAAGTATGTTTATCTCCACCCCTTTCTTGCTATACACATCAAAACTGTAGCAGTGCAAATTCAATGAAGGCATTTTGGAACTTGTATGTAATATATTCCTAAAAATACTGTCTTCCAAAGCAGCTCTGTAAATTTAGGCATGCTGATTAAGCTTTATAAATGCAAATACTATTGCAAGCTCTTATTTTCTGTCTGGGCATATTTGTTCTAAAGGCAACAATTACCATGATTTGTTTTGCTTTCTGAAGGAGATGCACAAGTCTTCTCAGTCTTATTATTTTGTAAAAATCTTTCTTCATTCCTAACCAGCTATTTGAAGGTGACAGATGATGAAAATAGCATGTTGAAGGAATTAAGGTAATTTCTATTTTTCTCCAAGACCTTTCACACATTGGCAATGAACCAGCAGAAATTAACAGAGATTTCATAAGGCTCTTTACTCTTTAGAATAAGTAGATCTGTGTATGATATGTACAGCTTTACATTTTAAGAGTCAGACTGCAGCTTTTGAGTGTTCTGCTGGTACACCCACTTCAATTCTGCATCAGTCATAGAATCATAGAAACTCCTTTTTGTCTCCTGGCTCTCTTTTAGCAGGGAGATGAGTTGTGTTCATGAAATCCCACTGACAGGACTGACAGTGCTGTACCTGCATCCATACACCAGACTGACTTTGAAACTTGCAGACTCTGTATATGCTCTGCCACTAATTTTTCTGCTGCAGGTTTGTTCCCTACTAGCATTTTTCAACTATATCTCCCTGCTGGCATGCAGATGTGGGGAGGTACTTCCTTTATCTTTTCCCATAGTATGTGCCAAGTTACAATTTTGACATAAAATACAATTTCCCTTTTCTGATGTCAGTTAATTTCTTTTTATCTGACAATTTGTTAGTGAGTACTATTTTTTTTTCTTACACAACATGAGGAGAATTGGCGCCAACAACTGGAGGAGATTTTAAGGTATCTCACCTGCCATCAGCCCTTTTATTCAATAATGACTTCAGTGAATTAACCAGCAATAAATTCACTCCTCATTTGCTTTCCTGTTATTATTTTTGCTATCAATGCAGTAGGAATGCTATGTGAGAGTAATGATTTCAGCAGACGTGTGCTCTCACCACTTTGGAAGTTAAGCTAGCAGAGTGCTGGTTCTTACAGGTCAGAGAATTTGAAGAACAGTGACCATAGCTGACTATTCTGTAACATTCTCCCTGCAACACAAATACAAAAGTAAATATTATGTTTAAAATTCTCAAATAAATTCTGGAAAAATAGAAATGATAATATGATTAATTAGTCACATTAATTTGTGGAAAAGAGACCAGAAATATAGAATAGTTTTGTCACTTAGTAACAGAGAACAAGATTATAACTTTAATCATTCTGTGATGAGAAATATAACAAAACCAAAAGTATAGCCAAGCATTTGGTAAAATATTGTTAAAGAAAATTTTTGTTTTGACTTGGTAGAAAAGATGTATACAGGCAGAGGTAGTGCTATTCTGGAACCGTTATGACAGGATAGCAAATAATCTAACAATAAATAAAAAATGGAAAAGCTTTGATTTCAAATCAATAATTTAAAAACTCCATACGAATACTGAGCTAGATAAACAAGAAGTCAAGGCTGCTTTAATTAAACTAATTGCCAAGGTTTCAATCACTTTGTGAAACAAGTGCCACAATCCAACTCTCCCTACTCTCCTCTCTTATCCTTGCACTTCCAGTTCCTGGAGCAATGAAAATTGAGCTAGTTTTTACATGTTTCCTCCTCTCCTTTACCACCATGTTCCTTCCTCTTTTTCCCTTAGCCACCTGGTATCCTTTAATTCAGTATGATCTGGTCTGCTGTAATGACTTCTATTTTCCACACAGTAGCACTCCCTTCCTTTCCCAAATCATATGCTATTAACTGGGCAGGAAGTACTAAACTTCAGGTATTCAATTATCAGCTACACAAACTGTCTGGAGATGCAAACTTTGAAGAGATTCAGGAGCCAAACTCAAAGTCATAAAGCATGAAGTATTGTAATGATGAGTTAGTAAAGAATGGACAATTAACATAGAGACTGTACAAAATTATGTCATATGAGGAATTAAAAAACACAACAAAATGCAAAAATCACATGTAGCATTTGGAAAATAAAATATAACAAACATGATAATTTCTTTAATATATATATATATTGCCATTTATGAAAAGAGTGTAATGAGAGAAAATCAGTTTTGTTTACTTCAAGAGTGTCAGTTACATAACATAATTGTGATGGAATAAGCTCAATTTTTACTTTTAAGTTTTAACATGTTTTAAGGAACAGCTTGTATGTACTACATGATACGGGATGCAAAAATGTTCATTACAGTATAGTGCTTCTATGCTATCTCTTTGAATTGTTATGCTGGTGCAATATTGTATTTGTATTCAGAAAGTCTAATATGAACAGAGAGTAAAATTTCTGGTGCTTATAACTGCAGTATAAAGTCAAAGTCAGATAATTAGTCATTCACAGAACTAATTGTTGTAACCAAGCAAGAAGAGATACCTTGATATAGTCATGATTTGACTTTTTACTGAAAGAACAGAGCAGAGAGTCATAAAGGTGGTCAGAGAAATTGAATAAGTAATAGGAAAGGAAAGATTGTGTTCAGAACTCATAATGATAAATCAAAAAATATGACAAATCTAATTGGTTATCAAGCAGATTTGAGTGTATTTCTATACTCAGTTTGAAGACCTAGGAGAAACCTCTCACCAACTTCAAGGAGGAAATGGCGACTTGGACACAGATCAAGCTAATGTGAAGGTATGATGAGTGGCTATCTCTCTTAGAAAGAAGCTTGACATATTTATAGAAACAAATTCATTGATTCAATGGCATCTGGTGCAAATTGAGATAATGGCAAAAAAAAAAACAAAACAAGAGACAGACATGGACTTGCTTATTATTTTGAAGGAGTCAGAAAATTATTATTAAAAACATTTATTATTAACATTATCATATTATATCATTAATATTACTATATAGTATATTGATCTATAGAATATTAATATATACTTATATAAATATAAAATTATATATCATATTATTAAACATTGTTAATATAACATTTACTTCTATCTAATATAAATACAAGCTGGCAGTATATAGAAATACTGGCTTTTCTTTGTAGGGCTTCCTCAGTGAGAAGGATGAGTTTTAAGTCTACACTTTGGGTCACTATATGTGTTATTTTTTATACAGATGTGAGCTCTGGGATCTTATTACTGAAAAGTAAGATGGACAGCTAAATACTCATGAAAATAAAATACTGTGACAGATTACAGGGCCAGGAAAAAGAAACCAATATTTAATAAGGAATTGTGAGAAGTCTACAAACATCCAAATAAATAAACAGTAGTATGTCGACAACATCAGTAGGTAGAACATATGACTATATAATGAAAAGGTTAGACTTTTTTTTTTTTTTTTTTTTTGGAAAAAGAAGGAAAAAACAAAGAAGGATAATAAGGAAACTATATAAATTGTCAGTGTGAGATTTAAGCAGAGAAATAGTAATCTTGACAGAATGGGTTGAAAAAGCTGAGTAGCTAAGGGTTTAAACATGCATGGGAGTAATAATTGCAGTACTTCATGAGGCAGGTGTTGTACAGGGTGAATTGCTTTATTTTTTTTGCCTATTTAGTATAAGGAAAGAGTCCATATTCAAGGAGTCCTAAGAATTTTCTGTAACCTTTTAACATGCCATTAACCTGTGATTAAAACAGCATACACATGATTTTCTTTGTCCTTCTTGTAAATAATATAGCCATTTCTGATTATTTTATTAACTGATTATATAAAGAGTGTTTTCTGTGATACAGGTATTGTTTTTGTGGGTGACTTTGAAGTTATAAAGCACTGACAGACCCCATGAAGAATATATGCTCAATGAAGAGCATTGCTTCTTCCTTGATCTGTTATCATAAGAACTTTTATGTTATATTGCTGAAATGTCTCATAGCAAAAAATGGGAATAAAGAATACCATATGTTTATTCTTTTTTAATTAAAAGAAGGGAATGCTGTCAATTTATATAATATGATCCTCATTAGCCCTGAAAGTCTACATTTTTCTGGCCAAACTTATTACCTTTAAAGGTTTTCTCTCCTAATTGGCAAGATGAGGTCACAAGTTATGTGACTTCTGCTTATTGAACTTTGAAAATTCTCTTTAACTACACTGGCACTGGGAATAAAACCTGTCATTCAATTCTAAGGACCTGTAATCTGCTGCTTGCAACCTGCCATCTGTCCTACGTACAGTGTCAGCCTAACGAAGCTTCCTCTCCAGTGAAGAGGGTGGGAGCCACTCTGGCTGGCAGTTTCTGAATTCATGTCAGTCTGAGGCAGAAGGATAGTGCAAAGTCCTTATGGCATTGAAGTTCCTCTTTTCCATTTTATTATCATTTCATTAAACAAAAAACAAAACAGAAGACAATGAAGAAAAAAATCAACTTTAACTGCCACCTAATCACAAGTATCTTAATTATTTAGTTTTCAGTCATACCCAGTCGTTTTCTGTCTAATACTTTGGTATGATTGCAATGTGCTATAAACATTTTTATTCAGCACAGTGCTGTGCCATCAATTTGCATTTGATCTAGCTGATATAGGTAGCTATGTAGGACATTGCACACTGGTCTGTGGTTCCTAAAATCTCAGCAGCAATGTTAACATTGAGAATCTTAGCAGAACTACTTAGGCAAGATGTAGATCTGCAGAAAATGGTCTTTGACATTTTTTAACAAAGTAGACCCAACTGATTATGAGCTTTGTTGTGCATTTTAGCATTTACACATAGTAAAAATCATAGTAATATAATATTTTTCAAGAAAAAATACAGAAGGAGTCTTAAAGTTGAAACCGAGATGAGTGGGAGAGAGGGGGCAATTAATGACAATGCATCATTTTTGACACTTTTTAAACTCAATCTCAATACATTTTCAATTGTTCTTTTTTCAAGAAATGTGAGAAGAACTAGTTTATCCTTTATCTTGAAGCTTACTGCAACAAAAGTGAGGCACTTTTTTTTTTTAAATCCACATATGTAGAAGTTAAGATTGGTTTGTATTTGCCCAAAGAATGGACTGTTCTTTCAGGTTCATATTTTCAGTAAACCTCTTTGCAGTTTTCCCAAAATAAAATAACTTCTGATAATGGAAAATGCTCTTCCTAAAAATTTCCCCTATGGTTAATAGAAAAATATCTAAATTTTTATTATCTGTAAAATTTATCACATCATTATTTACTTCCTTTTTCAGTTCATTTACTGGTGCTTCTGTAATATCTATTAAATGCCCTGTGTTTCAGAGTCTGTGGTATCCTATCAGAAGCCTTCACCTCCTGTGAAAACTGGACATAAACTTCTATTTTCTATTTCTGATCTTTCTGGCCACTCACTGACCTACAGAATACCTTTCCTCAGCCATTCATGATTTCTTTACGATCCTCTTGTGAAGGTCTGAGAGAATGTCTTGTTAAAAGCTCCTGAAAAATCCAAGTATACTGCTTATATCTGCGAGCTCATGATCTGTTCCAAAAACTGCTAAAATTGCTTCTGTCCAGAAAAAAAAAAGAAAAAAATCTTATCAATTTCACATCAGAAGTGTTTGCTGTTCTTGTCTGTGCTTTGATGGGAGTGTTAGTAAGCCAGCATATGAGTCAAAACAAATAAATTAAATCATCATCCACAAAGATCTTGTTGTGCCTTGTTTATCCATTGTTTCCACTTGGCTTTTTTTAAAGGTTTCAATATTTGCAAGCATTACTGGGAGGCAGTAAGACCTCTGGTTAGAAAGAAGTGACATAAAACTAGTAGAGAACAAGAAGTGTGTGAAGAAATCGACCTGTGAGCAAAGAATCAATATAAAACAGAGATGTAGCAGGAGACAGAGTGGAAGTGAAGAGAGGCAATTTGTCAAATTGACTTTCTCCCATACACACTTTGTCCTTTATGGATAAACACGATTATCTGATATAAGTACCAGGTAAGCATAATCACAAACTGTGTTTGAGTTAATATGAGTTCTCCATCAGATGCTCAAATCAAGGTTTAAGGAAAAACTTGGGCATGCACCTGTGTATTGTGAAAGAAGGAAAGACATTATGTGATTAGGCTAAAGGGCAGCAAAGAATCAGAGTGCAGAAATAGTAATACATTACTGAAGTATCTACAGTGGGAGAGAATACAGATGAAATAGAAACTTTGGGACTGGAAAAATCTGGGAAAGTGGATGAGTACTGGAATGCGATAGTGAAGATTCTAGCTTGATGGAGAAAACTTGAGGCTTGTATGCCTTGTCAGAAGAGAACTGCATGCCAAGTAGAAGAGGACAACAAAGACAGGAATAACTTCAGACCAAATGAAAGAAATATGTCTGAGAAAAATGTGAGATCACCACAGAAAACTTGGAGCAGGTTTAAATGCTTTTTGTTTCCAAGTGTACCAGTTAGACCATTGTGCAAGGACACTTTTACTAGGGTCCACAAAATAAGTACCTTTCAAACAGAACAGATCTCAGGAAGTAGTAGCTGGGATAGAAGCTGTCCTGAGGCTACAGGCTGATGTCTTTTCTCTGGTTTAAGTCTTAACCCGAACATTGTAACCTAGGGGTTACAACTCACGCAGGAAACCAAAGGGAAATGAAACAGTCTCCCTTGAGCTGCATATTTTCCACTCTTTTCATCAGACAGAAGTCTGTAACTTGAAATAAAATAAATAAAAAACCCCCAAAACTAAACCACATCAAACAACAACAAAAAGACAACCCCCCCCAAAACAACAACAAAAAAACAAGCAGCCCCCCCCAACCAACCAACCAACCAAAAAACAAAACAAAAAAAAAAACCAACCAACCAAACAAAAAACCACAAAACCCAAAACTCAAAAAACAAGCCACTTAAGGAAAACAAGTCATATACAGAAATGGGCAATTCCAATGGATTATTAGTCTATTAGTCTCATTTACTAGTTAACTATCATATTCCTCCTCTTAGTATCTGCTCACCTCTTTTAATTCAGTAGCTTTTTCTGGCTGTGGAACAGATAACGTGTCCCATTACTTCTTTCTATTTTAAAAAGAAATGTATTTTTTTAAATCTGCACTTTTTAATCTGTGAATAAAATTTAAGGTAGGTTTTCTAATTATATAGCATTTGTCCCTCATCTCTCATTGAAATCTTTATGGTGACTATTCAGGTCCATTAAATGCAAAATGAAACTATTAATTGGGAAATATTAAGAGAAATTAGTACCCCACCAATCTCTCAGGGACACCCTGTATTCCTCAGTGGATCATTTCAATATGTTCATTGTCGTAGCATAGGTCAGAAGACTTTTCCCAAAACAGCACTGCTCTTTCTGTATCAGACTTTGGGAGTTTCCGATTAGTTCTTTGTTTCTCCTAGAAGTAAGGATTTATTCTGTATCAGTTTTGGGGTTTTGACAAAAGCAATAGAAGAGAGTAAATCCATTAGTGCAGCAATGTGCTTTATAGTCATCAGGGTGACTCTGCCTTCAAACTGGATGCAGAAGTGGAAGGTGTGAAGTCTAAACGTACTTCCCATACAAAGTACCTAATTTCTAGGGACTAGAAAATAATTTTGTATTGACTGTCACTTTGTACATTATTAATCCAAACACCAGACAAGTAGGTAAATGATACAGAGCCTTTGCTTGGGTACAACAAAGTAAAAGGTACCAAAGATCCATAAAATGTGGGAAAATCACAGAACAAGTATTTTGTAATACAATAACTACTTTGTAACCCCACTGAAATAACATCAGTATTAACACCATTCTGCTAATGTTGAGTTTCACAAAAGAGGAAAAGAAAGAGGAAGAGAAAGAGAAGGAGGGCAAGGAAAAGAAGTAGTAAGAAACAACCTTAATTCCAGAATTATCCAGTATTAAATAGGTTTACAAGATGATATAATCTTCTGCTGTTATTTTTTTCAGAGAATTTGTTTCAAAATCTCTAGCTGTATGTAAGGAGAATCTGCCAGCAGGACATATTCAGTTTAAATGCCTATAGCCATTATATATATAATAATGGCCAGACTTCGTGAATGAAGATCTGGGGAAGGGCTCTCCCCACGTGGGTGTGCACTTCCAGCCTGCACAGGGGATTTTTTAGGTGAGGCACAGCATGCGCAAAACTGGCTCCACCGTTTAAGTCCTAAGGTCCATTTGCCACAGCTGAGCAAGCTCAGACAGTGGCAGTGAAATCCTCGGGACTGTCTACAGCGCCCGGTACTAACCGGGACTGACCCTGCTTAACGTCTGAGATCTGATGGGATCAGATGGCAGGGGGGCATTTAACTGCCCAGGGGACAGTCCCTACTGAGACTCGAACTCAGGCCCTTGGGATTCAGAGTACCTGTTGTCTAATACACAGAGATGGTATCTGGGATTTAATGAGCTGCTAGGCTCCATGTGTTCACCATCCTGAAGGCTTCTGCATGGAAAGAACAGCTCACCTTCATAACTTCCTGTATTGATTTCTCAGCCATCTTCCCATCCTCCTTCAGCACTGAAACATGAGTTCAGCGACTCAACCTGATGGTCTTACAATCCTCATTAGCCATCATTTTTTCTTTTCCTTTTAAGATTTAAAACCTTTTCATGTTGATGTTTCCCACCTTGAATCCAGAACTACTAAAAATACTTGTCTCAGCATACCTTTCTCTGCTTGTAATTTCGCATGTTATATCTTTCTGCAGATTTTATCACATGACTTTTTCTCATGGCCTAGCCACTTTCTCAGCAACTGAGGCCAAGCAAAGGGGTTATATCAGAGCTGTCCCTTAGATCTTGGAAACACATGGATCCAAATCCTGAGGTGACCGGGAGGCATATTATGGGTGAGTTTCAGGGCAAAAAGGAAAAAAAAAAAATCAGGAAGTTTCAAATAGGCATTTGACCACCAGCTTTACTAAAACTACATGACTTTAAATCACCTGAGTATCCAGTCCATTGAACTGAGATAGAAAACATAAATCAGCATAATTCCATCTTCAATAATTTGCCATCAATGTCTCAATATCTCCACAAGACATGAGTTTAGGTAATAACAAATTTTTCTTCTGTTTACCCATGACATGGTTTTCGCAGGAAATTTAAAGAAAAAAATCAACAAAAATAATTCAAACCAACCCAAAACTTATTTTATAATAAAAGTAAATAAATCAACAGGAATTTACCAATCCTGGTAATACAGAACTTTATACCTGGTCTGCTTTCCAGTGGTCATGAAACTCAGGAATAGTAAGGCATGTCTGTTCAATTCTCTGCAGTACCTCATCCTGGTCTGCGCTGCCTGTTTGAGTAGAATGCTTTTACTAAGTCTGTTGTGGCTCAGTGACATAAACAAGATAAACTATTGAACTGTTTCAAAAATGTATCTTCTTTACATTCACAATTGTCATTTGAATTTCACAAGTCTAGAGAGAGAAATGAAAGACTCAATTTTGGCAGTGATTTTTATGGTGTTCATAGATTTCAATGTAACTTTCTGTAGATGTAATTGAAGTGCAGTGATTTTCTGGATTGGGACATAACTGATTCTTAAATCATAATGCACTCAAGGAAATGTTAAGAGCTAATAGTGTCTCTATGTTGCTTCAAATTCTGCCTATGGTAGATGTTGATATACACAGAATATGCAATAATTGTCTTTTCCAGATGGGAACTTCTATGAAAAATGGTTTTATTTATATTCATCGGTAATACAGCTGCTTCCAGACACATTTGTTTCAAAGACTTTAATGTTCACATCATTAATTTCAATTCTTGGTGGAATACCTAAATGAAAATAAAAAGACTAGTCAAAATTGCAACTAAAAAAACTATCATACACAATCGTATGTCAAAGTTTGGTGGCCTTTGTATTTGGTTTCCAACTTTTCAACAGAGATGGAATTAGTACACCTGTATTCTAGAAGAAGCTCTGACAGAATTTGGCATGTCATGCTCAGTGGCTTTTAGAGGGAGACTCTCAGACATTTGACAGAAAAAAAAAAAAAAAGAGGAAAAAACTGTTTTGTTTCATGTGTAAAATTAAAAAATCATGTTTTGCCAATCTTAGAACACTTGCTGATATCCCCTGTAAGTAAAAACATGTATTCCTTTGCATGATTTTCTCACAGTTGTAAAAATACTGATATAAAAGTTCCCTTAATCTTCTCACATTCTTTGGGAATATATTGTTTTATATTGTTTCATGATATATCCTTGAGACTTTTCCCCTGTCAAGTTTCTGGTTGGGTTTTTTTTCCCCTAAAATTCCAAAATTGCCGGAAGAAGAAATTCTTAGGAAATATAAGAGTGATGGAGACACAAGTTTTAATCTGTGCAGATGAATGTTGCATCAATGACAATGAATTCAGATGTTTGACAGACCTATTCTGAAGTAAGCCATATGACATCTTTTATGTAAGATCTAATTAGAGAAGGGAAAAAAAGTATACAAGCCTATTTTTCTCAAAATAGATTTTGGCTTTTTAAGTCAGACATTGAAAATGTTACCTTGCACTTCTGAAAATCAGAATATACAGCCATTATACTGCTGGATTTTCTAAACAGCTATGTAAAGCACAAGATACTTTCAGACCTATACAAATTAATGGATTAATAACAAGTACTGTACTCAGCATGTAAGTAATGCTTTGATGTAAAGTCATAATCTGGAAAAAATCTGTCATAGTGCTGAACAATGGACCATATGCCATCATTAATGTCTTCCAGATTGCTATGAATATAGGAAGAATAAGCTCATATGTTGTGATGACACCCTGAGTCAGCAACATAGCTTTGATACAGAAGTTTCTAGACCTTCACTTTATTCTCAAAAACCCCAGAAAGTATTTTAAATACACCCATCTCAAAAAAAAAAAAAAAAAAAACCAAACTAGGCTTTATTTGAGTGTAAACCAAAAGTACTTGAAAATAAGTAAATGAAAATTTGCCTTTTGCTCACTATGTGACTGAAGGCAAATTCTTGCATCTGTAACTGACCAACATTACTGAGTATCAGAAACATCTTCTCAGTTACCTCTGGTCCTTGTGAGGTGCTGTCTGCTCCCCTTGTGTTCTGGCTCTTGCTGTCTCATCCTCAGGTAGTGTCTAGGTCTCCCTGCATGAAGTTCAGTTTCCTGCCTCTATCCATTGCAATTCTTTTCTTTTGTGTCTGTAATGTGCTATAGACTCTAGCAAATGCCCTCTTTCATTTCTTTTGGTGCTCATAATGTGAACTGTAGTCTGCCACCCCTCTTTTAGACTTTCATTTGATCTGGTTAGTTCTTTCAGAAAAATAATAGGTAACAATCCTGAATAAATAATGCAATAATGCAACATATCTTGTTAGGTAAAAAACCAAAACCAAACAACAACAAAAACTAAAAAAAAAAAAAAAAAAGAAATTCCAGACTTGGTAATACATTTTTTTCATCTGTGCTTGTGTGCAGACCGCAAGAATTTGTTCTCTGTGTACCATGTCACATTATTTTTGTTTCAGAAATCTCCACACTGAATGGCTAAAGAGACACCAAGAAAACTGGAGGGAGTCCTTTGTATGCTAACATGTGCAAGCAGCTTTTGTTATGAAGACACACATGTATACCTCCACCACAAGGAATTCAACAGACAATTATTTGTTCCCAAATATATAATTAAGTTTTCTTTTGCAATTATTTTCATCATGGATTTCTGAAAGATGTTTTCTTTCTTAAACTTTCACTCCCAACATTTAAGAGAGACTTAAGATAACTGTTTCTAGTCTCATGTGTCTGATATTTTCAGTATATAATTCTTGAGTAGTCAAGACCTATTCTCCTGGTTTCTGACAGACTGAGCAAGACAGAGCCTGTCTTTGGTAACCTTCTGATTCATGAGGTACAAGGCTGAAACTCTGGATTTCTCTGTGGATGCAATAGATGAATTTGATTAAATGGCTAATAGTCTAACAGATTTTTTTGCTAGGAAATTTTCTGCAGTGAAAGAAAGATCCCTTATATTAGTGGCAGCAGAAGGCAACACATTTAACCACTAATTAGGGCAGATGTGTTCTTCCTGTTGTGGCTCTACTTCATGACAGTGTCTGTATTTCATAGAGGTAAAGGGAGGACAGCTAAGGAAAGTAACATTTTAAACTGCCATGCCAAGATTCTCTCAAATATATCTGTCAGTGCACAGTGGTATGGCATTTGCATCAGTTCACATTGATTATTTGAAACTTTACATTGGATTTGATTGTTTTGACTGTCTAGGTTCCTGGAGGCCAAACAATGTGCATTATAAAAATGGCAATTTAAGGAGTTTAATTTAGAAACAAAGGGGAAAATTAGGCCACATTATGAAAAATAAATCTACCCACCAATACAAATTCTTTAATTTTTTTTTAATAAATCTGTCTCTGACAGATGAGCATTCTTCAACTTCACCATTTCAAAGAAGGGACTGCAGGGTTTTACTTGAGGGGAAGAAACAACAATATAGGGAATGAAGAAAGCAAAGTGAAAATAGGGTTCATTGTATTTAAAACCACATCAGCTCTGGTTTTCATCACTGTTGGAAAAAGAGTTAGTATGTCTGCATTTTTACATCAGAAATGCAGGCAGTTCACTCAAACCTTTTGTTCAGTTTCAAAGAGATTGCATGAGTGTGAATGCTTTCTCCAGTACTTTTTCCTTTTTCTTTTTTTTTTTTTTAACCATTCCCCATATAGATTTGAGGTGCATATTATCCATTTCTATTCTGGTGTGGAACATTTACTTCATAGAAACTCATCAGATTTTTATGAAGTCATGGCAGTCCAAAGACTTGTTCTTGTCCAGTCACTCCATTTGTTGTAGAGAATAAAGTGAGGATAATTGTCAACACGGGGATTGACAAGATTTACTTTGGGAATTGTGTCTTCTTACTTAAATTACAGGTTTTATTATTTATTACAGTGTTTCATTATAAGTCATACTATTTTCTCTGACTTCCTATAAAAAATGTGAATCTCTGTGTGTCTTAACAGTCTCCCTTTGAATCTTCAATAGAAAGAAATACCTCTGGTTTAAAAACATTGATAAGATGTGAAAAATTATTTAGAGGCATTTAATCTTATCTTACTGATATAATCTGGGTGGTGACAAGGACACAGTGTTGTAAGTAGCAAAAAATTAAATTGAGTTTGTATTTATCGCCCATGTTATTGTTATTTGCAACATTGTTGTTGGTGATAGTTGTTGGTTTGGGGCATTTCAGCTTTTAGGAGTAGATGATCTAAAAATAAATTGTCTCACACCAAATCTAAATCTCCAAGGAGCATCTGCTGGGCAACAGTCTTGCCCTTGGGCTCATTTATCCTTTTCACCCTTCCCCACTGCCACTTTTTTTCTAATGCTTCTCTTGTTTCCTTCACCAGATTCCTTTCTTTTTATCAGACTTTTATGAGAAGAGTATGTTCAGTTTAATGATTCTTTTGTCCTATTTCACAAAATCACTGCATCATGTTATAAGGGACTTCTTGATATTTTGTTACACCAGAGTCACCTGCAGCAGGTTAGCCAGGACCATTCAAGCTTTAAATATTTCATTATTAAGAACTTCACTCTCTCCCTGAGCAACCTGTGTCAACATGCACCCACCCTCATATAAAAAAAACAAACAAGTATTTTCTTGTGTTCAGATGGTATTTCCTACTTTTAATGTTCACCCACTGCCTACAGTGCTGTGAGTAAGTGCTGCTGAGTCTGTCTTCTTTATATCGTCCCCATCAGACACGTATACATATGGATGACATGGGAATCTCTTCTCAGTGCTGAACATCTCAATCTCTCTTACGTTTCTTATCTGTCATGACATGAGGATGTTTCAAGCACTTAATAATCACATGCTAGACTTGGTCCATTAGATCCATGTCTCTCTTATACTGGGCAGGCCATCTCTGGACACAGCACTCCAGATGCGTCTCACCAAGACTGAACAGAGAGGAAGCATCCTTTCCCTTGACCTGATGACAACAGTCTACCCAAGCAGACCAGAAGGCAGCTGGCACTCTTTGCTGCAAGAGCACATTGTTGGCTGCTGGTCAGCTTGCTGTCCACCAGGACTCTTCTGTCCCTCTCTGCCAGTCTGTTTTCTGGTTGGTAAATCCTAGCCTATTCTGTTGCTTGGAGAACGTACTAAATGACCTTTAAAGGTCCCTTCCATACCAGCCTATGATTTATTCCTCCTCAGGGGCTGGACTTGGCATTTCCCCTGACTAAATTTCACGAGATTATTCTCTACTTGCTTCTTCAGCCTGTCCACCCATCTGGTCTATAAATCAGGCCTTTCAGTTTTGTACCATGCATGAACTTGTCAAGGGTGCAGTCCATCCCATGGTACAGGTCATCAAGCAAGAAGTTAAGCAGTACTGGCTGCACTATTAAAACTCTGGGTTACACCATCAATGACTGGTCTTCATTTGGACTTTGTGTCACTGATACAGGATTTTGTGCTACAGATTTCAGTTGTCTATGTCAATTTCCTGTGTGCTCTATAACCTTGCAATAACTATTTCTTTATTGATAATATGTATTCTAGTCTGTAACATCTGTTTGACTAGCTAGCACTTGATCTCTCTCCTATCATGCATATCTTATATTACAATGGCTTCAGCTAAAGAATAGCAAGGTACTATTTTCACAGATGTTTGCCAAATACCATGCAAATCCCCCATAAAATAAGTTATTTTTTTAGGTTCTCAAGACAGATATGGATGAGCTAGATAAAATTCAGAGCTTAGCAAGAATATTAAGATCTTTAGAATATATAGTGAAGTTAAAAGTTTAGGGACATTTAATCTAGGCAGAAGACTGAAGAAAGAGATAGTTGCAGACTTCAAATCCAGAAAAATATCGGCAAACATGAAAGGAGTGAGTTATTCTTAATTTCTATTGTTTCTGGTGTGAGCACAATGTGAGATCACATATTAAAAGAAAATAAAACTAGACTCCAGAGGTAAATTTCTAATGGTGATAATAGGGGACAACTGGAGTAGAGATTGTAGTCTTTAGAATTTAAGTTTTCAGAACAGGTTAGGAAAATACTTTAGGAAAAAGGACTAGATATTAGGGACAGACACTCCCCTGAAGACTGATTTGACTTTAATTCCTATGATTATGACTATTTCCATTCCATTGGTTGCTCATGGGCTATCAACTCTTTCAATTTTTGAGAATGTAAGTGTCAAGGGTAGTCTTAGAAACTATGAAATGACTGGAAAGTTCAAGAAAAATCCAACTGAGACATTTTTAGTGTAAATTAGAAGTTATGGCAAGCTTCTCTCAATATCTTCAGCACCAACATTTTTTAGCCAAGTAGCTGAAAATTTTGTATAAACAGATAGAAATTTATGTCCAACTCCCAATCAGAACAGGAAAAAATGACTAAAAAATATAGTTCACTAAATTTATCCGAGTTTCTGCTTTTTTACTGCTAAGCATAATTCTGCTTTAGATAATCACCTTTTAACATTCTGAATGAAATGGGCTGTACAGAGAGCTCAGGTTTTAGTATGTAGTAAAAAAAGCAGAAGTCAGATACATGCTGAAAAGGCAGAGTAGTGACAGAATGTAGATAGCAGCTGTTAGGAATTTCAGTTAAAGCACAGAAGGCCAGAAGAAATGTTCTCCTCTTATTAAATAAAACTTGAGTATTCACATAGTCTTAGATTTTAGAAAAATCAATGGAAAAACTAATTTCCATGACAAATAGATAAGTAAGAAAAATGAGCATAATAAAAACACTGCTGGAATTGCAAGATATTTACTAATAGCAAACAAATCTGAAAATGAGATAAGTAAGTTATCTGTCTACTTTTCATGCTACAATTTTATTCTTGGAGTGTTTTCTCAGAGAAATCATGCTTTTTACATGACAGTTCATGGAATGCATTTTCACTGGAGACAAATTTGTTTCAGATGTCTTCCTTTTCAGAATAAAAATAGAAACAAAAAAGGTTAAAAGTTGGTTTTAAATAAAGATACAAACCCACATATGTGATATAAAGTTAATAAAACAGACAAGCAAAACTTTTTCTTTATTATATTAGTCCAGTTGTAGCCATCTTTCTTTGTCATGTGGGATGTTTTTTTACCTGCACCTCTTGTTCTGTCCCTGTCACTTATCTGTTTTACACATCAAGTCTAAATTATAGTATTTGTCTGTACCTTTTTGAATCTGCATATCTATGTTATATGTATGACATTTCTTTGGGCCCCTAGCTACTTGACATGTGCTTCTCTTACTCGAATCATCACACCTTCCCACTTCAGAATTCAGTATCTGAAAGTATCTGTATTCAAAGCATATGGTAGTTTAAAAGTAATTTGGGGTTATGCTCTTGACTTTTCACGTTAATCAAATATTTCCTTCTTCCAAGTCTTTCCTTTAAGTTTTTAATCTTTATAGTCTGATTACAATCTTATAATCTATGATGGTATGCTAAATTTTTGCATCTTTATTTCTGTTCTACACTAATTTACATCTTCTAGTTGTAGTCATTTTGATGAAAGTTTTGCCAATTGCCAAAACTGTAGAAGGACCTCCCTTGGTTGTAAATTTGAGTATCAAATGCTTTTCAGCCATGAGGATCTGTAGGAAACTCAGAGTGGGATAGAATTCAGAAACAAGTTTTTGTGTACATAGTTTGCAGCTATATAGGTATTAGCTCAGAAGTATAAAACTTTGCAGTTAGACCTACAGACTTATAAACTTACTTTTTACGAAAAAACTACTCCTTTCCTAAGGAGACCAAAATAAAAATGAGGTGTTCTTTGCTTGTTGTTGACCACTTTGCAAGCTTGTTTGTCATCTAAGTTTCTTCAAGTGCACATATATTCTGTAAGGCAGAAAAGAAGGGTTTTCTTAAACACTTCAAGATTGTAGTGAGTGTAGCTCAAGCTCTTGATTGCAATAAAGAGCTCTCTGGAAGTAAGCATGTGTTATGGTATATTCCCTTTATACTTTATGAGTGCATGAAATGCAATTTACTAGCTTCTAATACTTCACATCTGTTATTCTTCCCCACAGCCTCATTATCTTTGCTTTGAAATTTTACTCAAGGGATAACATGATAGATTTGGAAAGCTAATTCAATGAGTATTTTTAGGTTATTAACTTCATGACCTACTCAGGATTAGTTAACCTTTTTGTTTAACACTTTTTATTAAATGATGCAGCATAAACTTTAACATCTTTGATTTAAGCAAGTGGCCTGTATGCAGTGGATATGATTTTTTACTCATCAAAAAGCATAGAAAATTATATTCAAGCTGTAAAAGGGATAAAGTCTTTCCTTAGAACAGCCTTCCTTACAAAAATAGATTCTATTCATATAAGGTCAAACTTTTCCAAGGAATCTGTGTAAAGTGTCCAGGAATTTGATACCAGTTGTCCTGCTGAAAATTGTGTTAAAATCTTTGGAGTTCACTGGTTGTATTTTATTTGACTCAGATCCATATCTCCTGGATGTATATCCTTTATTTGACTTGCATCATATTGATCTAAGTCTACAGCAGACAACCTCTTCCTGGCCATCAGTCTTTCTGTTTATTAGTGTGCTGTTCAGTGACACCAGCAATTGACATCATAAGTAGCACTTCATAAAAACCTTTTCTTTCATGTAACACTTTTGTGAAGATTTTTGCCTTCTTTCCATCCTATTATTGCCCATAACTCATGCTGTCTTTCCTGCCTCACTCCTAATTCAGCATTGTCAGTGCCAAAAGCTCAGGAGAGATAAGCCTCTTTGATGGTTGCAAAAGATTGCAGATCTTGAAAAACAAAAGAGAAATCAGAAGAGACATGGTGCAGCCCTGGTACAGAATGAGACCACTCACACTTAGAATGGATTATAACTCAAATAGTTTGGTGACAGAACTGTGAGGATGCAATCATGTAGAGCAAAAGCTTTCAGAGACCTTGCCTTCCACCAAATTTTGCAGGTTTCTAGTGACATTCAAGAAGAAACATCCTCTCAAATTCTTCTTCTTGAATTAGAAGTAAAGACATTTATTATTTTGAAAAGAACAGGAAGTATTTTGTAAAATGAAGCTTACTTGGGTTTTTAGTGCTTTTGTTTTTTGTTTTTGGGGTTTTTTTGTGGTTTTCTCTATACTTGATTTCAGGAGTGACTTCTGTAATCTTTTCTAATACTCATGAAAGTAATTTATCTTCCATTGGATTTAACAATAGCTACAGTCACATGGTCCACTTATAAACGAGGAGGAATTGATTAAATGTTTAATTAGACACATTAAATTAAATAAGTAAACTGTTTTACGTGATGTTAGAATCCAGTTCTGTATTTCTGCTGCTTTCTTCCCTCCCTCCTTGCCTTTTGATATCCACTTATCAAGTCAGGCTTGCTCTTTTTTACTTTTGACACTATGAATCTTTAACACTTCCTTACAGAGAGGAGATGAACAGGTCTCTCACATTTACAGTGAGGGTGATACTGTTAAATTAAAAAAATAGGCCCATTTTCCTTCCCTAGATTTGCCAGTGTTTTCAAAGACAAACACGACCCTTGTTTCCATTTCTGAAAGATTCAGATATCTAATTACACACCGTGTTTCAGAGCTGAAAATTCCAAGAAGAGACATCATGTGGCTTTTCACAGCCTGAAGTTTAATTTTGAGACTCAGGGAAAGCTGGGATCTAATACACAATTTTGGCAGCAACATTCTTTGATGATCTGTGTCTTCCACTCATTGCACTGGCTCTCATGAAATTTTATTCTCTCCCTTAACATCTCCTGGGCCTTATGTAAACTGTAGGGAGCTTAATCACCTGACTCAGAATTCCATCCCAAGAGTTCGGGATCCTTTAAATAAGGCATTGCAATATCCAAATCCTTCAGTGGATTCCTCTTGGTAGCAAAAACTGTAACCCTTCTGGCAGCAGAAACCATTCAGAAGAGGTGGTCTAATGCAAACCCAAGAATGGAGGTCAGAAATCACAGGAATAGTGAGGGATACCATGACTTTTACTGAGGGAATCTAATGAAGAAGGAAAAAAAAAATTGCCCATAAAGAGATAAGAAACCAGAGGTCAAAACTCTAAGAACTGGGACTCCTTTTATAAAATTCTTATTACTCATAGGCAAAAGAGAAAGTGTAGTCTGAGAGATCAAAATGAGAAAACACAAGATATGATCTCAGTCTACAAAAATGAGAGATTAATTATTACCATTGAAACATTTTATTTAAATATGCACACTAATAAATAATTGCCAGATTATATATACATCTGTCTTAAATACAACAAGATATTCTCTATAGCTTTCCTCCAATAATTCAAAGAACTTGACACATTTCTGTTATCTAAAATCTTTATTATATTTTGATTAGAGATTTAAGAGTATTTGACTTGGCTAACTCTATCTATTCATCATGATCATGAAAGATACATAAACACTTTTAGAAATCAGCACCATTTTTTTTTTTTTTTTTTTTGTGCTGATTTCTGAGTCTCAGTTTTGTGCAGTGAGAAGTAGGGCTCTTGGTACTGTTGATAATATAATACAATGATAAATGTAAGTTGTTTGCATCTGGGAGTCTCTTGATGTACTTATAAGCAGTAATTATTGTCCTAAAGTAAATTCTAAAATTATTCAGCGGACTCATATTCTAAACTTGTTTACTTCCTTTTCTGTTCACTGTAAAGGAAGTTTAGGGTGACCAAGTGTAGAGTTCTTCATGTCCATAATAATCCCATCTCAGTGTTTAGGAGTCTCAGTTACTACTATTTTAAGATTTCAAAGGAGATATTATTAATCAAATTACATTAATGATTTCCTCACAATTGATAATGGTATTTAATACCAAGTAATTGCTTAGACAATGACCCAGCCTAAAGGTGGATGAACATATGCATTATTTGCACACTACAAGGCACAAACCCAAACAATAATTTCCACATGAAAGTTACAACATATCTTAATTCTCTTGGTTCAAGAAGTACAGCATTTTCTTTCATAATCTATGGTTGTCTGTGCCACAGAAACACATAATCACAGAGTGGTTAGCAGGGAAGGAATGTCTGGAGATCTTCTAGTTGAATGCTGTTGCTTAAGCATCACCAGCTAAAGCACGTCCAAATACTATTATGTCCTGTTGGGTTCTGTATATCTCCAAGGACGAAGACACCACAAAAACTCTGGGTAACCTGTTCCAGTGTTTGGCTAACCTCACAGTAAAGACATATTACTGGCATCTGAGTGAAATTTCCTGCATTTCCTGGACATATATTGAAACTACCTTAAATAATGCAAATGTATTCTACATCAAGATATTTAATATCCATTTCTGACTTGCACTGGCTTGCTCAGACCTGGACACGATGCTCCAGGTGTGGCCTTACCAGGTCTGAGGGGAAGGATCAGCTCCCTCAACCTTCAGATAACATTTTGCCTTATGCAGTTCACTAGGGTTGGGAGTTTTTTTGTGGCAAAGATGTGTTGCTGGCTCATGTTCAACTTGGTGTCCACTCCAATCCCCAAGTCCTCTCCTGCCAAGCTGCTTTCCAACTGAGTGGTCCCCAACATAGATCAGTGCCAGGGGTTGTTTCTTCCCAGTTGCAAGGACTTTGCATTTCCTGTTGCTGGACTTCATGAGGTTCCCGTCTGCTCATTCCTCCAGCCTTTTGAAGTCTCTCTGAATGGCATTCTAACATATTATTATCCACTCCTCCCAGTTTTGTGCCATTTGCAAGCATGTGTGTGCATAGATAAATGCTGTATTTCTAGTTCCTTTAGTGATGTGTTGATATTTCTCGAATCAAAGTTAATTAAATTAAGTAATTAATTTTCATTGCAAATGTGAGAGGGAAGCTGCTACTTTCACTTCCTCTCTTGACCCAGATTTTTAAAGAAAAATCCTTTAGGTGATTGAAGAATTGAGAATTGTAAAAAAACACTAATAAATAATTTTAAAACATTTACAAATCATTCATAGTTTTCATTAACTTTCTTGGTTTGAGGGGTTTTTTTCTTCCTACTGAGTTTTGCTCATGACTGTGTTTGGTTTAAGAGATAAATATATTTAATGTGGTATAGCACTTATCCTCAAAGGCTTTTGGGTTCTTAGCTCTGACTGAAATAATGGGACTTAGTTGCTTTGGAAGCACAGTAGAAAAAGAGCCTTGTGTCTATATCTTGTTGGTTACAATATTCTGCTTGGGTGTAGGAAACATAAATTAATCCATGAACACTTGCAATCACTTTGTGTTTAACTAAAACAATGAAGTTTCTTACAGAAGTGTCATGTGTTGCATGCTTTTTTTTCCACCAAAGTTCCTCTTAAATTGTCTGCTTCATGGTTATTCAAAAACATCTGTATTGCTCATAGCTTTTTTAACTTTGACAGTGATTCTTGAATATTCTCTGAGATGTCCAAGCTGTCTCTTGGCAGGGATCCGTGACTCCGCACGGAGATGTAGTGTATGGTTTAGATTTAAATGCTTCATTAACATCTCATTTGCCTCTCTTTTGAGGGACAAAGAAAGGCCATGCTAGTCTGCTGGCAGCCCTTTGAAGACTTCCCTCCTGAGCTCACACAGCACAGAAACTATTTTACTCCATCAGAAAAGGCACATAACATACTTGGTGAAACACTCTTGTTTTGTTGACTGTGAATAAAGGAAACGTGCTTGTCCCTGCCACGCAAAGGACAGAGAATATTCAAGGTGCTCCACTACAGGTTTATAAGCACTAAATCTTGCCAGGCAAGTCTGATTGCTATTTGATGTTATTACAAAGCTAGAAAATGATCTTACTCTCAACATTAATTAAAATCAAATAGGAAAACTACTCTTTCATATTGATGGGATCTAACTTCAGGGCTGTAAAACAGAGTAATGATGAATAACAATGTTTCAAGTTTTGATGAAAAATGGTCCTAGTTTGATCAAGTTCTATTTTAACATTTTTATTAATAAATTTATGTGCAGCTTTGGCCTCTGAAGTGAATGACAAAACTTACTCTCTTTGACAGTCTTAAATGTATAATAAAATGGTAAGTTGATGAAAGTCCCATCTGCTATTATGTTAAACTTCAAATAATGCTGGAGACAGAAAATGCATAAAAACAGACATCTGGAAATAAAATTAGTTTTGCTTTGAAAATATATTTTCTCATTAGTGTGTGAATGGAAAACAAACAAACAAACCCCAAAATAAAATCCCCTATTCAGCATCTGGCAGAAAGACCTTAGGGTAATTAAAAAACATGTTTGTGTTTTATATGGGAAATCTCTGAAATCTTGCATAACGCAGCACTGACAATAACATTATTTAGTTAGTCATTATCTAGTAATTTGCACACAACTACAGATGAAGTCATGCAATTGTTTATCAGGTGAAAAAGTTATTCTTTATATTTTTGTCCCTAAACTCCAACCAAACAGAAAGAAAATAAACACTCTAGAAAACTAACAACTTTGTTCAAACATCTAATAAACATTCAGCTATGTGATTAAGGAATTCATTTGAAGGGTGGTTAAGAGAAAGACTGAGACTAGCATATTTCTGTATCTAAATGAGTCATAAACAAAACATATTAATATATGTCACTAGAAATGTTAACACATAGTTTCCCTTATTTTAATTTAGAAAATGAAAATTCTATAAGAAAACCAAGTATTACTAGCATCTAAAAACCAGCAGCACCTTGGCATAACCAGAGAAGAAATCTAGATTGTTAAACAAGACTAGTATTGATTTCCTAATCAATATTCTTCACTAATTGATGCCATTGTTAAGCAGATTAAAGGTTTGCTGGAAGATATTTGTCTGGTAAATATATTCACATTGGCTTGCCCTTACATCCCTCTTACTACCCTGTCTTATGTCAAGTCACATCTTTGTTTAAGTGTGAATACTACAGTTTTATTTGCAAGGACAAAACAAATCAACAACAAAATAAACAAACAAACAAATAAAAACCTCTTCCAAACATATTTCTCTGAAGAGATAAATTCTACAGACATCTTTCATGTGAAGAGTTATTATAATATATTATATGTATACCATGGTTCTTATTCACAGATATTAGAGATATTTATAATGAAAGAAAAGTGGTAAAAGAAAAAACTCCTGAGAAGCTTAAAAGCTCTCCTAGAGCTGTTTTATGAGCAAACAGAATATTTTCAATGGTGAAAGTAGAATACTTTCAATCCCCCTATATATGAATTTAGTGCATTTGGAGTGAATATGAAAAATCCCAACAAGAGCTCATATTTGTCTGACAAATAAACTTGGCTGAAAAACAGTCTTCTAGCTTGTAAGAAACTTGAGGTCTGTCTGTCTTGTCAAATAATATGACTTCTGAGTTAAAACCCAAGCCCTGATCCCTTGGTCTTCAGCATTGCATAAACGTTAATTTGTTTCTTAGCTTTCTTTTGGAGTACTATCAATCAGGTCTCCATGATGCAAAATCCATCTGTTCTTAAGAAGAGAGTTTTCTATAGAGATTGTTTTCAATGGAAAGATTGGATGCAGGCTGCACTACATTAGTAGTTTTTACTCTGTGTCATCCTCCAGCATTACCTGATGAGCACTGATTCTTAACAATTAGCACAACTCCATGTGCCATGCCTTGAGGCAAGCAATAGACATTCTGACTATCATGCTATAAAAACCTCTGCCCAGTGGGACTAAACATAGATTTCTCATTATATCAGAGGCACAGTCAGACCAAAAAAAATTATTTGGAGGGCACTGCACAAGACACAGATCCAAGGCCAAGTGCTGTATTGTTGTGACCCATCTGCCCAAAAGGCATGTGGTTCTACAGGGTGTTTGTTTGTGCCGCTGATTGTGTTCACTAAGGACCAAGGACCACTGTGGATCAGATGCATTTAGCAATGTAGGTATGCATTTTGCTCTTTGGAAAACATGATCTAAATAAGACTAAACCCTAAGGTTCTGGAATTTTAAGCAAGCTGAAGGTAACAGTGAAAACTGCTTGTGCATACAGCAGTAGTACACTAGCAAGAACACCAAAGCCAGTGGCAAGATGTGTTACTGTCCATGGCAAGCTGCCAGACACAGCACCTTTTCTCACAAGGAATTCTTATTTCTTTGAAGCCAAGGTTTTTCAAATACATACATGGGACCCAGAGGATTGAAACCACTCATGCATATGAGTTAACAAGGATCTAACAGCTGAGATGAAAAACCTCTAAAAATGTTAAGATGTTAATAACCTGGGGCACTTAATAATGTCTAAGCCCACAAATTGATCCTGTAAATTTCTATGTGCCATACTCATTATGTTCTACCGAATCTTACTCTTCCTTCTCCTTGGATTGATATGATACTAATGAATGAAGCGACAATGTTACTGGAATAAGTTACAAGTACAGTACAAAAGCAAGTATTTTGCAGTTTGGGATATTTAATAATAGCAATAATTAATAATAATAACTATTATTATTATTATTATTGTTATTATTATTATTATTTTAATAATAATAACAACAACAATAACAATAATAATAATAATATCTATGCCTAATCAGTGGAGTTGCACTCCATCATCACCAGGCAAAAGAATCTAAAATGTTTGACAGAACATTGCACTTGTGAGAAATGTAATGGCAAAAAATTCATAAGTGTGTATGTATCAGTGTTAGAATTTATTTTAAAGAACTAATGGGAACACTAAATTACTTTTATTTCCTCTCACTATATTTATGGACAGGAAATTTACTGAAAATATTAAAGAAGTATAGCAGAGGATAGGCTGAAAGAGTCTTTGGTTACTATAGCCTCCATAGTTACTGGAAATACAACTAAAAGAGAATCTAAGCTGGGACCACATTACAATGTTGTGCTCCAAAATCTCGGATATTCCTTATATCACAAGGAAGAAAAACCCGGAATCTTGATCCTTCTTAAATGCCATGGTACAAAGCTTTGAGGTGGGAATTGCCCTGTCTCTCTTTGTAAGAAACAGACAGTGAATTCTGACACAGAAATAGAGTTGGAAAAAAGTGCTATTGTTTCTTCCCTCCAGTAAAACCACTGAGCAGGAGACTGGCCTGAGGAACACCTGCAAAGTAACTCATTAAGTCCTACATTTTGTTTCTGCTGGACAAACATTTAGCATTTTGAAATAAAAAGAAATTGTATATTTTCACATCAAGATTTTGATGAAAATGGAGGTAGATTATTTGCCCACTGGATAAATTCTCCTTTCATAAGTCTCCTTTTGGTTCTCCAGCTCAAGAAAGGGAGTAGAACACTTTTGCATCTTCCAACATTTTATAGCTCAGAATGCCAAACAGATATATTTCAACACATATTCTCCCATTACTTCCTTTTTCCACTAATCTGAAATTATTATCCTGAAATTCCAACCCAATCCTCTGTTCAGACTGAACAGTAATCCTCTGTGTGGCAGATGCATCAACACATTTTACTTGATGGGCACAAACCACACTGATGCGCAGAACAGGTATAACACAGTACTGGCTAATGCAATGTTTGATGCACTTCCTTCCTGTTATTGTTTTGGTTTGACTCTTGGCAAAATGCCAACCACCTCCCAATGCGACAGAGATTCAGTTAAAAGAAGTGAGGAAGAAAAAACCCTTAAAACTGAAACTGGTATATACACATATATTTACAGAAATTTACAGCATATATATGGATAGATATAAAGGACA
>JAWWEU010000001.1:39603948-39618563 GCA_035583155.1 Acropternis orthonyx | reverse complement strand
AAGGGGTGTTGGGTTTTCCCCCCCCCCCCCCCCCCCCCAAGAAAAGCCTTTATTCTTTTAAAATCTCAATGAGCTAGTGCCAGTATATAGCAAGAATTATTTGGATTATATACTTGCTTTTAAATTTTACCTTTCTAAATTTTCTCTTTAGCTGTATTTTAAAACTATTCACATATCTGCTGACTATAAGACTTTTAGGTTGTTATTCAACTTTTCAAATCTAGGGTTAATTGTTATTCAATTTTATTTTTTTTTTTAGTTAGAAATCATTTATAGTAGAAAATTTCAGATACCTATTCCTTTTTGAGAGCATAATCACCTTCCTATGTCTTCTACATGTGCAGATCACATTGTAATATATTTGTATCAACAGAGAAAAAACATGCACACATAGCTGAATTCAGTGGCAACAAAGCTGTAAGACTGTGGTACAAAAGTCCTGGAGTAGGAAGGGCAAAAACAGCCAAGGTCTTAGCACTTCCTCTGGTTTGGTTGTGCCCCAATGGACATACTGGGCAAATGCTGAAGATGTATCTTTGCATGCATCTTAGGAGTGGGCAATCTAGCATCACCTTCCCAAACTCAGTCCCAATGTTGCTACAAAAGTATTAAAAATCCTAACTGAATTTGATTTTGTGATTTTCAAATATAACTCTGAATTACTCTGTTTCTGGAGTGTCCTGCTTGAGAAGCCTGTTAAAAGACTTTAGGGCTTTGGGGATAGCTGGAGCGACTGTTTTGTACTTCTGGAGAGAACATACTTTGGATGTTCAGTTCTGGCATCTACAGTGCAGTAAGAACTTGTGTTGTTTAGATCAATAAGTATGTGAACAAAACAAAACTCTGTAAGCATGCTTTCACATATCAGTTCACATATCCTTTTCAACAGACAGTGAAACACACTATGTAACTGCTGTGGCTTATTTTTGATTAGTAACTCAGCTCTGCATTTTATTATTTTGCTTCTCTTGTTCAGAGGGTAGAGTTGATAGTGTACTGTCTTTATTTTGAAAACCATTTGTGTTTAAATGTCACAGTGCACTATGCACTCTTTTTTCAAATTCAAATTTGCTTCAGTTAATTCATTTAACTACAAAGAATCATTTTCCTCTGGAGATTAGTGCAAGTGGTCACTTCTTTCACATCAAACATTTTAATCATTGTGATTGGGAGTGTCTTCAGTGATTGCTGCTGAGAATGTGTCATTTTCCTATCTTTGTTACTTTAAGAGGATTATGTTTCCATGGTTTTCTTATTGACATATTTGGGGTGCTTTTTTACCTCTTGGAGAAGTCACTGGTCCGGGCAGGCTGTGTGTGTGTCTGTGTGTGTGTGTGTGTGTCTGTGTGTGTGTCTGTGTGTGTGTGTGTGTGTGTGTCGGTTCATGTGTCCATGTCGGTTCTTCACACAGTATTACACACAAGCAGTTGCTTTCATACATTGAAGTAGAGAAATTATACTACAATACGAGGCAAGAAGAAACATATGTATATATATAGTGATGTTGAAGTAATTTTCTTGTAATTTTGAAATTCTAAACAAATCAGTCAAAATCTTTTTGATGAACTGAAGCAGAAAAAAACCACAAATCTGTAATGAACTTCTGATATGATATGAATAACATGAATCAGGGACGATGGAAGACATTTCTTATTACAGATGTTAAAATCTTACTAGAAAGTCAAAAAGTGGCAATGCCAGTCAAGTTTATTTCTTATTTTTCCCATGAGAAAAATATTTTTAACATTTGGTTGTCTTATATTCTAGATCAATAGTCATATGAACATGACAGCAAATATTTAATCATGCCCAAACCACATATAAAACTTTTAATTGTATTTGTTCAGCACAGATCCATTCACAGCAGAATAAGTATAAGACAGTCTACAAAGACAAGTCAGACAAGTGGGACTCTATTTTATGACAAAAATAAGGTGAATTTATTTGGAGCAATGTGCTCTAGTGCTGTAATAGCATGAGCTGACATTTCTAAATGACACAACCTGTGTGGTTTCCAGTAGCACTGTAGTCATTTGAGTCAAATCCAGAAGATGCAGAATAATTGCCTTGGGTATTGTTCTATACTATGTGTCTTCTGGCCCAGAGCTACTTGGCTTGATGGAAGTGCAGGAATCTGCACTGCAATTTGTGATGTGGGTAGGTCCCAAAAGAACCTAGTGTATTTGTTCTAGCAAAACAGAGGTCAAGAGGAGTATGATTTCTTGCTATAAATATATGAGAAAGATAAATACTAAAGAAGGGGGAAAAAAAATAAATCAAAACTATTTAAGTTAAAGAGCAATGCTGTCACAAGAACAAGTTTGTTTAAATATCCTTAGGTGAATTTAGGCTCCAAATCAGGATTTTTTTTCTCGGCCAGAAGTAAGGTCCAGAATACCTTTCTGATAGCTACAAATAGCCATAGAGAATATTAGCTAGTGCTAAGATGGAGTCAACCCATTTATTAAAGAGACTGTTTCAAGTGGCCAACTGAAACAACAGAAAGAACATAAGTTCTAGAGGACTTTTTCCGTTCCCATATCAACTCTGCCCCCTACTCTCCCAAATGAAATGTTGAGACATCAAACCACAGTCACCAAACTTAACCATTCAGCACCTAACAGAACCTGGTCCTTGTAATTCATTGCACTGACAGTGGAGAGAAATAATGTGCAGAAAGCTGCTTCATTCATTAGAAGTTTTAATTGTCCTGAGCAAGTACTGGCTGTTTTTACTTTTCAACTATAGAGTGTAACAAGAATTTACACTTAAATACTTAAATTCAATGGTATTATACTGACCTCTGTTATTACATTTCTGCTTTTTTCTCTAGCTTTTAATTATTTCTTGATATATGCTTAGACTACACAGTCTTGTTAAGAATTTATCATGGCTTCAAGCTTACTGCAATTAAGACTCCTTAATAACACAATAATGGCAATGCACACAGAGAATTTTAAAACATTAAGTGCTATTTAACATGTAAGTAATGGTTTCATGTTTTTTTAGGTTAGTATCTTTTTCCTCATGTGATGCCATGTGGAAGTTAAACCCAATATTTAACATATTGTCAATATAACCTTATTTCAATAATAAATACAAAAGACAACTTTTATGATGCTGAAGTATTCCTTGGAGTACAACATACACTACTAAAAGCATGACAAATGTTTTAACATAGCTATATTAAAACAGCCATAAAGAAAATCTTTAAGACCAGAGATTCTGATAAAACAGCAATTACCTTTGCAAGACTATAGATGATTCTCCCCAAACTCAAAGCAAGATTTTACAGCCTGGGTCAAATATATAGTAAATAAATAATGATTGAAGTTTTCTTGAATAAGGAAGCATTTCCAACTGTGAACTTTTGATCTCCAATTAAATTTTTAAGAGAGAAATGTTAAGCCAACATAACATTAAATTTAATAAAAGATAAAGGTCAGAATTTACCAGGCTCATATGCTTACTTGCTTTACTTGGTGTACTTCTGCGGTATGTTCCTTCTAGAAACACCACTTACAAAGGCTCCAGCTTCTCAGTTTTGCTTCATTTAGGTTCTTTCTGTGAGGAATTTACTAGCACTTCAGCGTTATTTGGCTGCAGTGTTTACCTTTGCTACTCAGTACTCCCACTGAAGCCAATTTGAATTTGTCCCACAATTCCACAAATACTTATTTCCTAATTGAAAACATAAAGCTACATTTGCTTTAGAGTTGCCTCATTGCAACTACTCAGCCCAGCTACTCGAGGACACTGTGATACCACCATGGAAAGACCATGCTGGGAGTACAGTGGCACTGCTGGGGTGTTTACAGCAGCTGAGGAGCTGGGGTAAATGCAAATCTGTATTTCCATGAATGTAGACTGTGATCAGATATGATCAGATGTCTCAGACTTTTAAAACTGCTCTAGGAGAAATGTCAATACTAGTCCAACTCTGCCCAGAATCTGGCTCATTGGGGAATATGCCTCAAGTGGGAAAATGTATCCATACTTCAGAAAACACACTCTGAAATCCTTCCTAATCTTTTAATCACAATAATGCAGTATTATCTGGCCATCCTCCAGTAGCATTGGTAATAGCTACAGGTGAAGATTTCTCAAGCCTCCCTAAAGACAGAAACTCATTTCCTTATTACTGCATAATGAAAAGTTTGTAAAACCTCTGGGAGGAAAAAAAAAAAGTCTTGTTTGATTCAAATGAATCTTCCATCTGAATGAACATACAGTACACTTTTAAAACAATAATTAGACAACCATCAAGCAGGAAGAAAAGAATATGCTCAGATTATCGGTGATTCGAGAAACAGAAACAGCAAATCATGGAAATTATTTTACAGGTCTCCAAAATATGAAATGTAATTAGCTGGTGGTAATTTGAGATTAATATATTATTAAACCTTGAAACTGAAAATTAATTATTCCTATCAAGATTAATTTGAATCTCGGGGAAAATGAAGGTGAGCTATAGTCTAATGAATTAAAATAAATGTTCTCTTCTTGATATACTTTTGCAAATAGCTGTGAAAGCTTTCTTCATTACTTGTGCAGACCAAATATATTGGTGACTAGCCAAACGTATGATTTTTTTTTTTTCAGAAAAGTAACTATATTGGCATGCGTGATACAATCTGAATATAAAGAGAAGATGTAAAGTCACAGAATAGTAAACCAAGGCACTACAATGTTAATTGAATTTCCTGCTCTTACAAAACAAATCCAAGGTAGCAGGTATCTTTCATAGTTGTAAATGCTGTTTTCATGACAGCCAAACCTAGTGGCTGTGCTTTACATTCTACCACTGAAAGATGACCAAATTGTTTCAGGACTCATTTTTTTTACTGTGACTGCTAGCTTTGGGATGCAATTTAGAAGCTTTGCCCTACCTTCCTTTTACATTTGTCTCACACTGTTACCTATTAACATGGGTTAACAATCTACTTTTTCAAATAAGCACTTCCTGAAGATACACAGTATACTTAGAGTTGCATAAAGACTTACAGATATTTATAAAAATTGTAGCAAAATTTAGCTTTTGTCTTCTGTATTTTAGTCTGCAGTCATCAACTGGAAAAGTGTAGAGGAGTATTTTTATCTTTACTATATCAAAAATAATACTGAAGTTTTGCTATAATCAAAGTTATATGTTCATAGGCATATAGCCTATTTTGTGGGGAAGCCAGGGTTCCTCATTCCTCTTCAGCTGTTCTACTCATCATTGTGCTCAAAGGAACATCAACCCGCCTCAGAGTTTGAAATGTCCACTCAAATTTTTATTTATTTTTTTCATTTTATGGCACTTAAGTTCTTCTTAACTTTTCAGTTCCTCCATGGGAAAGGTGTAAGATTTCATTCTTCCTTCTTTCAGCTTTCATATTACCTATGGGGTAGCAAATAAATACAGTTTCCATGAGTGATCCTTTTAGCTCTCGGAGTATTTAAGAGGGTAATGAGCTTTTATAGTGGATAAGTCTTACTGATCTCTCTTAAAAGAAGTGGGAAAAAAGTAGTGTTCTTAATTTAGCACGGAAAATGAAATGGTCCTAGGTATAGACTGTTTGCTATTTATCAAATACTCAAGATGCTGTCTAGATAATATTATTCATTATAGATTATTGGGCCACTGAGCACAAAGGTAAATATTCCATGAAAAAAAGTCTAAGTTATTTCTAAATTAACATTATGTTTCATGATTTAGTGGAGAGAATAGAGCACCAATTAACATGACAATGAAAAGTTCTGTTTAGTAAAATGAGCAAGTGATGGGTAGACCATATCAGCAAAAGATTTTGCTATATTCCCACCCAAACACATATACATTATTAATAGAGACATATGCTACAACTAACACTCCAGTAAGCTGGGGCAGTCAAGACAATTAAACTGCCAGACTTCCTTCAAGTGTGAACTTCCAACCAGGTTTCATCTCAAGCTCTTGGGTGACAAGAGCACAACACTCCTCAACATCTTCCAGTAGGAAACAACTATAAGGCACCCACTGAGAAAGGTTAAGAGAAGAAAAATGCGTATTTCACAGCTGAGAGTTATCAAAGACTCTGCAGTGATTATTCCTCTCTTGCAGCGCACTGCTCCCATGTACCCCATTGACACCAGTCTTCCAGCAGTGCTTCCCAGCTTCTCCCTACACCTGGGGACAGGTTTCATTATGGGAGAGACCTTACTGGGCACATAGTGTCTCCTTATCAGGTTATACCTGATATTTTATTGTGTTCTATGGTCATACCTGTGGGGTGCTGAAAGGGAGACGACTCATTGCTCATGTTCTTTTGTTGACATGGCCAAAATAGAAAGCTTTCATGATAACCACAATAAATTTTAGTTCCCTGATGCACTCCAATACAAGGTAAAAAGGTGATGTATGCAGAGAGGTAAATGAAAGCCAGAATCAAGCTTACAGCTGCATAGCACAGACCAAAGTGTCTGCTGCAGAATCTCTCTTTTGAGCATTGATTTCATCCCAACAAAATTTAAACATATAACAATGTGCCTAAATTAGAAATACAGTCCTATAAGGTAACGTTATGGTAAGAGAAAGGTCTTGCTGGAGGCTTGTATACGTATGGATAGGTTTTAATTGCTTTGGTTTAGCAGCCAAGGAAGCATAAAGTGACTACTATCTTCATGTCGGTGTTTCTTATAAGAATATAAATGTTGGCGGGCTGAATCTGGAGTGGGGTTTACAGAATTTCTGGGCAGGAGTTTCAGTTGTTAAAGGTTATTCATGGGGTTTTTTAGGATTTTGTTTTTCTTGTTAGCTATGAAGTTGAATTTTAAGCATGGTGCAATATTTTGGCTTTCATTTTCATGTTACAAATCATACACATATTACAGTTATGTCAGCTTGCTCATAATAATTAATTCTAAGACAGGGATTTATCCAATACTTCTTTGTGTGGAACTATTCTTGGAAGAAGGCTTAATTAAAAAGAAGAGGAAATCTTATTGCAAACTCAGTCATACGCTTTTGTGAGATCAGATTCTACAGGCTGGTAAAACATCACAACTTCAGTCTGATTAAGTGTTAAAAAGAACCATGGGTTCTATTCAGTACTTTCCTTCCTATGAAACCCAACAGCTGAATGACTTTTTTGGGAGGTTTTTTGTTTTGGCTTTTTCTAATGACATGTAACAAATTAATTCTAATTAACCATACACAAAACTGAAAAAGACAGGACTGAAATGGAGTTATTCTAAGTCCACCAGCAAGGGTTGTAACTGTAAACAGGTTGCAACACCATTACTTTAGCTTCCTCCACTCACTTTAAATCCCTGGCAAAATTTTATAGACTGCTATAACACCTGAATTATATACCACCTTAAAATTATTATTCTCAAACTGCACTGGTGTCCCTGCTTCTTAACATCAAGCCACAGATTTTCAGCTACCAAAGGTGGATTGGCCAGATAGAAAATTCTGTGGACAAATAGTAAATAAAAAGAGTGCCCATTTTCTTGGCACCATCCCATAATGCCAGAGACAGTTTTCATTTGAACACTTTGAGACTTCAGATCATGAGCTGAGTGACAGTGAAAATACCCATGAGAAATGCTCATTGACAGTACCTTTCCAAACTACAAAACACAAACATGTATTTGTGAAGAAGAAAAAAATAAAGTGCACTTCAGGAAAGGTATCAGAAATTTCTTCAGTACATGTTTAGAAAAGTCACCTTCCCCTTTTACCATTACCACACAGGTGTTGGGGATGGACTAGAGAGTTATTTTCCTCTGCTGTTTACACACAGAAGTCTCATGGATGAAACATGCATGTGAAGTAGCTTCTGACAACTGTATTCTTGGACATACTGTGTCTGTGCTGGCAGACTTTCCATTTAATGCTGAGAAAGCAGCTAGCAATGATGCTATTTGTTTGTAAATGAACTTTGCAGGTTTCTCAAGATTTTGTTTGGAGTCAAACAGAAAGTCAAAACAGAAGCGTAAATCTTAGGCATATTTGTTATAAAAGTTTGTCTCTTCTTTGCATATTCCCATACAAGTATGTCATGGCATCCCAAGGGACCATAGGGTATGTCTCTCTTCAGAGACCTATAGAGACTTCCTCTTTTTATTGAACAACAATGACTGAAAAAAAAAAAAAAAAAAGTTCTGACACTTCCATGAAAGTTTCAGTACATTTGTCTCAGAGATAACTATCTCTGCTACTCGTGACTGAGCGAAGGTTCTCTCCCTTCAGCTCTTCTCTCAATATCTCATTTTCCTTTGTCAAATTTTGTTATGTGTTCAAAAGCAACTCAACAGCAGTGTTAATGTTTCCAAGAACTGGTATTCTTAATAGAGATAGCTCCAACTTTAGCAATGTAAGGAATCAAGGATTTGGGGTTGTTTTTTTTTTTTTTTTTTCCCATTCCTCATACCAAGCATTGGAATTATACAGAAACATAAAATCATGCTCAAAAAGTGAAGAGGGAGCTATTCTGAACAGAAAAATAGTCAGTTAGACTGAGACAGAAAATGTGTTCCTCCCAAGGAAAAAACATAGAGTTATTGGAGAAAAAGTTTAATGTCTGGATTCTCAAATGCCATTGCAGTTTGAGAAGAATAGTTGCCTCTTTATCCTCTTCCCTTTATAGACCAGGCTTGAAAGTCACTTTGTACTGTCACTTGTGAGTTCTATTGTCCCTTTTGGAAAGGTGAAGCAGTCCATCTGGAGATTAGATAGACACAGATGAGCAGGGAGTCTAATACGGGAATGTCAGACATAGAATCCTGGGAGAACAGTATTTTTTTTTTTTTAATGTTTCAGGATTTTTTGTTGTTATTTTTGAGATGCTTTTAGACGTTTGGAATGGGATTAATTTTATCAGATGCATATATAAGCAGTGTAATTCTACATCTGAACCTGCCATGTGCTGCCTTTAATTGAATGATAAACAGGTAATTATTGAGTGCAGTTCATCTCCTTCTAAAAGAGATGTCTAAAATTTATTAAAAGGGAAGGCAAAGGCAATTAGCTTTGGTGAATATGTCTATGATATACACTTCTAAAGCTAAGTGAGGTGAATCCCACCTTACATTTTTGGAAATTTTGTTTTCCTAAGTATTTCAAAGAAAAAGAGAGTTTTGAGAATATAGTTTGTTTTAGTCAAAATTCTCATTTCAGTCAAAAAAAGTTTTGATGGAGAACAGTGGACCAGCTCTAAATGACATAGGGTAGCTATACTAAAAGAGTCTTTTATATAAATTTGGGGCTTTTGTCTAATTGATCTTGAATTTAAACAGACTCATTTTAATACCATAGAATCATACAATATTCTGGATTGAAAGGGGCCTCAAAGACCACCTCGTTCCAACCCTCCCTACCATGGACTGGGATACCTTCCACCAGACCAGGTTGCTCCAACTCCCACTCAACCTGGTCTTGAACATTTCCAGGGATGGAGCTTCCACAGCTTCTCTGGAAAACCCGTTACAGTTCCTCACCCCACTCACAGTAAAGAATTTCTTCCAAATATCTAATCTAAAGATATCGTCTCTCAGTTTAAAGCCATTACCCCTTGTCCTACCACTACATTCCCTTATAGAAATTCCCTTCCATCTCTCTCGTAGCTCCCTTTAGATTCTGAAAAGTGCTATAAGGTCTCCCTGGAGCCTTCTTTTCTCTGAAGAACCCCAGCTCTCTCAGTCTGTCTCCACAGGAGATGCACTCCATCCCTCTGATCATCTTTATGGACCTCCTCTGGACCCACTCCAAGAGGTCCATTTACTTCTTACGTTGAAGGCCCTAGAGATCAACACAGTACTCCAGGTGAAAAATACTGAAAAACAGGTTCCTGTCATTAAGACAATTATTCTAGTTTGGTGCACTTCATTGCTACAGCAAGCATAATCAGTCCATATTTACTGTCAGAAGGTTAGACAATATCATCATCTTAGTTTTGGATTCATTCTTCAATTCTAAATTGAAGGTAGGCTTTTTATAGATCCTTCTAAGTTATCTGTAGGATTGCAAAAAACTAATAGGCAGGAATAATATAACATCATATATAACATTATATTCAGGAAGAAAAGCACTTATTTTAATTCAGGTTTGCAAAAAAAAAAAAAAAGGCAGAATTAATATAACATAATATATAATACCATATAAAAGAGGAAAAGTACTTATTTTGATTCAGGTTTTTGAAATTTATACAAAGAGTAATAAGAAAGATGTGACGTCCAGCAGATAGAAATGTTTCAAAATATGATGCTGAAGCCTCCATGTTAATTACTGGACAGACTACACACAGCACCAGGAAACATAACTTTAGTGCTGAACTCCTAAATATAAAAATCATGTATTTTTTAGAGAACACTATTACACTGAAAGTCTATGAAGCCATTATTTCGAAGGGTATTTTCACTATTGATTGATATCCTCTGAGATAAAATATTCTATATTATGGAGTTGTTCTGTATGCAGCATAATGCTATTTGATATAAATACTTTCTGCAAAGTTACCTGGATGACACACTATATCTCAATTCTCTATCCCTGGACAGATGGAACTGTGAACGTTCTACTTCCCCCCTATTCACAAAAGACAGTCTTCCTGCAAAGTTGTGGTAGTTGTCTATGGTCCTCTTGTGTTTTGCTGTGTAGATTTCCTACAAATCCTCTTGAACACTGAAAGTAGTTTACCACAATTTTTTGAGCTAAATGAAATTGTGTGTAGTTTCCCACTGTGCTGTTTTCCGTTCATCTCTAGATAATGGTAGCACATTGGCTATTTGCAGGTATAAGGGCCTTTTCTGCCGCTCAGTGAGCTTTTACACCTGTCATCTACTGTCAGAGATTTCAATTCATAGCTCAGGCTGTTGCTATTCAGTCCTGTTTTGCAAAGACTTTAAAAGTGTATAACCTCATATATATATTTGTTATATTCTTCTTAATATACATATTTATAAGGAAACATATTGCATTTATAAAACAGTTTTGTTATTCACTAGTGTGGTGAAACTTCTCCTATTGACTTAAAGTAAGACTCCAGTTTTGTTCCCATCAAGATAAATGCACAAAACCTTGCTGTTTTTAACAATGTAGAAGTTGGACCCTAATTACCTCATTTCTTCTTGAGCTTCAGTAAGGCTGCTCTTTCTGGGCTAAAGACTTGTGATTCAGCTAATCTCTTTTGCAATACCTACTTCTACATAAAATTGTCTTAATTTACCTTATAGTCACTAGAAAGGTATAGGCATTCATAGCTCCAGCAATGACCTAAATTAGATACTGCTTCAGAAGAATGACTTTTATTTGAGAAGTGTCAGGCTCTTGGTTTACTATCTATTCACAAGGGCAATCTAAGAGGTTAGGTGAGATAGAGGTATCAATGACATAGACCCTTACAGTCAGTTTAATTGTCCAATTAGGTATCTAGTACCAAATGGGATGTCCCAAGGTATTCACCTGGTCTCCAGCTGCCAGTCCAGAACAGTGTAAATATCATTTACTTTGTCTTATATCAGCACCTTACAAATGGCTGAACTACTCTGTGATGCCTCAGGGGCCCTAGATGGATGCGTTAGGTAAATGAATCATATTCCTACTCATCTCTCTCAGATGAGGTATCTTCTACAGGGTTGGCTTCATCTCCATGTTAAGATACCTAGATGTCTATGTGCAACTTTGTGTATGTAAAGTAGTCTAAACTGCAACCATGTGCTTGGGTCAAGTTGATATAACATAGCAAAGGCTGGAGGTAGAGGTTCAGCTCACCTTGAAGTAGATATTTGAGCTCAAATTGATTGCTTCAGCAGATTTTTCTAGTGCAAGTTGAGAGTCCTTAGGGAATCTTGTCTGAGTATCAGAAGCTGCTCCAGAAATTACTGGTCTCTTTCAGGTCCTGTGCCTCAAATGCCACTGGATAGTCTAGCAAATCCACACTGTTCTTACTGGAAGAAAATGTAGCCAAGAGATTCTTCTGTAAACTGTTTTTCTGGAAGAAAACATATGAGTCCATTCTCACTTGTGCACTCAAAGTTACTTGTGATACTTTTTGCCCAAGTCTATGCTCTGTCACTTAACGGCCTAGCCATTTACTCCATCTTTACTTCCTTTGAATATGCTTTTGTCTTTGTTCATATTAATCTGCTCAGTGTAGTCATAATAATGTAGAATTTTTGAGAGAATTTAGTTTATTTTCTATCTGAGCTATATTTAATGCTCCAGGCATATTTTTATCTACCCTCTGAAAGAAGGTCTCAAACTCCAAATAATGCCAACCTTGGCAACAATGTTCTTTTATTTCAAGGACACCTTTCCCAATCATGTTATGAGCATGAGGTGACAGATATATAGTCACCTCATTCAGTAGCCTCAAAGTCACAGCCTAAATTTTGTCTGTCACCTGCAGTTTTACATCATTATAGAGTTTTGCTTAGGACTGAAGTATAAACTGCATGAAGGGAAGGCATGGCCTTACCATGATGAAACAAATATGCTAGTACAGCAAGATTCCTCCTTTGAGTCTTTTCTCACAGTATTGAAAAAGAGGTTTCACGTGAGTAATCCCACATCATAAAGTTAGATTAAGCCTTATAACTTCTTTTTCAAAAATAGCTGATCACGTATGACCTTACCAGGTACCAGCTCACTGACTCAGAGTTTAGCAGGAGGCAGACATTTGCTGCCAAGCAGAGCTATCCTCAACTGATTCTGAATCAAGATATTGACTCAGACATGCTGTATTTCATGCAAATTATGGAAACATAGAATTGTTTATGTTGGAAGGGACCTTAAAAATTATCAAGTTCCAGCCCTTCCTCCAGGGCGGTATATCTTCCACCAGAAGAGGTTGCTCAGAGCCTGGCCTGGAGCCATGGATGGGGCATCCACAGCTTCTCTGGGCAACGTGTTCCAGTGTTTCATTACCCTTACAATAAAGAATGTCTTCTAAATACCTAACGTAAGCATACCTAACCTAAGCCTACCCTCCTTAAGTTTAAAGCCATTACTCTTTTTGCTACCATTACATGCCCATGTAAAAAGATCCTCTTCTGTCTTTCTTGTGGCCCCCTGTTAGACACTGGAAGGTGTTGTAAGGTCTCCCCAGAGCCTTCTCTTCTCCAGGCTGAGCAAAGCCAAGTTTCTCAGTCTGCCCTCGTAGCTATGGTGCTCTAGCCTTCTGAACATCTTTGTGGCCCTCCTTGAGACTCGCTGAACAGGTTTACACCTTTCTTGTACTGGGGGCTTCAAAACAGTATGTGGTTTTGTGAGCAGGGTCTCACCAGAGCAGAGGAGAGGGGCAGAATCTCCTCCTTGGTGATCATCCTTGCTTTGGTACAGTCCAGGATAAAATTGGTTTCCTGGGCTATATAAGCACACATTGCTAGGTCATGTTGAGCTTCTCGTCAACCAACACACCCTGGTCTCTCCATACTACTCCCAAAAAAACAAGTCTTTTTCCCCTGCTCCCATTGTTCTGTAATCCTTCTTGATACTCATTGTGCTGCTCCTGGATGTATCACCTGTGCCCACATGAAACAACAGCAACAGAAAGTAGTCAGTGGACTGTGTGAGTCTTGGTACTCTTTCAGTGACATCCCTGATATGAGTCCCCAGCAAGCAGCTCACTTCTCTAGAAAGCACACCAGGTCATCAAATGGGTGCCTTGGTACCTCCCAGAAAAGAGTGACTCACTAACATCACCGTTGCCTTTTCCTTTTTTTCTCAGTTGTGTTGTTATATGGGGAGCAGATGGGCTTGTCTTACTCAGCACCAGTGTCTCTCCTGATGTAATGGGTCTTCATTCTTCAGTCTGCAGAGCACTGGCATAGTTCTTCAAGGGCACCTCAGGCATCAGGGGAAGTCTCTTCCTCCTGCAGGTCCTTTCAATCTTGCAAAAGACTTGTAGGCAGAAAAATTTCTATAGCTTGTTGAAAATCAACTAGGACAACTAGCATTAAACAGAAAGCTTTGGATTGATGCACAGTTTATTTTCTGACTGAAGTTTCTCCAGAACAGTGTGTTCCCCACTGTGCAAATTTATTACCCTCAGCCTTTGGGATTTGTTTGTTTCCCTTGCAGTTTATGCTGCTGACTATACTTCAGCTATGCCATCTGTTGTTCTTCTTTCCTCTTTCTTAGTGTTTCTTTTTCTCTGCGTCCTCATTCCAAGCTACATTAACTGCTCTGTGTCTCAAAGGGTATTTGGGATCTTTTAGCTGTACTCCACAACTGTCAACTGCCAGTGCTAGAGAACTCTGAGTTCCTTCTCACATCCTCCAGAAAGTATGAAACAGCTTTAAAATATAAATTAGTTTTAGCCTTTCAGAGGTTATCTTCATCTATACTTGTTTCTTGCACCTTAATTGCAAAATGTATATAGCTTTCTTCATTCTCCTCCAAGGTCAGATTTTCCTATCTCAATATTGATAACTCTTGCAAAAGGAGAAGTCTTGTCACAGGTTGGGGTTTTTGTTTTTGTGATGGGTTTGATAAACCCCAAAAAACTCAGATTAAGGTTTTAGTTTTTTAGCTAGGCCCCAATTTTGTGGGTCATGTGGTTAGGGGCAAGCCATCAGCTGACTTAAGTGACCAATGAGGTATTTCATCCCATCTGACGTCAGCTCGTCTATAAATCAAAGAGCAGCTC
>JAWWEU010000001.1:39588645-39603848 GCA_035583155.1 Acropternis orthonyx | reverse complement strand
CACTTCTTTTAACTGAATCTCTGTCGCATTGGGAGGTGGTTGGCATTTTGCCAAGAGTCAAACCAAAACAATAACAGTTTTTTGTTTTCTTTTTTTTTCAGTTCTTAGTCCCTGAAATCATCTAAATGCAAGAGAATTCTTAGGTTTTATTTTAAAACATATTTACAAATCCTTTGTTTGAAGAGATATAATGAAAATCCTGCCACAAATACACCTAGAGTGAACATGGACTAGAAGGCTGAAACACTGAATCATAAACTGATAAGTAACTGTTTCTTAACCCTCACAATTTCTAAAGAAGTCATGGAACTGAATAATTTAAAAAATATGGTAGAAGTTTTTCATCCCCATTTTAAGGAAAATGAATGCTTCTTGCGTAATTATTCCCTAGGCGTAAATGTGGAGGAAAAGATGAAGTAAAACTGAATGATTTCAATCTTTTTGAGACTGAATTGGCATTGCACCATGTATGATCTATGTTTAGTCTCAAATGGCTTACTTTTTAAAGAAAACCAGTCATTTTAAACTCTTGTGAGTGCATGGAGTGCTGGGACACTGTGTTACCTCAGTCATGTGATAATGTGCACTTACACTCTATTGTTTCGATACTTGTGTGTGCTTTGTAGCTTATACCCTCTGTGCACACCTCTATGCAGTAACTAGGTGACTTCATGAACCATGCTTTAAGTAAGAGGAAGAACACACTGAGCTGCTTTAATAAGGAGACAGTGAATAGGGAGGTACCTATTTTGTATATAGCTGCACAATACTAATGTCACAAATAAATGCTCTCTAATTTTACAGATTATGACATTTCCTTATTTTCTGGCTCATAAACTAAACTCTAATTTTACACTGAAACCCCAGTGTTTGGTGACAGAACTCTTAACACAAAAAGCTTGCCCATTTATTCTTCTACTTCATATAATGGCACAAGTAGCAACTGATAGATTTCAAAAAATTTGCTATGTGGACAGCAATAGAAGTGATATGAAAGGATAATAACATGAACTTTTTGTTATTTACAGTGACTTGTACTGTCCTGTGGATTGCTTTTAATGATTATTTGATTGCTTTTTATTGTAGAAAAGGAGACTGGTGCCCTTGAAATAGCATTTTTCAGGTGTTACAGTGCACATATGTTGAAATGAGTTCCCTCAGCAGAAGAGAACAGCAAGTGTATTAATGCAACTATTTAAAAACTTGATCAGCTTACCAAGTCAAACTATTTACACTGACTATATAAAGTAAGCTCTGCTACACTGTAAATTATTATCTTCTACCTTTTGACTATGGCAAGCCCACTGAGGAATTTGCCACCCCTCTGCCAATCCATCTGTCCTAGCATCTCTGGCTTTTGGAGAAACAGCTGTCTTTAAACATTATACTGTAATTCTATGCCAAAGGAATGCCTGCATTGCTGAAGCTAGTATTGTCTTGTGCACCCTAAAAGTGATTAATTTTTAACAGGTTTTAAGAGACGCATTCATTTATCCAATAGGCTGAACAATAAACATGAACTGTAGAATGCAGATTACTTTCTATTGTTTCAGTTGTTAAGTAGCTGATACATCCCAATGGAAAAGCAAAATATTTATCCCACCGTTTCTGTCAGTGTCACACAAAATAACATAAAACCTTCATAATGAAGAAATAGTAGCAATGTTACATTGTTTTGAGCAAATGCACAGTAAATAAACTTCAAAACTCACAGTTTATTTCAATGAGGAAAATAAATTGTTTGAAAATTGAAACAACAATCCTGTTACTATGCTATACCAACCCTCAATCCATAGCATTTACAGACTGAACATTTACATACAGACTGAATCAGCTCTATGGTTTAATGAGTAACAGAAGCCATGAAATACTGTAGAGAGAAGAGAATTACTCAAAATATGACACATTCATTCACTTGACTGGGATTCAAGTCTAAGGGTGGAAGTTGACTACCTAACTTAGACAGTTGGAGCTTTTATACAAAGTCAAGGGCACTTCCCACTACAGCCTCCACCTATCACTGCAGAATAACATGAATCTACTATAGACCTTGTATCATATTTGTAAGCCTTGTGTAAGTGTCTTAGATGCCCTAGGGCACCTTACTTGCCATTACAGAGCTATCAGCTTATGAATGTTGATCTAGATGACCACAGTATAGACATCTGTACTTGAGCTTAGTCATTTTATTTCACTGTTCAGGAAGAAAGAAGATAAATATTAGGGCATGATTTGTATTGCTATGCTCTGTGTAGTGAACTGCCTGCTAAAATGCTTATTGCTTCTTGCTGTATGAAGAGCTTAGGGCTCAGCTCAGATTCAGATTTACATATGGTCAGATGAATCCCAGGCTTTTTACAAATAAATGAAAAGTGCCTGTTGAAAATATTAAGGTATTGGTAATCTGGATCCTCTTCTTGATTGAAAAGGTAACTCAGAGAAACTCTAATCTCAGAAAGCTTTGGCTTCATTCTCACAGTTAAGAAGAAGCAGATCAATCCAATTACTAGATTAGTATGAAAAGATGTGGTAACATCCACTTACATTATTTACCAAGGCCTTACTACGTCTAAGAGGTTAGTGCACTTGGATCCCTGAAGTGCACTAATATTCCTTTTGAAAGAAAATTAGTGGGCAGTAGAGAAGAAGTAGCAAATTATCCTAATCTTCTTTTAATTACAAATGTGCAGTTTCTGAAGACAGGCATTGAACTGAGTGGAATTTAAGAGTAAAGCAGCACAATCCTGGCTTGCACATTAGAAATTAAAAGGTAAAATTCCTCTTGCTTGGACAAGCTGTGCTGGTTCTTTTCTGCAACAAAAAATCTGATTCCAGTACAGCTGTTCTTTCTTATCTCATTGTTGGTGGGATCCTTCCTTGGAAACTGTCAGTATAATGGTTCTTTCTAATACTGAACACTTAAATAATATTTTACTTTTAAAACACTGAGTGACTGTATTGGTTTTGACAGGTACAGAGTTAAAAGTATATTCATAGTAGCTGATATGGGGCTATGATTTGTGCTGGAAACAGTGTTGATAACACAGGATTGTTTTCATTTCTTTGAGCAGGGCTTACACAGATTCAAGACCTTTGCTGCTGCTTACCCCACTCCACCACTGAAGAGGCTGGGGGTGCACAAGGAGTTAGGAGGGGACATAGCTGGGACAGCTGATTGCAACTGAGCACAGGGATGCCCCATACTGTATGACATCACATTCAGCAATGAAAATGCGAGGTGGAGGTTGCCCGGGGCTGGCATTGCTAGCAGACTTGCTCTGGGCCTGGCTGGGCATTGGTCATGTGGTGCTGAGCAATTGTTTTCTTTTGCATCACCCATTTTCCTTCTAGTTTTTCTCCCTTCCTCCCCTCTTCTCTGTCTTTTTTTCATTTCATTAAAAAAATAAAATTATAAACTCTTTTTATGATCTCAACTCACAAGTTTTCTCACTTCTACCCTTCAGATTCTCCCCCCATCCTGCTGTGAGGGAGCAAGTGAACACAGTGGGTTAGCTGCTGCCATGTTTTAAGCTCAGCTGGGAACTAAGTACCATGCAGCTACCATGCAGCTTCTCACTCACTTTCCTCCCTTGGTGGGATGCGGATGAGAATCAGGAAAAAAAAAGTCATGGGTTGAGACACGATACTAATACTAATATTAATAATATTTGCAATGAAAAGTAGAGAGACAGAAGTAAAACACACAAAAACTGAGTGATGTACAATACAGTTGTTCATGTACTGATGGGTGTTCGGCCCACCACCAGTAGCGATCAGTGCCTCCCGGTCAACTTCCCTCAGTTCTGATCATGATATTTTATGGTGTGGAATATCCCTGTGACCAGTTTGGGTCAGCTGTCCTGTCCATGATCCTTCCCAGCTTCTTGTGCCCTTCCTCGCTGACAGAGTGCTGAAAAGTCCCTGATTAGGGTAAGCACTGCTTGGCAACAACACATCGGTGTGTTACCATCACTATTCTCCTACTAAATACAAAATACAGCTCTGTACCAGCTGCTATGAAGAAAACTAACTCTATCCCAGCGAAAATCAGGACAGCTGCCTACTGGGATTAAGCCATGACACTAACCCTAGGTTATTGGTTGGTTTAAAATAAGACATATTCATGGAAGTCACTCCGATAAGGTCTCTAATTTGGAACAGGGCATTGGATTTGGTTGCTATGTTAGTCTGTTCAGATGGCAAATATCTCTGGAGTAGAACCATGTTTGATGGGGTATTGAACACATATAAAACAGCACTTTACTATGTTCTTTGTGCCTTGGCTATCAGGGTCACCAGTATAAGCAGTTAACTACTGCCTTTTGGTGATTATTTACTATGCCAGCCAGAAAGTTTCAATATGATCTTTTCAGAGAGATTAGACCAATTTACTGAGGTAAGCAAGAATTAAAACAAAACAAACAAACCCTAAAAAACCAAACCAACCAAACAAAAAATCAAAAACTAAAAACCCCCATAAGAATAAAGAACCAGGGAGATTTCAGCACGATTTCAATTGAAATTCCAAGAAGATTCCTGATTTTTTACTGCACATTCTCAGCAGCCCAAGTGTTAGAGCTTAAAGAGGCTTTGGGATAATATATCTGGTAGCTGCTTTAGCCTAATGTATATTATTATATCACTTCTCAGAATGTCAGCTGGCCGCTTTACAGTTTAGTTGTGTCCTAATGCACCAGTTCAGCAATTCATTCAAATTATCCCTTTATTGAAAAAGGCATCAATAAAACTTTATGCTCTTAGGCTTTGTCAAAAGGTACACAGCAGTCAAAGGGCTAAAATAACTAGATGTAAATTAATGTTCATATTTATATGTAGTTAATTAGAATACTTCCCTTTATGTTCCTAGTTTGTTTTTGACACCATAACCTTTTAAAGGATTGTCTTCTTTAAAAATGCTGCAAACCTATTCAAAACCTTCATTTTAGCAGATTTTTATTTTTTATTCACTCATAGCCTGATTGTTAGACTGACTGGTAGTTTTATATTTTGCTTACCTTTGATTACCATTCCATTCCAGTATAGATTATCAGAGGTGCTTGTAAAACAGAATGAAAGGAGTTTGGAAAAGTCCTGTAAAATTTGCACTTTATTACTTCAGATATTAATTAAATAACAAAATTGTTTGTACATAAAACAAGAAAGAACCCTGAGAAACTGTTAATCCAAACAACTGAAAATGCATGCTATGTCTGTCATTTTTTTTGACAGTGTGCCCCTTTTTCCTGGAATTTTCAGATTACTGTCCAAGCTTCTGTTCATCATAATCAAGTGGCTGCTGAGCATGTGCAGATCTATGTATGGATCAAGACAGGGGTATGACCAAGTTGCAATCTCTGCAGTTGATTCATACTTGTAAGATTAGACTAACATGATTTTAACTCATCCAAATAATCCCAGACAAAAATACAGGGCACTACACCATAGAAGCAATATTGTGTTTTTGTATTTTTAAATGTCAGCAGGCATGAAAATATTATACTAATAAGTCAAGGGAAGGATAAGCTGTCCCTTGTCCCCATGAATCAAGAAGTCATTCATTCCAGTCTCAGTAACCTAGAAAATTAATAATAATCTCAAATAAACATTTCTGGGTTTACTCTGCAAATATTTTAGGCATGTGTAGAATGGTTATTAATTGTAATTTACATAATATAAGCAATGTTGCTATATGTTTCCAGACAATATGAAAGGTTATATTCTTTATATGTTCCTTATCATGCCCAATGAATGAATGAGTGAATGTAAGAGAGACAAAAGCTTTATAAAGACAAAACATAAATAGTACCACCATTATAGACATGTGCTTACGAAGACATTACATTTTAGGAAGCAAAAAAAACTTGCTTATTCATAATTTAGAAATATTCATAGTATTGAAAGAGTGTAAAGAAAGCTCATGTTTACGAGAATAATGTTTCCCTATTTAATTTTGATAACAGTTGCTGAGGTGGCTTTTTTTCTTTTTATAATTGTGTACATGGTCTGGCAATATTGAAAGGGAATAAATAGGTTTTAAGCTGGGTTTTTTGGCAGCAATGGCAGAGTGACAAGGGATTTTGTCTGTGAAGATTAAAATGACAATCAGTATGGCTTTATGGAGAATATACCTTGTCAAGCAATTGTGATATCTTTTTACACAACAGGTTTAGCTCATAACTGCAGTAGATAACTACATTGACATAATACAGTTAAACTCCTATAAAGCAGTTGTCCTTGTCTTTCTTCTTTCTGATGAAAAAACTGCTATGCAAAATCAATGAAGCTTAGATATCAGGTATGAAAGTAGTTTCAGAAAGTAGTTAAAGATGAAGTATCAGTGTCAACAGGATCCATAACCAGATGACTGAAAAGTTAGTTCTTGCTTTTCAACCTCTTAATTAATGATCTGGTCAAATATGCTAATAATGGATAATTAGTGAGTAACAAATAATGGAGAAAGACCAACTCAACTAAATTATATTGCTTAAGAAAATTACTTTTCTTTGGACAGCATATGTATAACAAAGTCGAATAAAAGGACATACATTCAAGGAAAAAAATATATGGGTCACACTTGCAAAATGGGAAATGGTGTCCTAGTGTTCATTGACACTGATGGACTTGGAGGAAAGAGTAGCTAATTAAGTGAACATGAGCTCCCTGAGCAATATTGTAGATAAGTAGGTGAACATGTTTTTCAAATGTACAAGTAGAAAAAGTATTAAATAGAAGTGAGGAGATTGTATTTGTGTACAGCACTTGAGAGACTTTTACTTGCATACCTACATGTATTTTTTGGTGTTTGTCTTTCAAAGGGATATTGAAATATTAAAAATACTACAGAAAAAATTTAGAAGGGCAACTCATGATTTTGGAAACTAACAAAGTATAACCAAAATAAGATTGTGAAGTCACTATCTACAAGCTCATATGTGGAAAAGAACAATTTTGATAGGAGATGGAGTTTGAATATATTAAAAGGGCCAATGACTGGAAAATAGTTAATTCAGAACACAAACAAGAAGCATATCTTAAAAGAATAGATTAATTTAATCATTTAGTTTAGAAGGGACCTCTAGAGGTTATCTAGATTCATCTCCTGCTCTAAGTACTAACCTTAAAGTTAGATCACTCTGAGCAAGGCCTTGAACAGTGAAATTTGAAAGCCACTGAGGACAGAGATTTCACACAGTTGTTAAGTACTGTATTCCAACCCTTACCTATTTACTGTGCAATTTTTTTTTCTTGTATCCAACTGAAAATTTCTGAGGCTTATAGTAATTTCTTCTCATCTTTTGACTGTGTTGTTCTGAGTAGAGTCTGGCTCCATTTTCTTTTTTACTTCCTTTATATATTAACCCCAATTTTTAGGTACATACTTAACATTACCATAATTAAAAACAAATCAGATTTGATGATAAGAAAATCCCTCTATTTTGTGATATGGGTGGGGTTTCCAAGAGATGTGGGGTTCATACAAATCATGTGCCTGATGCAGGAGTTGCTAGATGAAATTCTGTGATTTCTACAACTTAATTTAGCTAAATTAAGTTTTAATTTACTCTAAAAGTTCATGTTAGACGTTGAACTCATGACGCTATGAAGTCAATGAATTGCAAAAATAGTCTGGTTTAGTAATTAACAGCACTAAACCATTTCTGGTCAAAAAGGGAATAGAATCCTTGCCAGTCCTATTAGAGATACTCATCATATTTTCCCAACAGTGTTATTTTATTTGTTATTGCTTTGGACTCTTACTTAGTAGCCTTGATTCTGGTATTTATACCCTTATGGAGATTAATTTATAGGCTGAATTTAATACTCAGAGCCTAATGTTGAGATGTTCCTTTTACCTCTCTGTAGGATGGACATTCATACCTTTTCTAGTCATTAAAGATTCCCTTTTTAATTAGTGAAGAGAAAAAAGAATTTATAGTGAAAAAAAAAAACCAAAACGAACCAGAAGTTCAGATAGGTAAGATCAATTGTACTTCCAAGTGCCTACTCCTACCCACTGGTCATGGAAAGGAATATAGGTGAATGATTCAGGAAGCGATGTGGTACACCATAAGTATCTCAAGCTGGGTGAGATGAGTCCCAAGAAAGATTATGTAAGAAAATAAATATATAAATAGGAATAAATATTCATAAAAGATACATACACATATACATAAACCCAGAATTGTGAATTCAAAATTCTGTACTAAGAAGAACAACAAAGATGATAACTAGAGGGCATGACTTCTGAGGAATGGCTGAGGATACATCTCAGAGAAGAGGAAACTTTTCTGTCTATAACTACAACATGAAGGGGGTGGAATGGGCAGTGCTGTCCTCCTCTCTGATGTTTGGTGACAGGCCAGAAGGGGATGGCTGAAAACTGTCAGGAAAAGTTCAAATTGGACATTAAGAACAATTTCTTCAATGAAAACAGGGACAACCACCAAAAACAAATTCCCCAGGGAAGTAGTCATGGCCCCCAGCCTGTCACTCTTCAAGAAGCATTTGGATAAGACTATTAAATATATTGTTTAATTTTGAGGTTTCTCTGTGTGGAGTTTTGAGTTGGACTTGATAACTCTTGAGTCCCTTCCAAATCAGGTCCTATGACCCTATGAATATTTTCTTGCATGATCACGCATTTGGATAGATTCACTTTTCAGCTGCTTTTTATACGTCATGGCTCACACTGACCTTTTCAATATTGAATCTGCTAGTACACGCACAGAAAAATTGTACTTCAGTTTTTTGCTAATAATTTCATGTGCATTCTGGTAATTATCACTCTGAGTATTTCAGAATCTATTTAAAGGTAGAGTCAACACTTTCATTCATTTGATACGTTTTCTCAAATATTGATTCAGTTTTCTTAGGGTTTAGTAGGAGATGTTTCTACTTAAAATACCTACCTTGACTAACCATGTCCTTTAATTCCTAGAACAATCTCTTTAATCTTATATGTTTCTGAGGTTAAAGCTGAAATCTTCATTGGTCACTTAAGATCTACAGAAGTAGTGAATTTTTGTTTTGTTCTGTGCTTTGAGTAATATTTGTTGTGGTTTTTCTTCTTTAAAAAGTGGTTGCCACATAAATACTCTGTTTCATGAACCTACCAACCAATATTTACATTTACAGCCTGCAATTGAATTACTATTTCAAATAACTTGTATGAGTTACAGATTAATAACTTATCCATGTATCTCATTCACAGCATGAAGGAAGATAGAGTTTATAAAGTTGTAATTCAATCAACATACAAACTCATGGAAGTAATATGCACATTTTTACATATCAGGATTCATTTTATGTGATTATTTTTGGGATTTCCAAGGAATATCCTTTAAAACTAATACAACTATGGATTATATATCACATATAATTAATTGTGAGCATTTGTCAAAATTTAGTAAGCACACTTAACAACCTGAAATTGTAATAGACAACAGTTTAAAATAATGATTTTTTTTTAATACTTACACCTCTGTGTAATTAAATTTTCACTGTTTTCATTGTACAATGTATAAGTGTGTGCTCATAAAGGTAGTATACCGATATAATAACAGCATCGTAGAGATTCACCGCAAATATGCAAAATCAAAAACTAAAAAAACTAACTTTAACAATCCAAATCTATAAAAGATTACAGTTGGAACAACCTAATTTCTCTTCTCTGGATATGTTTAATGCACCTTTGACTTTCTGTCAAAGTGATGCTGTTAACTGAATTAGAAAGTGTATTAGTACTAACTTGCTACTCTTGCTTGAGTTCCAGTAGAAGACAATAATGAATTAACAATTATTTTTGTGGAAAGTACTTCTAGCTGCTTTCCTGTTTCCAGCATATGGTTCTTGCTTTCTGTCTCTCTTTACATATTACAGCCTCCCTGTGTACTTCCGTATCATCTGATTCTGGTGCAACCTCTCACGGTAACTACTACATGTTCTCTCTTCTCTTTTATTCTATCCCCTGAACTTTGCGGCAGAGAATGGGGCTTTGTTAACTTGGGTGCTGAAAGGGAGCATGTGCCTCTCCAGGCAGAATAATCATAACATTGGTGTACCCTTGCTGACTCACAGCTTGTGCCTAAATAACACTGCAGGGAGTTCTGCCATCCTGTCTCACCACCTACCCACTGGACTGTGATTACAGATGGCAGGTATAGCTTCAGACGCTATGCGTGCTACATAATTAAGTCCTGAGTAGACCATGGAAAAAAATTTTTGAAACTGTGATTTATTATATTTCTGTTGCAGTTACTGCAGCTTCTACTTGTGAAATACAGCTCAAATGTTGAATCGGTATCTTTTTACTGAAATATATTTAAAAAGCAGATAACCAAAATACCTGTCTGGTATTATTCGCATAAATCCATCATTAGGTATTTAAGTGCACATCTTATCTTCAAAACTTTTCTTCGCTCTTAAATTCTACCTGATTTTATCTAGAACTTGTGTTTAAAACAAGAAATGCACTCAAAGAAAGGTGCTTCTGCAAGTTTATCAGCTTTTTTTTTTTCCACTTTCATGAGTAACTTCATAATGAAAGAACTTTAGTGAATACTGTTACACAGATAGAATGGTCACCAGTCAGCCCTGCATGATGTCTTGCATGCTGTATAGTCATGAATGTTTGTAACATTGCCAATTAATTTGTAATGATACAAAGGGTGATTTTTCCATCTGGAAGCAAAGTTACTCCCTAAACCCCATCCTCCCAAACACCACCACCATCATGTCCATCGAGCCTGTATCATGAGATCTTTATCAACTCAATGTGATGTTAGAAATAAGCAGATGGGGCATCATTTTAATATCTGAAGGATAACATCTCCCAGTAGTGCAACTGCCCTCCTAATACTGGACCTTGGCATCAACACACTGCAGAAACCCACTCCCAGTGTACAATTCTTGCTGTGTGCCCTTGTTAGAGGTCTTTTGTTTACTACTTCCTTTATTCAGAGTTTCATCATGACAACTAAAAGTGACATTTCAAAAGCTGAGAGTATTTTACATGAAGAACCCCTATTGTCATTCTTCATTTCCTTTCATTTCAAACACATTTGCCTCATTTTTATTATGTAGGAGATCATGAAGCCCATCAGTGCACAAAGTCTCTCCCTGCCTGCCAGCAAGGTACAACAAGAATAACTCTTAGGGCTGGAGAGTTATTTTTGCACAGAATTCAGAAATGCCTTTTATCGAGGCTAACTGAGCCTATGCAAAAAACCTCATTTAATATGGACAGGGGAAGAAACTAAACAGAAGATTGTTAATTCTGTCAAATAAAATGCTCTATGCCATTGTGACAACAATCCAACAATGCAATGATGTAGAGAAGATGCAAAAGAAAGGTAACTGACGACATTAGTTGGCACAATTGTAGGACACAGGACCTACAACTATAGTAGAAGTTTGGGGTTCAGGTCTGGTTTAAAAAAAAATTAAGTTCAGAACTCAAAAGACAAAAAGCAATCTGCTGAAATCAGGTACAGTTAATGGAAAATATAGTTATGGACTTGATTTCTCTGTCACTTCTTAAACATACTGACATGGAGAAAATTTTGGAAAAACACTTCTGAGCAGAGGAAGGTTATTAGGTTTCTGCTTTTCTCTGCAGATTCTAGCTTATGATTTAAAGACCTCAATGACCATGAGTTTGGTACTTTAGCAGAACTAAAAATGGGCAGCATACGGTAGTACTGAACTAATTGAAGCCCTGCTGAGAGTCCTGTGAGATCTACTCTGCCCTTTCTTCACTTGTGATTTCTTTTCTCTTCCTTTCCTTCTTCCTCATTAAGGAAGAAAGAATAGTTGGCCTATTTAACCAGCAGCACAGGAGTAGGTAGATTCTCTCTCTCTATAAGAAGAAACAAGCCCAAATAGAATACTTCATATTGAGGAAAATGGAAGAGGAACCAAAGTACAAAAGCAAAATCTGTTGCCAGGCTCTTGTCAAGAGCCTGATAGCCTGAGGATATAAACATATAAACATATATCCTTTTATGTCCTCTGTATTTCCCATTGCTTCTCATTTTCTCTTTGATTTTGCCTTTGACTGTCTTAACCAAATAGGAAAAGTGGCTCAAGACTAACTAGTAGAACTACCACATTCTTATTTGCTACAATGGATTTCTTGATAGAATAAGAAAGCATAACCAAATTCCTCAATTTCTAAAGGGAATTTTGATAGCTTTTTTAATGACTTTTTACATCCATCTCATCTAAACTTACTCAGTGTGGCCTTTTTATTATTTTCTTTGTCTGATCTACCTAGCACATGTACACTTACTCTGTAATTTTCCAAACTTTCATAAATTTACAAGTTTGCTTGCCATGTCAACCATGGAATTTATGATCTCCTCAGAAATTTCTATCTTGTTTGTTGAATGCTGTACTAAATCAGGATCACGTTTTTGATAGCATATGTCTTTATGTCTGTGATAATCAGATTACCATAAATGATATTCCACAGAAGAAATTCCGGATTAAAAAGAATTTGTGCTTACTCTCCTTTATGACAGCAACATACTGATCAGGGTGCAAATCATAGAATAATAGATTGGTTTGGGCTGGCAGGGATCTTAAAGATCATCTGGTTCCAACCCCGCTGCCATGGGCAGACACTTTTCAATGGACCAGGTTTTTCAGAGCACCATCCAACCTGGTCTTGAACTACTCCAAGGATGGGGCATCTACAACTTCTCTGGGCCATCTGTGCCAGTGCCTCACCACTCTCACAATAAAGAATTTCTTCCTAATATCCAATCTAGACCTAATCTCCTCCAGCTTAAAGCCATTCCTCCTTGTCCTATCACTGCATGCCCTCATAAAAAGTCCTTCTTCAGCCTTCTTGAAGATAAGAAATAGAGTTAGGGGTATGCTTTCTTCCTATCATTAGATATTTGAAACCATTATTCAGTAAGATTTGTCCTTCCCCTTTACATTCCACTGAAGGAAACAGTGTTAGAAAATAGCTCCCTCAAGAATGACATAGTGCTTCCAAGGCATGATCCTTTGTATTGATACATTTACTGGGATTTTTCCAAGTTATGTATAAAAATGCTCAGACAAATACAATCAAGCCTGAAATGATCAATTAAAGATCTTCTTGCTTACGGATTTCTGGTTGAAAAATTAATTTCAATGTATGGTAAGTGCAACTCTAAATGTAAACCATATAACCAAAATATTTTGTGGTCTTAAACCAAAGACCCTGTAGATGCCACTACAACTTGTAAACACTATTACTTTTTCTGAGCAATCTTTAGTCTCTTTCAAAAAAAACAAACAGAAGAAAGCAGTAGATAAATCTATTTTGTCAGAAACCATTTTACACAAGCTGTTTTTTTTGTTGTTGTTGTTGTTGTTGTTGTTTGGTTGGTTTTATTTTGGTTTGGTTTGGTTTTTGCTTGGTTGTTTTTTCCTTTATTTCTTTAATAATAATGTTCAGGTCATCTCTTGACCTCAGATTAATGCTGGCTAACAAGACTGTAATTATCCAGGTAACACATCTTTGTTTTCTTCTAATTAAATAGAACACACTCCATATTCTCACTTTTCATTCAGTTTCATAATGAAAAGGACTTTTTAAAATTTAAGCACTTGGACATGTATAATTATCAGAGATCTTTGGATTTCCTTTAAAGAAAAGGTTTCAGGTCTTGCAATGGACCAATACTCAACTATGGATTTTCAAATGGATCCCAAAATCACAAAGAGGCAAAAAAAGCAACAAAGAAATCTAGAAAATATTTATTTATTTTTATATAGATAGACATATAATGTAATATCTATTATAAATAAATAATAAAAATCTATTGTCAGTAGATTTTATAGTTATAATAAATATAGTTAAATTTTAAGACTTGTAATTGAAAAAATTTATCAATCTTTTCATGTAGTCCATGAAATAAAAATCAAGACCCTATAAAACATGTCCTTCTCCGCTCTTCATCTGTTCTTTTGTAAAACATGCATTTATTAGTTGCTGCTGCTAATCTATATATCCCTTCTATTCCCTTTTTCACTGATTGCCTGAACAGAGACTGTGGAAAATAATCTGGAATTATTTATCTCTGTCTAATTCTACACATCTCTAACATTTATTTTAACAATTTTGATTTGCCCTTATATACACAAAAAACAGAAAAGGTTTGCTTCAGAAGGGTCATTTTTTCCCTCAGACTGTGCTTCCTCATTTTAGATTTCTCCTTAGATTCTCTCTGAACTTAATTTCATTTCTTTTTCTCAAAATTTTGCTGTTGCATACTGTTTTTTTTACTCTGAAATTTTTTAAATTAAATCAATATGGCAACATATAATTATGCTGCTTTCAGTGGTATTTTATTTCTCCAACAGTAACATAATTTTCAAAAGTGGGAGTGCTGGCAACTTAAAGGAACTGTTTTGTGAAGAGATTTCATTTTACAGATGAATTTCCAAGTCTGGAAAAAAACCTCAGGTGGATTTACAATTCATTCAAATTTCTTTTTCCACCATCCTTAGTTGCTAACATATTCTTCCAATCAATTTTTATGCAAATATTTATTTAAAGAAAGGAGTAATTGAGTGAGGTAAACAAGCAACACGACATGTACTACAGTACATTTTATTCAAAGCAGAAGTTCTCCCTTCAGATAAAACAGTGGAAAGAAAGACCAGCATCAATGGTTTTGGTGTTGGACCTGTGGCTTTGTTTCCACGTTGTTGCATTAGAGAGCAAAGTAGAGGCCATGTAGAACTTTGGCCAGGTGAGTTGTAGTACCTTTGTATGTTTGTACAAGTTCTCAAGCTAACTTTGGTCAGTCCACATGGCAGCTGTGGTGACCTGCCTGGGCCACAATGTCCCTATAGACAACATAATCCCTAATGTAGTTAGGTTTGGGGTTAGCTCATATAATCTTGCACTTTGTGCCTGACCTAGTTTTGATCTAGCTTCCCATTGCTGCAATCACACTTATGATTACAGTAGGCTCATGGCTCTTCATTGCCACTGTACAAGGTAAAATGCTGAACAGATTTCTTAAAGCAGTGGGATGAAGGGCAAGAAACACTTTTAAGGTTTGACTGCCAAGAGAAATACAGGAAAGAGATGAGAGGGAGGCTTTGAAATGCACAAATACACATTATCTATCTATCTATCTATCTATCTATCTATCTATCTATCTATCTATCTATCTATCTATCTATCATCTATCTATCTC
>JAWWEU010000001.1:39543074-39554669 GCA_035583155.1 Acropternis orthonyx | reverse complement strand
TATAACTGTCCTTTTGTGTCTGATGAAGAACCAAAAGACAATTGGGATGGGCATTTAAAGTATAAAGTTAGCTTTCAGGACTCTTTTTAATTTTTTATTTATTGAGAAATCTGTTCTAAATAGCTTTGGGACTCATTTGTCTCTGTTTTCCACTTTTGTTTTCTCATGAAATAGGTAATATAGAGAACTGTTTAATGCACTCTTTCTCCCTTTCACCCTACCTCGTATGTCATTGAGATTTTATACACAATATAATGAAAAAACAAGTTGTCAGGGACTAGTGTTGATGGATGACAGTGATTTAAGACCTAGTTCCAGCTCTTTATACATTTTAATGTAACATTTATTCACAGAAGAAATTACTTTGAGATTAGGAAGAAGGCAGACTGTGTCAGAACCTTCATTGCTCTCAAAACAATAAGTTCACTCTTTCTAAAGAGTAAAACATCACCAGTCATCTTAATTAACAATGGAAAAAACAAATTAATTTAAATTACTCATTTTGAAAAATCTGAAATGACAGAGTATTAGAAAGGGGTGTCTGATACTTATGAAGGTGCTTTTAATGTTAGTATTCATCTTGTTTGGTAGTGTTTCTGTTTAATACCCCTTGTAATCAATGTGTGTGACATCACCTGATGATCACCTGCATCTAGCAGAAAAATACAGATACCTAAATTGATATAATAAGCATGGGATGAAAAGGGTAAAATTAACCAGAGTAGGACAGATGCAAATTCATTTTTTAAAATTACTTACCTTTTGTTATAAGGTGTTGACAAGCACTTGCCTTCTATTATACTCATGACTCATGAACAGGGACATCTAGCAGTGATATAATATAGGGGTGATGAGCTGTGGTGGCCTATATAAGAAAGTGCACAAGTTCAATTATCTCCATTTGTTACAGTGTGTCAAATTCAGCAACCATAGCCCCTGTTTGACATTAACTATGTAGCAAGAGAGCTGACAACAGAGAACCCACTCTTGTGGACATCGTCCTTCCTTTGTAAACAGCCAGTGAGTTATATATGTTCAGGTTCAGGTGGGAATGCCCCGTACCTCCCCCCAGGGCAGGGAGTTTAACAATGGGTGATTTAACTCTGTGAGTCATGGGATATTTTTTGAATCTTTGATGGTCTAGGTTGTTTCAACTGCCTATTATACCAGTCCTAAATGGTCCATTAGAAGACATGACCCCTCAGGCTGGGTATGCCTTCCCGGAGGGGAGTTACCACAGCTGAATCATTGGTGTGAAGACAAAGGAATGCTCCCATGCCTCACAGCGTTCTCTAACACCCAGCCTGTAGTCTGAGGTGTCAGGTGAGCCTTGGGCAGCTGCTGCAAACGATCCATTATTAACAATTCATCAGAAATTACATAGAGGGTGTAGAATACACAGCTTGGGTTATACTCACATAGTGACAAACTGGTCTCAGTCCTTGTAACTAGCAACACATCCTAAGTTCTTCAGTGCTCAAATGGACAGCTTGATCTGAATCTCAAATTGTATAGGTAGGTCCAGAGATTATCTTTCTCTTTTCTTTCATTTTCCCCACCCTAACTTACATCAGCATATATTAAAAAGTTTGGATGACTAAGTTATTTTGAAATGGTAGATAGATGTTACTAACAAATTGATTCATTCACATAATGGCACAAGATTAATATTTTCCCACTAGAATAAAAAGAAAAAAAAAAAAAGGTGGCAATTTTAAATCCTGACTCACCCACCTGAGTTAGGAGTCAGTCACCTCTTATAATCAGTGTTGAGAAATGAACACATGTGATGGGATGAAATCATCTTTTGGAACTGACTATCTCCCCTTAGCTATGTAGGACAATACTCACAAACTTATGTGCCTTTAGTTAGGTGTAAAAAGTCAGATAAAACCTTCAATTCACTGTAAACTATACAAGGAACATAGATGGTGACATTAGGTTGCTTAAAATCACCTGTTGAGCCCAGCATATTTTCCTACTTTCCCCAGATTAAATGTGGATTAATAATAAAAATGATGGCTTTTTCAGCACAAGGGTCTTCAGGACTTTCATTCAAAATATTTTTTTCAATTTATTTTTCTTGTTTAGCTATGGAATGTTTTTAGTGTTGGTCTGGTGTCCCATAAAATCAGTTGCAAATATTGTTTTATTGTTTTTTCATTGACTCTTTTTCTCAGTTTCATGTTGTTTTCCTTCTTGCAGCATCTTTCATTTCTTTTCCCTAGGCACCCTTCCATTCCCTCCTCCACAATTACCATAGAGATATACAGTCACAAATTTCAGCAGAAAAACTCAGGCTGAAGACTGAAATGTCAGGAAGAACTACTTTGCATAACTCACAAAACAAATTGTATATTTGGATAATTATTAATTATGTGCTATTTTTACAGAATTTGGGCATATCTGTGGAGATTGCTTTTAATGTTTTGCTTTTAGTTTGTACTCCCCTATTTGCATTATTAACACTGGCAATAAATACACTGATTTGAAAAGTGCCAGCTTGGCAAGCCCCTTATCTTCTTCCTACAGTATTCATTTTAAACAGCTAGGAAAATAAAACTTGACACTTTCCAAAACAAGACTACAAACTAAACTGAATATACTATGCATAGTACTAATATAAGTAAGTCTGGCAAACATTTCATTGATTACATGTTGGTAATTGTGAATAGGCAAAACAGAAGAATTCAATTTATATAGGAAGACATCTAGAATTAACTGGCCATCCTCAGCCTAGATATTATGATATAAAACTTAGTAAGGGGGAAAAAAACCCAACTATCAGCAATATATTTCTTTTAAAAAAATCCTGTTTACTTCTAGATGTGAGGATATTATGAACATATATATATCACTAGTTATATAACTAGATAATTGCAAAGCTCTTTATAAATCTGGCCTGGTTCTTCATATACTGTATAGTGAACCAACCTCAGTTTATGTAAAACATATTTGGTGCACAAAAATACTACAATAACAGTTTGAAATGGCAGTTTCCATCCCTGTACTTATTGATTGACTGTTCAATTTGAGAGTTCATTCTTCACCTATTATGCTAGCTCATTGGTCACCAGTTGTTTTCCTTCTAGAGTAGCTGCTTGGAACTATTATTATAATAGAATTATTTATATGACCCTATAAATAGAACTGAATAAAATATCAGTCTTTTAGTTTTAATATTGTACTGGTTTTCTGTGGCCAGGTCTTGGTAGAGGGAAGGCTACAGGGATGGCTTCTATTAGAAGCTGCTAGAAGCTGCCCAGCTAGCTCAGTTGGTAGAGCATGGGACTCTTAGTCCCAGGGTTGTGGGTTCATGCAGCAGGTTGGGTGCCTAAAGGACTGTGGTGTGTTGACCTTCACTGGATGCCAGGTGCCCACCCAGTTGCTGTATCACTCTCCTTCCCAGCTGTAAAGGGGAGGGTAGATAAGATGGAAAATGACTCATGGGCTGGGATAAGGCAGTTTACTAAGGCAAAATCTTGCATGCACAAAAGCAAAGTGGAAAATAACCAGGTTTATTCTCTATCTCTCAGCAGCAGCGATGTTCAGCCACATCCCGAGAAGCAGGCCTTCAGCACACGTATTGGTTTCTTTAGCAGGCAGCCATTGGAAATAATGAATACTCCCACCCTTCTTGCTCCTTTCCTTAGCTTTCATATCCAAGCTGACAGCATTTGGGTCAGCTGGCCTGGTTGTTTCCCTTCCCAGAATCTTGCCCTCGACTGGGGAAGGAATGTTACAGTACTGATGCTGTGCTCAGCAGCAGCCAAAGCACCAGTATGTTATCAACAGCCTTGTAGCTACCAATGCAAAACACAGCACTGAGGCCTGCTGTGGGGAAACAAACTCTATTACTAAAAAAATCATGTAATTATTTACGCAGGAAAGAAAATATAGTCCTAAAAAAGGTGTAACTGAAAATTAATTTTGAATGCTTCTAGTGCAAAGTTCTGGATCTTGAAAATTTTATTGGATAAAATTAGACACACTGGAAGACAACATCTTGTCTTTTTTGGAGTCCAATAGAAGTATAAAATTATTTCTTACAATTCATTTGATAAGAAACATTGGGTTAGTATTTTCATATTTTAATATAAGGAATCTTGGGAGGAGAAGACAAAATGGAAAGTGTAATTTTTCACAACTGAAATTGAAATGAAATTTCCAAGATGATAACAAAATAACTACCTATGAGACCGGGATAAAGAAAGAACTCAAAACTTCAAATATAAAGAAATGTTTATGTCAATTACTTTTACATCAGTTGTTTCACTACTTAACATTAATTTCTCAAAAGTTTGAAAAATTCAAAACAAAATGCAGTTTTCTCACAAAGATTTTTAAAAATGCTAATAAAAATTTGAAGTGTAATTCTTCAAATGTTTCATAATTTTAAAAGATACCTTACCTTAAGAGACTGATGATCCCTAACACCATTTCTAGGAAAACAATCAGTATGAACAAGTTCAAGCACTTCAACGAAATTTAAAAAAAAATGAAAATTTTTTTTAAAGTCAACCAATAATTTTGGATGTTTCACTTCTATGCTTAGTGTACCTCAAAACTGAAGGACTCAAAATTAGAAGTCAAAGTGCTTTTTAGTTCCTTATTGTACAGGAAATCCTTCCTTTATTTATGTTTTGATCATGAAAAATGCAGCAGGAATAAAGACTCTGGACTGATTATTCATGGATATTCACTATTCATATTTAACTCTTAATGTTAGAGTTTTCTTAAGGAGGAGTACCCTAAAGGTAGTCTTTATTTCAAAGTGTAAAAGAAGCAAACAAACAAACCAACCAAAACAAAAATAAAATAAATTAAAATTTTAAAAAACCCACATCAGAGTTAGGGAAAGAGTCTTGACCCTTAATGAAACAGTCATGTTGTACCAGCTTGTGTCTGCTGGTCACAAAGTGCTATAGACCTGTGGTGGCTCATATTGTTTATGATAATCTGTCAGAATTATTTGGTTTCCTCAAAAAAAATTGCAGGGAGCAGAAGGGGAAGGCAGTCCATGGGTTCACTGAGACAAACCCTGTCTTCCTCTGCCTGTATCACATACAGGATCAAACATTCCTAACTGATATTTATGTAAGCTGTTTCTTACAGAGGCTTAAGATATATTTTCTGCCAATATCTTTCACAAATTATTCCAAAATCAGGCTGTACTTAGTGCTAAGTCTTACTTTAATGGTTAAACTAAGGGCTGTGGTAGATTTGCCTTGGCAGACAAAATCAGACAGATGAAGCTGTTAAAGCACTAAAGTGTTTGTCTCTTTCCCTGTCCATTAATGCAGGGATGCCTGATACCACAAGTATCAGACACCCCTTAACTTATCACAGTACTCAGTCCAGTATTATTAAGCTAAATGAAAACTAGATATCTGATTTTAATCTTCTGCCGCAAGTCTGTCAGAGTCCTAAATAACTTTTGCTGCATTATAAGCCTATTGCTTTTTGCCCTATCTTCAGCGAGCACAGAGAGCAATTTATTTCTGTTATGCCACTTCTTCTGATGTACTTAAAGGCTAAGAAGGATGCAGTTTTAAAGTGTAGATTTGTCTGACTCTTCACAAGGAACTCTGTATCAATACATAAGAAAAAGCTGGGAAGAAGCAAATGCGGGATTAAGTCAAGCCATAGGGCCAACAAGCCCTCCAGGAATGTTGGGTGTGGACTGTTCTGTCGCTGATGAAGGGGAAGCTTCATGTCTCATGTTCTTTGTGCAGTTCACTGTAAGGCAGATGAGACAGATAGATGAGAATGGGGTTTTTTTGTTGTTGTTTCTTTTGTTTGTAGGGGTTTTTGTGAAAATCTGTCTGTAGGTAAGACAATTTCAGCATAATTAGTGGAATTTTCCTCACATGATTATCCTGAGCCATTTTAATAGAATCATAGAAATATAATTATGCTGAGTTAGGAGGGGCCCATCAGGATCATCAAGTCCAACTATTGGCCCTGCACCGGACACCCCAAGTACCACATCATGTACCTGAGAGCATTGTCCAAATTCTTCTTGAACTCTGTCAGGCTTGGTGCTATGACCACTTCCCTGGGGAACCTGTTCCAATGTTCAACCACTCTGTGGGTGTAAAACCTTTTTCTAATATCTAGCCTACGCCTCCCCTGACTCAGCTTCATGCCATTTTTTTCAGTCCTGTCACTGGCCGTGAGAGTGAGGAGATTGATACTTCCCCCTCCACTTTGCCTCATGAGGATGTTGAAGACCTTAATGAGATCTCCCCTCAGTCTCCTCTTCTCCGGACTGAACAAACCAAGTTACCTTAGCCACTCTTCTTAAGGCTTCTCCTCCAGACCCTTCACCATCCTTATGGCCCTCTTTTGGATGCTCTCGAAGAGCTTAATGTCTAAAACAACAGATTACATGATTCAACTTAGGGATAGAGCACTCCTTAAATGAGTCATTCTGGTGCCAGATGTTTGAATGCTCTGGAGATTCAGATATATCTTTACTGAGTGCTTATATTATGTCTATCAAGGATACAAGAGAGGCTGGAATATTTATCTAAGGCACAGAAGGGTGCACTTAGAGAAGCTAGGAAAAGACAAGCCTGAGAATAAGGGATACAACAATGTTTGTTTAGCCATAATTCCTTAAAAATTAAACTATTGAGATAAAAAGAATTATGGTAATATATCAGACAGCTGAATTAGTAAAGGGAAATCAATATAACTGTCCATGTAATTGCCTTGCTGCACAGCTTCTTACCAGCACTGATACAGTACAAGGCCATACCAAAGACCTGGGAGGATCCCGTTCACGATTAAATATAGCTTTTGTCACTTCATAATTTTAATTTCTCTATATAACCCTTGTTTAACTGTTAAGGAGAATGTGTTATTCATTCAGCTATCTGAATTTTCTAGAATATTAAGGAAAAATTTATTTCAAGAGCATGCATGTTGTTGAAAGGTGTTCACCTGAGAATGTCATCCTGAGTGATAAGTGGTGTTTAACTATATTTCACAGGACGTCTGTGCAAGCAGAAGCAATGAGTGGGCAGTGTCTGGGGGGTTTTTAATTCAGAAATATATATCTTCTTTTGGTAACTGCAATGATATCATTATAAATACATCCCTTCTGCCTTTTTACTTATTGCTGCAAAGTATTTTGCACACTTGTTGCTTTGTTCCCTGTGCAAACAGATAATAGGGTTTTCAATGATACAAAGGCTCATCATAAGCATGTGGAGACATTGTGGTTTTTCTGTCTCAAAGATATGTGTGACTGCAGGGAACAGCAGAAGTTCAGAGCCTCAGTCACAAGAGGATGAATGGAGGATGTGGGAGTCCAGCCCTCAGGAGACATGAAGGTTACATTACTAACCTTCTGAGAAGTCAAGAACTAACAAGGTCATTGATATCAAAAGTAATTTTACAATTGATTTCTCAAATTAAGGAGGTGATGAGATGTCTTTCCCATCATCAGACCCTTTGCAAGGATGTATGCTTAACTTGAGAGCTGAAATAGAAGAAAGTTTCTGTAGGATTTCAACAACCCACCATCCCAGCTCATCACAACTACATGCATTCTTCAAGCAATGGGAAATGGACTAGACCAGGACAGCCCACATCAGTCACTGTGGACATGATGTCAAGACAGCAAGTAAATGCTCAGGATATTGAGGAGGACCTGGTTCAGAGTAAGTGATGGAGCAGGAAGTGAAAATCTCCTGGACAGGACACTAGAAGCTTCTGAACATAAGTACCTGTGTGGGAGGCAGGCAAAAGTTAGAGTTGTGAGAGATGGCTGAATCTCACAGTTGGTTAAGTGGGAGGTGCGTGAGAAAATGCCAAATTCCACAGCTAATTGGAGTGGAGTATTGGTAACCTTTGGGGGAGTGCAATATTGTAAGGAAAACAACACTCAGGTAACCTTCAGTAACAGAATATAATGCCAATATTGCCTAGGTAACGGGACAAGAAATGACATATTTGTTAGCAAAACTAGTACTAACTGGGAAAACAAATTATAGGCTCAATTGTTTACCTAAGGGGAAATTGGGAAAAGAAAGATAGATGTAAGTATGTTTAAAAGGAAGGTCAAGAAGGGGAAATGGACACTTAGATATGGGAATGCTGTGAAGGCAGTGTATGGCACTGCCTACTGGGAGACCTGTTCTAGCTCACAGTAGCTGGAGCAGAACAGGAAACCAAACCCTCTTGTCTAACCCTGAAGCAGGGTTCAGCCTGTGTCTGCAGTCAGTGGGTTTCGGATGGGCATGGGACAGGTGATCTACCTCTCCAGAAAAGGAGCACATAGATGGGGGTGGGTTGAGTATCCCAGTATCATTGTGTCAGTGCTTTTTTCAGGCCTCACAGCACCAACAGACACCCAGCTTTTCATAATGGGAGAGCTATTTTTCCTCATATGACTTCAAAACCTGTCATCCCTTGATTTCAAGGCATCAGCATCCCACAGACTTATCATTTGTAAATATTTGCTATTAGATCTCAGTTTGCTCTTTGATCTGTGCCTTTCATTAGCCTCTATCATTCATTTGGATGGCAATGAGATGTTATGCGAATCCTTTCCAAATGACTGTTTTTTTTCCCGAGTTCTCTTAAGTGTAGCTCTTCAGTTCATCCTCATGCTCTGTATTCCCAGACCACTTCTGTGGTACCAGGTTATCAGCTCTGCCTCTGGTCCAGCATGAACCAGAATCTTCCATCACTTTGACTGGCACTTTCAGGTGTTTGAAAAAAGCCTGTGAAGGAGAACAATATATTAAAACAAGCACCTTTAAAACAAACACTAAACCAACTCAAGAAGATCAACCTCTAAAAACAAAAACCCAAACACCCGAAAACAACCAAAACCAAAATAAAACCAACAACAAAAGACCCCTTAAAAAAACCCCAAAAAAACAAAAAAAAATTAATACCTCTCAAAGATAGAGAGGAACAGGTAAAAACACAGAAGGCCAAAATATATGTTATTATTGCACTTGAGCTTTGCTGTGTACATGTAAGTTTATTCAGAACACTAAGTCCTGAAACTTATCTTTTAGGGAAAGAGGGTGGAAAAGCAACTTTACAGTCAAGCTGTGTCTGAATTTGTCTCATTGTAATGATCACTGAAAATTCCCTAATGAATTTCACAGACTGTCATTTTGTCATCTTGAGAGGCACCCTAAGCCTTCCACAAACCTTAAACTGTACATCTTTTTCTATTTTTTCAGCAGATGAGTCAATATCAGTCTTCCAACAGAGTTTTTACTATATAGTCCACTAAGATTTAGAAGAGTTACAAGTGATTACCTGTTTTCTGCATAGGCATGTCAGGCTCCAGAACAATTAAAACTGTAATATTGGATATAAAAAAACTACTGCACATTCTTCAAGTTAACAGACTGTTATACACTATTCAAAAAAATAATATGTTCTTGGTGAACTCCATACTGAAATTCAAGCGAAGAAATACAATCCTATTTCCAGAGAAAAAGATAGCTCACTTCAAATCAAATGGATTTTATCTGTAAAGAAAGATGAAAGGTTCACACAGCGGAGAAAATTATACAGTGATAAGGGGGGGCAATGAGTCAAATTAAACAATTATCCATGCGGACGCTGAAAGAGACCTTGCAGAACTACTGCAGTTATAGTACAATTCTGTTAGACCACCCTGCTGCTCACTCAGCTGGACACACTGTTGGCTGCTGTATTTGTGTTTTACTACTCTACATGCACATGTTCTTGTTCTTGTATTGGTCTGGGAGTTTTTCTGTCATATTCATAGCACATATGCTTTTGCTATCTTGCCACAGAAATATGATTGTGTGGACCAGGTGGCTTCATCCCACAGAACAGGTGCTGATGCCTGTCTTACCCCTCCATCATATTTTGTGGATTCCCCAGGCTTGTGGGGATGAAAAGCAAATAAACAGAGAGGGGTGTCAATGAGCTTTATGTAGCTTTTTCTGTTTTTCGCTTCAGCTAATGAGATTTATATATAAAATCTAATGTATAACCCAAGATACACACTTCCCAACCTCAGTGCATACAGTGTGTTGCAAAGACTGTAAGTTGGAGCTTCTTAGAATGTGTTTTCACCTGCAAGTGGTTTCTGGAGCTCAACTTTCTTCTTTCTCAGTCATGTTTTTCTATTTTCTCATTTCCTTGGCAATGGTTGTACAGGCCTCTGTAATACCAGAACTGCACTTTCCCTCCCACCAACTCCCTTGTGTTTCCTGTAGGGACCTGTGTTACTATGTTTAGCAGTAACAATCCAAGGAAGTGCTTAGTTCTCACTTTTGAGAATGTTTCACTCCCTTGCATTAGTCCTCTACAATAAAACTTGCAAATCAAAGAATTCAGATGATATCCAGCCTTCCCTGTTCAGTAGCCCCACAAGTGGTCCCCAAGCCTGCCTATTCTAGATTTATTCAGTAGTTAATAGCCTTTCTCCAATACTTTGTAGTAATGTAGTTTTAGAGGTGGCTTTTCTTTCTTCCCTGGTATATAAAGCATGCAGATGGTATTAAAATACAGTCAAAAAAGGCTCTAAATTTTCCAAGACTTTCTCATAGAGCAAGAAGATATGGCATAGAACCTAGGGAAGATCTTCTAAAGTAGTAACTGGTAGTTGAACAAGTCTGTCTTACATGACAATAAAGGTTTGTGTAGAGAAACTGAAATAAATTCCTGATCTGTACTGTCAGTGTGACCTTCAGAGTATTCAAGCCCACCTTAAATCCTTAAATGAGACACTGAAAAAGGCTTAATATGTCAAACTGTAGATAACTAGCTATAAGGGATAACTAGCTATGGAGGATAACTAGCAGCCTCCAATTGCTTTCGTTTGGGATTCAGAACTCTGATAGATCACAGATAGTTATCTCTGATGTGTTTGCATACTTCAGATGTTACTAGGCAATTATGAAGCAGATAATTCCCACCCTTAGTTTCTGGTAAATTCATTTACAAATTATCTAGCTGCATTGGGAGTTTAGAAAATCAGCTCATGTGTGTGATCTATGTATTTTTTAAATAAGATGATTTAATTTTGAGCTGAATCCCAAAGACAAGTGGGATTGATGCAAAACCATGAAATTCATAGTTTGAGTATAGACAAAGTTCATTTCATCTCAGAACCAAAGCTGTTTTCTCTTTTAGCACAGAAGAAGTAGCAGAAAAGTTCAAAAGTTGGTAGGAGTTTTGGTTTGCAACTCACTAATTGTTCTCCAGCCTTTTTCTTTCCCACATCATCTTTAAGAAGTCCTCATTAAATGATGAGGGATGGAAGACTAGAGAGAATCTAATCAATCCAGTGGAAAATCTAACTATGAAATAGAAAATAGAATCATGTCATATATTAAACCAAAGTTTTCTTTCTAATGTAGATTTTTATTGTGTTTTAGTAAACATAATATAGACAAAGCTAAGAGAATTACATCAATCATCTAATTTTTCTGTTGTCCTGCTCCCACGGAGTTCATTATACTACCTCTCGGGCATAGAGGGATACTAATTTTTAGGTCAGTGCTTGGATTTAGTATTGTTTTATTTGATAAAATTTGTATGTGGTAAAATACAAAGTCAATAAATCCAGCGGCTGGTTGGGACTGC
>JAWWEU010000001.1:39527046-39542650 GCA_035583155.1 Acropternis orthonyx | reverse complement strand
GCATTATACAGCAATAAAAGCCCCTGTTTTTAAGGCATTTGGGTTAGCTTTTTCATCTTCTTCACAAGTAATTTTCTAACAATACTTTTTCTATTCTAAATATTAAAAATCTATTGCTACAAATAAACTCATTTTTAAGAACATATTTTTGAAATGGAAACACAAATAAATATCATACTTGTTTTGTGTTAGTGTACCCCAAAAGGCACTATCAGACAACTCAGCGTTAAGACAGAGTTAAGAAAAGATGGAAAAACCAAATGAGTGTTTGGAGACAATCAGGAAGAAAGAGACGTGTTTCACTGAAGACTTCAGCATACTGTACTCCTGCTTTTAGTGCTTTTTTATTATCATTGCAGTAAAACATTTTAGAGCTTTCAAAACATCACTCAAATGACTAATTTCTCCACAAAGTGTGATCTGACATGGAGTAAATGCCTGTTATGTTTATTGGGAAATCTAAAAAGCAAAAATAAAATGGGATTTTTTTCTTAATAATTAATACATAAAAATGCACTTTATTTTCTTTTTGTCTGAGACATTCGTGTAGTAAGGTTTAACAAAGTCCTATTTCTACTCTTAACTATGAAAACCTATTGATTTTAATGCTCAGATGGCAATAGTTTCAGTTATTTAGTTTCTTCTTTCCCAGAAGAATAACACATGTGTAGAGACATTAAAAAAACACACTATTTTTCTGCTGAAGAGAAACTTTTAACTCTTTGTTCACAAATCCAGACATTCACACCAATGCAATAAATAAAAGGAATATCATGCTACAAGGAATCTGAGTTTTATCATTAACCTATTAACATCAGAATATGGGAATCTAATATTTAGAAAAGCCATGTGTAGTAGATTTTTGGCTTTTTTATTTTGTTAGAAATTTCATTTGCATCTTTTACAACACCAGAAGGGATAAGAACATTATTTCCTTGTGCCTAAACCGACAAGATTCTATTCTGATTGACAGAGTTCAACTCCAAGAATGGGGAAATCATTAGCTCTCCACAGGATAACTTAGCAGGTGCTAACAAGGGCAGCTACTAAAAAAAAAAAAAAAGGAAAAAAAAGTAAAAAATCCTTGTGGTGTTTGTCTCTTTTTCTTTTCTTGACTGCTCATGTTCACACCTACCCACCAGAAATTTTTTTCTAAGTCATCTGCCTCACTATATCTCAATGAGAAGAATTGAATTGATAATGCTATAATTAATGCAAATGTAAATTGATCTCGATTGGCTTGTGCAGCAAAACATTTTTATCTTGTATTTCAAGTTGCAGCTAAGTAGAGCTGGTGTTCAACATGCTTATAAGCATATTAGATAATATGTATTTGAAAGTGTTTATATGCTGACCTGGCCATACAATTACATTGTAGCTGAACAAGAAAAACCCAATGTGAAGGAAGATAATGCTCAGGTATGCCCGAAATGCCAGGCAGTGGAAAGTTTGTAGGAAAATTTATATTCAAAGTCGAGAGCACTAGATTGAAAAGAACATTAATCTTCATGTTGTTTCAAACCCCAGATCTGAGGGAAGGTGCTCCCTGTTCCTCTCAGGGCTTCTATCACCCCTGGTCCCACCCTCTGTGGGGTCTCTTGACATGTCTGCAGGATTTGTCTTTTTCTCATAGCAGGGAGAGATCCCCTGGAATGCAGGAGGAGAAAACATCTAAAAGTATCTTTGGGAAAGATGCCTCTTCTACCCTTCCACCCGAGCAAAAGTGAATGTTTCTGATTTTTTTTCTCTCTTTACTTGCCCAGCGTAAGTATTGATTTTCATACAGAAGGGCCAGCAGTTCAATGCAGAGAAAGAAAAGGTTATGTAGGGAAACTATCTTGTGATAGTTTCTGAAGCTTTCAGAAAGAAGGTTAAACAGGGGCAGTCTGTTTTAGGCAGCTGCTTTTTCGTCACATTCCTTATGGTGCACCAGGTTGGAAGAAGTTAAGATACAGATTTTAATAGTGCTGGGTAAAAGAAAATTTTATCTAACACAGAGGCAGAAACTTTTAGAGCATACTAAACCAGCCCTGCTGCAGTTTGAATGCATTTAGCAATGGTGTGCTGGGAAGGCTTATGCATTTGCCTAACCATATGTAATATGCCATTTATAAAGTAGCATGCCAACATTTATCTTAAGGCTACTTATGGACAAATGCTCAGCCAACTATAATTCAGAGTCTAATAGCTAGATAATGTTGAAAGATAATTGATATATGTAGTAGAACATGCTAAATGGATTTGGTATTTACCAGATGAATGGACATAAATAAATAGTGTCACTAAGCTTGGAAAAGACCTCTAAGATCATTGAGTCCAACTGTTAATCCAGCACTTCCAGGTCCACCCGTAAGCCGTGTCCCTAAGCATCACTTCTACATGCCTTTTGAACAGTTTCAGCGATTCCAAACCTTCCCTGGGCAGTCTGTTCCAGTGCTTGCCCACCCTTCAGTGAAGAAATTTTTCCTAATATCCAGGCTAAACTTTCCCTGGCACAACTTGAGGCCGCTTCCTCTTGTCCTATTGCTTGTTACCTTGGAGAAAAAACTGTCCCCCACCTGTCAACAACCTCCTTTCAGGCAATTCTAGAGAGCCATAATGTCTCTCTTCAGTTCCCTTTTCTCCAGAACAGACAAATTCAGTTCCTTCATCTGGTCCTCATAAAACTTGTGCATAACATTATATAACATACTTGATTTCCATTAACAGGGCATTTTGTCACATTCCCATGCATTAATACAATAATGATGATCATAACAACATTCATCCCTCTGTTTAGGATTGCCAGCAGTGTATGACAGATTCTTACAGAAATGTAAATAGTAGATGAAGGTTAGGTATTCAATGCTACTTCCACTGGCATTAGTAGGAACATTTGTACAAAGTTGTGGATGCACTTATTGTTTTTACAATGTAGCACTATTAATTACCATCACAAGCTCTTTTTAACTTTGGGAATTGCACATACAAACATTGACACAGAGAAATGCATGCCTGGAGGAGATAATGAATAAGGAAGCATAAGGCATTTTCTGACTGTAATCATCAGGCTTCCAGATGAGGAATGAGTAAATATTTGCTCTGACACTAACTATCTTGAGTTCTGCAACTCTAGTTGTCTGATCCACCTGTACAGCCATCAGCATGTAAGGTAGCCTATCACACAACCGCTCACCACAGATTTGTAGTTGTTATGTTCAACACAGTTGGCAATAGCCATACAGATAATAGTTATCATGCCATTATGCAAGGTTTTTAACTTATTTTGTTTTCAGCCTTCCCCGTGCACAAGTCATCATTAGATGCCTTTTCAAAAAGCTGGATTTTTTCAGCACAAAAATGTTGCAAAACAAATCTGAGGTGGTGTGAGCTCATGGTTTTCCAAATATTGGTAGTAAATTCACTTGGTGACTTTCCAGAACACCTCAAATGGATGTTGTTGCCACAGTTTGTTGGGCAATATATTGGATTATATTGTGATGATCTGGTGTATCATGAAGAAGTCTGGGAGCCACTTCAATCTTCATGTGGTATGTTCTCATTGCTGTGACAAATGTTGAATTATATGAATTTTTTTTATATATATGAAAAATATAATCACCAATAGTAAATAATGGGAATTGTTTGTTCAAATTCCAGTTTTGAATGACTTTCCTTTTCAGAAATAACGTTCTCCTATACTCCATACATTTCTGAGCTTCTATTTCATGTCATGGCTATTCTACCAGTTATTTCAAGTAGCTTACTAGTTTTAGGACCAACACATTTATTGGGCTTGAACTCCTAGTAGGAAGAGTAAAAGTGAAGGATGTGTAAACCCAAAAAAGCCAGAGAAAATTAATAGGTTGATGGGCTTAAATGTTTTTATTTCAGCTAGATAGATTACTGACAGGTGTAGAGTTGTTGGAATTTTAGCCGGCATTACTGAATTCTGAGTTGCAAGCTCTGTATTTGAAAATTGTTTTGCAGATACTTGTTGCCAGACTATACTGAGGTAGATAAATTGTAATTTCATAATATCATAAGTGTGTCAATGGCTTATTCCTAAATTCTGATAACATAATGTTAAATTTGATAAATTATCTATAGAGACATTGTAAAGGGCTTCAATAAAAAACAGTAGGATGAAGAAACATTTTTCAGTAAAAAGTATATTATCATTAATGAGCAATGCGAAGTGTTCACAAGGGAACATAGTGTTCATGTTTAAAATAAGTATCTGGAAGAGGTCACAGCTAGGTGATTTCTATGTTTTGCATGTAATAAATTCATAGAATTAAACTTACAGGTCCTCTTGTATGAGAAAAAAAAATCCACTTTATTCTGTCTTTCTAGCTAACACACAAATAGTTTCCTATTGGAAAGAGAAAAAATAAATGTTGGCCACAAACAGTTGACAACTTCACTGTTAAAATACATGAAACAACACAGTCAATTTGCTACACTATATGTTTGAATATAAACATTGTACAGAATCAGGAAGCCATGTATATACAATTTATATGAACCACTGAGGAACTTATATGACCACTTCATCTAAGAAAGGGAAAGATATGATATACCAATATGGTATAACTACGCTTTTTGTCATTTTTACATGCCATCCATTGTGTCCCTTATACCCATCCTATCTTCACCTAAACTAGCCCTGTTGCATCTATTCACAGATAGAATGAAAAGGACTTTCATATAATTAGTTAATATAAACTCAGAATATGACATATTCTTTTAACCAGTTGTATAGTACTTTGCCAACTTTGACTACTGTTTGTTGGCATTAAAGAATGCTTTAAGGTGTAAGCTGAGATAAATAACTCTGTGTGGCAGGGAATACTGCACAGAAACATTAAGGCAGTCCAGGCATCTATCCTATGTGAGGAAACAGGATGCTCAGACTGACAAGATCCACTCATGAAGACCACGTAGCTCTTTCGGACTTAACATGCAAGGATTCACATAACTGTCAGCAACCTGTCTGATTTCAGATGGTTTGGTTTGGTTTGAAGTTATATAACCAGTTTTCACCCTTTACCTGTCTTAAAGAGCCAAATGCTTTAGACAATGCAAACTAGTATGGAAAAGAGAGTGGCAGGTGTCATCTTAGACCTCTACAGCAAATAACTGACAGGGTGACAGCAGGGGCAGGCCTCCTGCCTGCCTGGCGAATGCTCTTGTTGATTTCTCTGTAGACAAGAAAAATTGGCAGGTAATTCTGAAAGTGAAACAAAACAATACAAAGCAAGAAAGAAACCCCACAAACAGAAACCAAACAAACACTTCGAGAAATGACAGCATTTTTCTCTTGCACTCTCATGTTTAAAATAATCGGAGGACACAATGATATGAGATTAATGGCTGGGCTCAATGATCTTAGAGACCTTTTCCAACCTAAATAATTTTATGATTCCATGATATAAAGAAAGACACTGAGTTCTGTAAGGGTAACATATAATGGCTTCAGAAAGATGAGTTATAACCTTTACTTTCACACTTTATTTTTTTGTAGCAACAACTACAATCTTTGCTTATATTTGTATTGAACAAGTTTTCTGCTGAACTTAGTATGCAATAGGTTTTTTGTACATATATATTTTTATAAATATATTGATTGTTCTCTGCCTCCATGATACAAATTTTATACCTACTCAGAAGTCCCTAACTTCAGTTTAATTCATCAGCAAGAAGTACAATAACATAATCCAAAGAGCCCTTAAAATTCTTCTTTTAAGGAAAGTTTCTAGTAAAAATGTGTAATGTAATAATGCAGTCTATTGAGAAATTTCTGTAGTAAATGAAAAAATATCTTTAGACTGGATCTGACATTATTTTATGAGGAAATGTCTTCAAAGTAAACTTAATGAACAAGAAAATTTGAAGATGACACTTCTTGGTAAAAAAAAAATACTGTAAACTTCACTAGAGTGGCAACAAAATTTCAGTTTACTTTAATGGGTCACAAAACAGAAATACACTAGCTCAACTCAGCATATAACATATGATTTATTAAGATTAATCTATTCAGTTACATTTTTCACTTTTACTAGACCTGTTACCACATTTCAAGATTTTATGGGGATTCCTATGTCAACATAGTATTGATAAAATGCTTTTTCACTCTGTTGCTTGAAGGCCATAAAATAGGTGCATGAAAATGTTTTGCTGCTTCTTCATAGGAAAGAAGAGTCTGGAATATCTGCTAGCATTATGGTGTTTACAAATAAGTTATGATCTACAGTTAAGTAAAACAGTGTTTAAAGTCCTTTTATATCTTAATTAAATAGTAATTGATTTTTAAACTGACACTGCTTACATTAGAAAAATGGATTAAAAACCTTAGTTTGCAGTATGCGCAAAAAAAAAAAAAATTTTTGTTGTATTAAAGATGTCATTTGGCTGACTTGGAGGCTAGGTTTCTTTGTTTGCTATCAACCAAGGACAGCAGGAAAACTGAAAGAATAAGATCCCTAGTACAGCCCTGCCCAAATGTATAAGTTTTGCTCTATGTTTTCCCCAGGGAAACATTGTGGTTGTTTCCCTGGGACACTTTGAATTCTTAGCCTCTTAACTGAGGCAGTTCATGGGTGCAAGCATAAATTACAATTGCACCAGAGGGTCCAATGTGATATCTGATGCTTTTTCAGACAATGAAATTTCTGTGTTTGCCTCATCGGAATATAGAAAATCCCGAAAATCAGAAAATTCTGGTTTGGTCTAAACTCCACAGAGATATTTTGACAGGTATTCTTGTTCATTAGATAGAAAGGGAACATTTCCATACTTCATGCATTAAATATAGTTCTTTTTTATTTTCTTTATAGGAGTTGAATAGGTTTCAGACCTACTACTCTGTCTATAATATTAGGTATACCAACCCAAGTCCTGTTGGGACAGTAAGAAGCAAAGTTGCAGAGTTTTTGTACACTTACTGTCTGTACCACTTTATGGACATTTCTGAAAAAAAAAAAAAAATCTGCCTTCCTTTTCTTAAAATAAATTAATCAAACAGCAAACAAAATTTTAATATTAGAATCAAGAACAGTGTTATACAATCAAAATAATCTAGTTTGAATAGAAGATTGTAAGAAAGTCTTCAAAGGCATTACAAGGTTATATGTGTTAGAGAAGACTGATAATGGACGTGAACAAAAACAAAACTAACAAAAATTTCACAGTGGCAGATTAAAAGCAAAGAGTTAATGTGAAAATAACTCTATGAATGAGTTCAATTAGCTACCTTTGAGTGAAGCAATTTTAAGCAAATTTGAAATGTCCCCTAATGACTACATTTGTTTTAGCTCTATTAAAATTATTCAGTGATGAATAGGGTTTTGATTACAAGCATAGTTGTGATTAAAGATTGATTGTGCTGGATCTCCACTACATAGCACGTCATCTATTAACTATTTCATTCGAGGTCGTCTTACACATTCTAGGTGAATCGAATTGTCCATCATATTTTTGTGTATATTTGCATGGTACCTATTTTCACAGATTTCTGTTTTCTAGAACTTTCCTCAGTTCATTAGCAAAAGTAACCTGCACTTAACAATGTGTCCTCTTGTTACAAATATACTAAAATCTGGTTACATACATAAATATAAGGAAAAATTCTTATTAACACATATGATCAGACAAATTCATACTGCTGGAAGTAAGTCAAAGTTCACTATAACTTGTAAACTTTAAAAGAGAAGTCTTTAATATCATGCCAGCTTTTATCTCAGTAATTTGGAAAAATAAGACTATTAATTCAAGTGAAAGAACAAAATGAACTTTCTAGGAATGACATGAAATAGCTGTGCTCAGCTAGCTAAGGTTTGACACAATGGTGGTATGAACTACAGGAGCAGAATGAACTTTAAAGTTCCAAATACATTAATAGTACTAATATACATGTAGCAGGTTTGTCTGGGTATTTTGTACATATACAGAGGATCACAAGAGCTGTGGATGAATTAGTATGGAAATGAGCAAAGTTAGCCTGACTCAATGTCTTGTCTAATTTAAATTTTCCAAACATATAACTTCGCTATCTGCAACTTCTGCTGCACTGTGACATAAAGTCTTAATATGTATCCTGAACTACCTACTGTAAGCTACTGCACCGTAGACAACAAAAACAAGCAAACAGTTAGTCACAAAGCCACAAAGTCTACAGCTTTAGCTGTAGATAAATATTGTTTCATTGAAATCACCATACAATGGATATTCTGGAGAAAACTGAACTCTTGCTGACAGTTTACATAGAGCAAAATTAATTTTAGTTTAGCTTAGTGAGTGCACTACTCAGTGCAGTATCCAAGAAACTTGTGAGGCATTCTCTGGCATGACTAATATCTCTGTGATGAATAGAATTTTTTTCTTCAAGATCAAATAGCTAAATACAGTAGGGATACACAAGTTTGGAAAAGTGGATACATTAAATGTGAACTTCAAAGGAAAAAATTCCTTTGCGTGAGTCCTTTACTGATTTTGTATGTTTTGTAAAGAAGACCCGGTGGCTTATTTATTTATGCATTCTTTACATAAAATGGTGTTGATTCTGTGTTATTTAATCTTAGCTATGTGAACACTTTAAGTTCCAGGCTTTTTTTATTCTTTTTCTATTTTTCTTTTCCTTAACAGGAAAGAAACCATAGTGAAATATGACTTCCAGTATAAACCTTAGACAAGGATAATTTTTTCCCTTGTGGTTTTAAGTGCTCTTAGATTCAATACCTTTTAGTATAGCAATAAGAAAATTATTTTTCAAAAAAATTATATATTAATTTGATAAAGTAAGTATTTCCTTTTTTCCTACTATTTACTAAATTTAGACTTCTGTAAGACTATGTTCTCAGTGGTTCTCATCTAAATTCACTAGGACAAGAGGTAGGTCTAGTACTTGGCCATTAAAAGAACATAGAACATCCATCCACTTTACTAGTTTTATTATTTATATACAACATTAAAATTTTTAATATTGCCTAAACCAATGAGAGAAACTACATCTGGAACACTCATAGTCAGTCCTCATGGCACATTTAATTATGCAAGACTCAAAACACTGACCCATCACTGGGGATATGAATTCTCCTATGAAAGTAGTGTTTGCTAATTATTTCCAGAGCGGGGAAAAAAAAAAGAAAAAAGTGTAGGAGAAAACTACAGACTAACACTCTCTATTTTCACTTTCAAAAAGCTTCTAGGCTCTGTCAACTAGTCTGCGGTTCATGGACAATCATTTTGGTGCTGCTTGCGAATACCAAAAAGTTAAACAGCTAACTTAGCAGAAAACAAATTATGTTGCTTGCAGAGTGTTATTTTCAGATGCTCTTGAGCAAAATTCAGGGATCAAATTCTGCTGGTATATTATGTCTGATTTGGCCAGTAGAGAAATTCTTAACTGTGAGGACAGTGAGACACTGGCAAAGGTTGCCCAGAGAAGCTGTGGATGACCCATTCCTGGAAGTGTTCAAGGCCAGGTCGGATGCAGCTTTGAGCAACCTGGTCTACTGAAAGATGTCCCTGACCATGGCAGGAGGGATGGAACAAGATGATCTTTGTAGTTCCTTCCAAGCCAAACAATTCTTATGATTTTGTAGTTCAAGCAACTGACCTGTGTATCATATGAAGTCATAAAATAGAGCAGCTGGGTCATCCTATAGTTAACAACCTGATACTTGATGATGTTGCAGAAGGACAAAAATGCCCTTTAATATAATCTCCTCATGTTCACTTTCAGATACTTACTGAGCACATTGTGAAACCTCTTCTTAATAGTCTCAATTTAATTAGCCTCCTATTGGCTTAATTTTTCTTTGCCCATTTAAATACTGTATTATAAGCACATTTGTAAATCACATTGTTCTTAGGGAAAAACATTCCACTCAATCAATGATTGATGTGCTGTAACAATTACCCAAACAAATTAATGTCTTTGAATAAGGATGACACTTAGTGATGCTTTAGTTCTTTAAATTCCTGCATTTATGTTCCAGTTAAACAGGATGTCACTGCATTGTACTAATAACAAATTAACTCCCACACTGTGGAGAAATAACAACTTATCAGTGTTATTCTTACCCTATAAATTACTCGAAAACAAATTATATTCTTGAACAGCGTGTTAATATAAGAGTTATTTTAAGATTTTCAGGAAGAAAGAAAGTGTAAAGAAAAGGGAAATACTGATTCTAACACTAAGGCATTGTCACTTTCTGAGGCAGAGTTACGTATGTTTAGAGCTCCATTTTCCTTTAGACTCTTCAAAACCTGCATTTTGTTCATGCTTGCACAATCACAGCAGAAGTGGATTATGTGAAGGAACTCTGTTTGGTCAAAACAGGATTACCAGGGTAAGAATATAACCTTTTGTAAGTCTGATCTACCTAAGGAACTTTATATTTTCCATAAGGGTGGTCATGGGGAATCTGTCATCATAGTAAATCCTGTAAGAATTACATTTGATATTGTTCCCTTGCTCCAGGGCAGATGGCAAGGCAAGCTTTTGAGAAACATGGCACACATCAGTAAAAAGTATCTAAAGAAGGAATAAATATCTCTGCATTATTTTAACTCTTAGAAAGGAGAGATGCTTGGATAAATAATTCAACATTTTTATCAGCACAGTTGGAGCATTAGGCTCCAAACATAGTCTGAAATTTACATTTTTCCAGATTCCAGAGATATTCAGACTAGGGGGTTTGATTGAAGCTTTATTAATTAAGGTGCATACTAAACTTTGTAACATCCCAACATTTCAATGAAACAGAGTACAACATTTTATAGTAAATACTTCTTTTTATACATAATGTGATCATTAGGCTGCTTTGGATTTCTGTGGTTCTGATTGATTAGTTTTTGGTTTTTTTTTTTTTACAGAGATATTTTATGGAGATTTTTTTTACAGAGATATTGTTCTTCTATAGAGAAGTTGCATGCTAACAGTCAGGTTACTTAACACTTTATGGACTTGATCCAAATATTTGAAGATACAAGATATCATTCTGAATGGAATTAAAGTAAAAGGGAGAAGTGAAAATCATCTTTGGGAAAATAAGTCTTCACACATGCTCCTGTCATGTTCTACGTGTTGCTCATAATAGCTGTTAATAAGTTGAGAGATGCAATTAAATGAGAAATATAATATTAAATATAACCCCAAATTAAAAAAAAAAAAAAAAAAGGGGGGAAGGGGAATGTTTCTTTATGTGGAAATATTTCTCTACCTTGTGACAATAGCTTGTGAAATTAAAAGCAGTGCATGCTTGGAAATGAGTAAAGCAGACCGGAGGCATTGAAGACAGACCCCATATTAGTAGTTCATTAATATCTGCTTTCAAGTGATGTGCATACTACAATACATAGTTACACATAAAGTAGTGGAAACTTTTACAGTAAAATTCCTTAACTAGGCCACCCATGAAAAATAGCATAATTATTACTCTTAGTTTCACCAACCAGCATATCTCTGTACTTATTTATGTGGTGCAAATCAAAGCATCTGTTAAAAGACTTCTTTATTCACTGTGTTTATCCATTGGTGTTTTTTGTATGCTTGTGACACTTGTGTTCTATAATAGTTCATATTGTTTAAGCTGAAAAGTGCAAGCAAATCAAGCAAAGACAAAACAGAAGAAACTTGCTAGGAAAAGTGTGTGTTAAAGACATAGTAATGAAATTGAATTACCAAAAAACCCCCAAACCCACAACCAAAAGAACCTCAAACACACAAACTGAACAAAGACAGGCATATACATTAAAAAAAAAAAATTAAAAAAGCAGATACATTTATAGATAACATTATATGGTTTTGATGCACTTAGTGCAGTTCTAGAGAAAGCATATTGCAAATTCAATCCTCTGCTGATGCAAGGGAATTAGATTGATCTATGCTTGCTGAGTTTCTGACACTAGAATTTTAAAGGAACTGATGAGAAGCTGAGCAGGATTCAGAGCATAGATCACCCATCTTAAGGCACAATTTATGGAAGGTTCTCAGGGCCACACTTACAGAAACGGCACAGCAATCTAGCTTTGTTGCAGATATTAAATCAAAACTTCCATGGTATTAGAATTGTTGTCAAATGATGTTCAAACCATTAAATAACATAACAATAAATAAGAAAACAAAACTATTTAGCCAAATTATTCACCTACTCTCCATGAAAATCCTGAAACTCTGTTTTAGGGGTTTGAGTATTGGGATGATTATTGTAATCCAGCTGAGTTAGTACCCATAATTAACTTCACTGGTCTCTAGAGCATGAAGAAAATACTTTATCAAACCATTGACTGATTCTTTAAAGAAGAATAATAACAGTACAACAACTTTAATAATCAGTTCAACATAGCAGTCAGTATAGATAACATTACAGTCTTATTTCTTTATTCTCAGGTAACAAGGAGTTTTAATAAAACCACACCCTAACAGGTGTTAAATCCATTCATTTGCTGTCCTGCTCTTAGATGTCTCATAATCACATTGTAATCATCTATTTATTCACAGCTCTATTCATTTAAATTTTCTTACCACACTACAAAACATAATAGAGTTAGAGAATAGCAAGAAGTTTCACTGTTTATAAAAATAATTACTTTTGCATTACACATTATGATTTCCAAAATTCTATGCTTATTATCCTAGCAATTTTTGTTTCTACATTTCAATTTAAATAATTATTTCTTTTAAGAAGTAAAAGCTGCTCTTGGCTCTAGTAGGAGATAATTTTGTAAGTATCAATTCTGCACACTTTTTCACACAGTCAGAACAGGCTTAACCTGAGATGTGTGCAAAAAAGTAGGTGTAATACACTGATGTTATTGGATGACCAAGGATAGCCTTAGATTTCCAAGGTTAATAAAAGGATGCATAGTCTAAGTTCATTGTGGGTTGAGTTCTGCAACTGAATTACAGTGGTTATAAGCCACCATCATTGCCAAGGCACATGCAATATAGTGGATGTAATTGATGGATGTAGTTCCTTGCAGAGGTAATTACTGGATTAGAATCTAGAAGTACAGGAAAGAGTTGCTTTCCTATATGATACTGGGGAATTGAATTCTGCTCCAGTGCTCTTGTTCTGCTGACAACTGTAGCAAAGAAGCAACACTGTAGAAATTGCTTATGATTAATATCAAACTGCTACTTTTTACTGGTAAAATAATCTATTAACACATGCAAAACACACAGTTACTCTCAGGTAGCGTCTTGTATGGTCAGAAGTACTTTATGAGAAGTTGATAAAGAAAATTTTTATGCTTCTGTTATATGTAACTTATTGATCAGTTAAAGAACAGGGTAATGCAATTGTTCTTCCGAGCAACACAAACACCATCAATAACTGGCAAACCAACAATTTCTACTGTTAAAATATTAAACACCCTGTTGTTACATATTCGGCAAGGTGCAATTCTCCTCTAACCACTTGATTTTGTGTCTCTTGTATTATTGACAATTTATTGACTTTTTTTTTTTTTTTAGTGCATCTTCATCTAAGCATGAAACTATTCCAGATTAAGCAGTTAAAAATTAGGAAGAAAGCAACTGGTCCCTATGAAGCTTGTGGGGAATATAATGGAGATTTCCTGAGATCTGCTCAAGAAATCAAGTTCAGGTAGAAAAAGGATGTTGTTTTGACTTATGGGTACAGAAAGAGAATTGCTCTGCTCAAAGGGGATTATTAAGTATTACTGGCTATGATTGTTTATATCTCAATGGGTCTTCATTTGTAGATTTCTGTGTGAAGAGATTATCATTCATGAATGGATATCTCATGTTCTCACTATATTCTAAAACATACCCAGCTTAGGTATAGTTCACTATATTGGTATTGTCTAGAAGTAGTTATAGGATGCAATCTTCTAGAAATCTTCATGATAAGCAGTGACTATGTTAGCTTCATTTTGTTACTATTATTCTCAAAGAGTACTAAGCATGTAAAGAATCTAGACAGGCTTCATGTACCTCACACCGTACTTTCTTTGCAGACTCAGAATCTGGGTTTTCTTACCAGTTCTTGCTTTCCCCTTAGATTTTTTCATGTTAAAGAGTAGTTACGTACATGTCAAAGAGTAGTTACATATATATGTTACATACATGTAGCATGTATAATTTCTTTTTTATATCATATCCATTTAACATCTTCATTGCTTTTACTATTCTGCTAATTTCTAATTAGGGGGGAAAAAAAAGATGTTTAACATTTCAGCTATATTTTTAACTCTGGGCAAAAGTAAAAGTCAACAACGAGGTTTTAGAACTCTGCAGTAAGAGATAAAAAGCTCTTTAAAGACTATCACCTAAGAGGGAGTTTACTCTGAAGGCAAGATACTACTCTAAATTTCATGAGGGCTTGGTTTGGGTGTCAATCAGACCTGGCAATAACTTAGAAATGAGTAATTCCCTAAAGGGAAAAATAGTTGCAAATCCAAAGACACAGAAAGGTTTACAGAAAAAAATCTGTCTTGAGAGAGTGAAAGAGTGACACACCTGCCAGACCCCTCACCACTCCTGTGTGCAGAGCATCAAGGCCCATGGGCTTATTAATGTACAGTTTATTTGATACAAGTTTTGGGTTATATATATTGAAAACATCCTGTATGGAGATGAAGACTTTAAAATTAATTCACACATTTGGTCTACAGTTAACAGGGAAAGAAACTAATTACATTCTAATCCCAGTATGTGGGATGTGTCTTATTATTTGCAAAAGCTTGGTGTTTGTTTCCTGGCATTTTTGCATTTTGGTTTGACTGATTGATTCTTGTTTTAGTTTTGGGGTGATGGATTTGTTTGGTTTTGGGGTTGTATGGGGGTTTTTTTAGGTGAGAAAATATTTGTTTTGTTTTGTTTTACAAGGGTATTTCAGTGATGAACTCCACATTTCTGAAGTTCTTCTGTGATCAAAGATCCTCTCCAAGTATAAGTGTCAATTACTGAAAAGACATTTAGAAACCGATAAAACCTGAGGTGTCTTTTTATGTTTTCATGCAGCTGAAATGTAGGTAACTTTCTGATACTTAACAGAGTATATTTTTTTCTCAAAATTCATTCAGAAGTTAAAGAACACATCTGACCTGCTGAAGATGAAAACTGTGACACACCTCTGGCTTCATGTCACATCCTGTGTGCTTCTTCACTTCATCCAATCCATGTTCTTACAGGGCAGAATTCACTCTGTGCTTTAAACTGTGATTAACTAGACACAATTTCTAAGTCCAGAAATTACTGTAGCAAGTATAATCTTTTGTCTTGAAATTGGTCCTGATACATGCAAGACAGCTGTGCAGTGAATGGCAAGATTAGTGAGTAGCTACCTTTAGATGGCTGAGCTTTGCCACAGGGTTAGCTAAATAGAAATAAGAAAACACATCAACTTTTGCACAAAATATTTTTGTGTCACTTATATCCCTTCTCCCTCGCCTGTTCAGTTTTTCCATAGTAGCTTTAAGGGTATTCTTTTTTTCTTTTTCTTTATTTTTTCTTTTTCTTTATTTTTTCTTTTTCTTTTTCTTTTTCTTTTTCTTTTTCTTTTTCTTTTTCTTTTTCTTTTCCTTTTCCTTTTCCTTTTCCTTTTCCTTTTCCTTTTCCTTTTCCTTTTTCTTTTTCTTTTTCTTTTTC
>JAWWEU010000001.1:39510835-39525764 GCA_035583155.1 Acropternis orthonyx | reverse complement strand
TTCCTTTCCTTTTTCCTTTCCTTTTTCCTTTCCTTTTTCCTTTCCTTTTTCCTTTCCTTTTTCCTTTCCTTTCCTTTTTCCTTTCCTTTCCTTTCCTTTCCTTTCCTTTTTCCTTTCCTTTCCTTTCCTTTCCTTTCCTTTCCTTTCCTTTCCTTTCCTCGCCTCGCCTCGCCTCGCCTCGCCTCGCCTCGCCTCGCCTCGCCTCGCCTCGCCTTGCATTTCTTTTGCCTTGCCTTTCTTTTGCCTTGCCTTGCCTTCCCCTTCCCATCTCCCTTTTCCTTTTCCTTTTCCTTACCTCACTTTTCCTGTTTGCCAGCAATTAGGTAACATGAGGGACAGATTACAAGAAATTATGTCAATGGCAGTATGTGCCATATTACCTACACAGAAAAAGGTCTGTTTCTCTGAGCAATGTGGATGTGTTCCAGCTGGGAGATTCAGAAGTATTTCCTTGTTCCTGTGCCTGAAACCTGCTTGTCGCCATATTGCACACAGTTTGTCCATCAAAAGGAAACTCAGAGTTGCAGAGAGGGAGGAAATTGCAGGGAGACAAAATGAGCCCCTGATCTGTGTGAACAAGAAATTGTAGCAGCAGTTGCAAAGGAGCTGCTTGTACACAAGTCAAGCTATACTGCTGTAGTTCATGTATTTCAAATTGTCTTTTGAGTCATAACTCTTTCCAGTTATTTCTGTTAATTGACAGCTACTTAGGTAACACAAGTGTCACTCTTGTCATCTTATTGTCTTTCAAGGGCAGTTTTGGAGTTATAAACCTGCACAAAGTTATGCTTTTAAGGCTTCAGCTTAACATTTCCATTTGCCTTCATTGTTTGTTAGTTTTGATTACTGCCAAACATAGGGTAGCTTACTTATTCCTTGGTGGACATAATTCATAATTCCTCACAGGTTTAATATTATTATGATACATGAATAAGAAAACTACTGTGAAAGGTTTGTTCAGCAGAATACTTGCAGGTAGAATTCTGAAGTCTCATTGTTGCCAGAAATCTTAAGAGTACTAACAATTTCTGTGGTTTTATTTAAGTATATGTACATATATGTAGCTGTGTGTGTATATGCTTATGTGTGTGCCTATAGATATATGTAAACAACCTTTTACTAAACTCCTACTAACTCTGACATATATATTCAAAATCATCTATTTTACCAAAATGTCACACGTATTTATCCAAGGTCATTCAAATATCAAACTTAGTTTGATTTACATTTCCCAGACTTTGATTTTGCTGAGTACCAAGATATTTATACTCTTCACATTTCCAAATATAGTGGCACACACATAATTTTAGAGTCATTTTAGAGTGTGATTTCCTCATAATGTAAAGTGATGGAAATTCTGAATAAGACAATGAAATCACACAACTTAGTAGAACAAATTTAATTGTTATCTTAGATTACAGTATCTGGATCCTCAATAGGATTTTGCATTGTATTTTCTGAAAATATCACTCGGAAATCAGTAAATTTATCCTTGTAACAGTAAGAAATAAATTTTTCCCCAATCAAAACAATGAAAGAAAAAGAAGATTGTACAGAGGAATAAGAAAATATTTTGCGCCCTGTGCAATTTACTTGTCATATAAAAGTGGTTAATGCACCAGGTGTAGTACTGCAAGTTCAGAGCACAAGCAAATTTTTTAAGATAACATTGATGTTGTCTTGGATACTGGATAAATGTATTTAATAACAGTTTTACATTCAGCTTCCTGTTTTAGGCCCCTGAAACATTGTGGAGCCTTTATATTTTGGTTGTGGTATTCATCAGAACAAAATATCTAACATTCAGAGTCTATCAGCCCTACATGAACATCAATAAGCAAGTAGTAAAGTTATGACTATGGAAAATAAACTCTTGGCCTAAGCTTCTTCTCTGCCCAATTTGAAAATAAAACTTAATTTTCACAGCTGAATGTTCCATTTCATTGAGAATAATATCTGCACCTGAATACTTTAATGATAAAATTTTCAGTTATATTTTTAAGTGCTCTTCAGTTTTATAAACTGTTTTTATGATAGATAAAATATTATACCGTAAAAAAAAAATAAATCTGGGACCAGCTGGACAGCATTTAAACTTCTAATGCACACAAAGATGCTCATTGCTATCCACTCATAAAAGAGCAGACTTTCGATTTCAGGTATTTTTGCTCAACAATTTATTCTACCCACAAAAAATTGACTACAAAATCCAGACTTTTTTTCAAAATTCAATCCCTTTTTAAGGTTGTAGAGGAGGTTATTTTTGACAAGATCTTCTTTTCAGGTATGCGGATGAGAAAATTACTTCTTATTCTTCTGCTTCTCTTTTTAATGACTCCAGATTTCTAGTAATTATGGGATTTTAGGAGACTTAAGGAAAAACAAAAAATCTAGGGATCATGCAGTGCAGAATGGGTAATCTTCACAGAGTTGGTTCTGAGAGAAGCACCTTAAACACAGTGTCACCATCTCATTTTTTATGCATCTGTCTACTTTTATCACTGCTTCATTTTACATCTCAGCAGGTCTGCCTACCCTGAAAAATATACCAGCATAAAACCTGCGAGGAACATAGAAAATACATAAGTAGGGGTGGAAAAGGAAAAGAGACTTCTCTGCACTCTTATCACACCTTTTAGCATCTCTTGGTTTCAGGTCTCTTGTGATTCATTCACCCTTTCACTATGTAAAAGGCCAAAGAACAACCACATTGATACTACCATTCAAGATGAATATCAAGGAGGCCGGCACTCAGAGGAGAGCAACATTAAAAATACCCATGGGAATAAAGGTCACAGGAAAAGAGGGAGAGCAAATAGAGCAGCATAGAGCAATCAGTCAGACAAGTTCCTGCATCAGAGCAGTCTTTGAATAGCAAATGATAGGAGAGGAATATACAAAGAAGAAAAAAAAAGGACATGGAGCAAAGATGTTGCTTACTATTGTTGCATTTTCAAACCTGTGCAAATTTAAATGTTGTTTTGTAATAAAGACAGGCTTTTGCTCAGGATTGGTTAAAAAATTGCAGAGGAAGTTGGTTTTTGCTTCTCTAAAGGGCAACACAAATTTTCATGAGATGATTACTGGGGTCACATACCTAGAGAGCTCCCAATGTGTCTTCAGTCTGAAGCTGCAAGGCAGAAACAGAGTAGTTTCCTTCTGTGGAAGATCATATGAGAGCAAATCCTTATGTCTTGACCCACCATAAAATTCTTCTTTTGTCTGTGTTATGTGATTTCTATTTCCTTATTGTACCAATGTGATTGTTGCTGCTACTGTCAAACACTATCATTGGGACACCATGAGAAATTTCTCCCTGCCAAAGTGTGAAAGTAAAAAAAGGTAAAATAATTCTGCTTTCCTTTTTTGTTTTGCTTTTTTCTTTAACCCCATCTGTAAGTCTCAGAGATGTTTTCATTAGTGTGAGCTTTTAATTTAGGGAAAAAACAAAAACAACAAAACCCCCAACTTTTATTCCACATATGATAGGTGGGAAATGTGATGAACTAAGGGCAATGCCAGGGGATGCTGACTGCTCACTTTTAATTTCCTGTTCTGATATTTTATTTATTTTTCTCTTCTCCTTCAAATTATTAAAAATTCAACAGTTTTGAGGTGCTTTTCTTTTTGACTCACTAACTTGTTTCACAGAATGCATGAAGACAATGTCTTGTCAAAATCAAGTCTTACTTGAATTTGTCTTTCTTAGAGAGAATATGCATTAATGAATGTGCTGCTATGTGTTGCATGTGATACTGTTGTAGTTGAAAAAATAAATTAAACTGTGAATGCCAGAAAATAATTGCAGTCTATGTGTGTGTGTGTGGTGGAAAAGCTGAAATTTTGAACACTCAAGCAAAAGCCTGCCACTTGCTAGCAGCAGTTGGTGTGGGCTAGTTGTAACTTTTATTAATACATGCTCTGAACAAAATTGGCAAGTCTGAAATCCTTCAGTTAATGAAGAGACGTAAGACAGACTCAGCTGATTACATGTTGTGCTTCTGTACATATGCTATTTAGGTGAGGAAAACCAAGGGCTAATGGTCGAAAAGAAGGGTTCCCAAAAAGGTGACCATAGAAGGAGGAAGGGGACTAGGAAAGAAAAAGGTGAAGACCCTGCCTAGAGGAAAGATCCTACAAGTGTAGGAATCCTGAAGATGTGGGATAGGCACGAAGAGGAATGTGAGGAGATGCCCAGGATGCCAAGGCCTCCTGGGACTGAACTATGAGTGTGGACTGATGTGACTTCCTGACTGACCTTCCCAGACCAGCATTGATGTTCCTCCTGGGAAGGGAAGTTGAGATCTTGTGAACATAGCACCAAGGAGAATGAGTGAGTATGTGAGGTAGACAAATAGGATAAAAGCTCTCTTCCCATTGGCTCTTAAATAAATCCCTATATCCATAACTGCTATGGTTTGTTTTTTGTTTTTTTTTTTTTTGTCCTATCTCTGACAGGTCTTGTACTAGCACCACAGCTGACCAGTTTACAGCTTGAATAGTTACCTGTAGATTCCTTAGCAGCTGCTGCTGCAACTGCAATTAAATTTCTCACAAAAATACCAAATTATCTGAAATCTCCATTAGTTAATGCAGCAAACTAAATTTTTTTATACTTCTTAAAGTGAAATTATTGTAACTTTTGATACGATTTGATACTTTTAATACAGCTGCTTTCCATATATATGTTTCTCACAAGTTTTACATTATTACCTCCTTTTCTGTTTGTTTTACTTTTTTTAACCTTTACATCATTTCCACCAGTTTGAAACTCTGCACAATACTTTTAGAAGATGCTTTTTTATACATGTTTCCCAGCAGGCAGGCAGCTCCTGAAATCTGCAAGTGAGAGATCTCCTTCTTAGCTAACGGCAGCACGCTGACTACCTATAGCTTTCTGACCCTGTTTCCACAGAAACCACCAGAACTTGTTAACTTTAAGCAACCTCATTTGAATAATGGAACGTTTTTGACGTAAACAATATCACTTTTAGGGTAGAAAATGCTGTTCTTTTGTCTTTAGTTTAGCATTATATACCTCCTAGCCACTTTTTGATTCTTTGTCCCTCTGCTTTCTTGCCTTTTTTTTTGTTTGGTTTTTTTTTTTTTTTTTTTTTTTTTATATAATAGTAGCAGTTTCATCAAGCTTGTTAAACTAATTAGATGATGTGGTATGTGGTCTTCCCCTAGCAACATAGAAGTCTGAATTTTCAAAAGACCGAGTCAGTTTTAAACACAGGTTCACCTATTATTATTTTGGTCTGTACAAAAAGATGGATGAATAGAAATCTGTAGAGTTATGGAATAGAACAATGGAATGGACACCCAAATCTCAGTCCCATCATCTGCTATTGAGGACAAACATGTTATAGAATGCCTCTGATAAGATGATACATCTCTTTATAAAAATACTTTTTTACTCATGCGTCTCTGGGAGGATGTTTGGGTTCTCATTTCTAGAGAGGCCAGATAATTTCCTTAGATTTTTAGATTAAATTTATGTGTCTATTTGTTCTTTTGAAAATTGCATCTTTTTAATTGTATAGGTAACTTATTTTCTTCTTCCAGGGGAAGCCACACAGTTTAATTACAGAGACATTTGAAGTATGACATGATCACTCATGTCTTCTTATACAACCATGTACACTTACCCCTAGCAAAAGATACTACCTGTGATCTCTGTGATCAGACCTCATTTCTCAACAGGTTCTTCTTGCACCTTTGTTTCCCATTCCCATCTTTCTCCTTTCTCTCCCACATCTAAATGTTATATAACAAGTTGTGTAAGGTGTCAAAACAATTGACATAACTCAAATATCTCCTTTATTGTCATCACAGAAGATCTGTGCATTCAGAGACTGGGTAGTGTTCAAGTAATGTTGCAGTAAGACAGAGAAACTATGGTAGATTCTGGAAATATTGGTGTTTTATTTATTTCTCTTGTCACATGGTCACCTTCTTAGGGGCACACTGACAATACCCTCTCCATGTTTCTCACTCAGTTTGGCAAAACAACTGAACTAATTGCATTCTGCCTCATAATTGAGACACCCCATTTGTCTTCTCCTAATAACCTTATCTGTTCTACTTGGATTCATCTTCTGCTTAGTGAATGGGATCAAAACTACATTTATCCTGCAAATGACATTTTGGGAGTGCTTCATGCAATAATTTTAGTAATTCTTAACTTCTACTGGTCATGTCACAGGTGAGATCTTGTATTGTATGTGACCCATTTTCTTGCATAAAATGTATGGTTAACTCACTCTAACATGATTTTCTTCTTTTCTAATTTCTAACTAAAATAATCACCATTTATAGCAGGTATCATTATTTCCCAAGTAGATAACCTCACACTCTGTACTGTAGCACACTGCGGTCCTGCTGGAAAATGGGACTGGAATGCTCACACTTCAAGGGATGAGGTAGGAAAAAGTTTTATTGAACTGGTGCCCGATGTATATAGGATTGGTAGGGAAGGTTCTGGAACGGCGTGGAACTTGGGAAGGGTTTAGGGAAGGGTCTAGGGAAGGGTCTGCCAAACAAGGCAGAAGCCTCCAAAACTGGGAAGACAGGGCAGGGGTAACCTGTATAGGGAAATACTACCCTGCTGCAAGCAGGGACCAATTAAGGGTGAGTTACAAGCCATGAGGGATGGAAAATTCCAGCAGGGACACACAGTAAAACAAAGGAAAAACATATAACATTATAAAATCCTCAAACAGGGTACAATCCTTAAACTGAAAACAGTCCTTAAGCATAGCAGCAGTCCATATAAATGCAGAATGCAGCCTCCAGAGCTCAGGCAGTCACAGTTCTGGGTTATTTAAGCTGTTCTTCCACATCTGTTATCTCTCTACTCCAACAGCACACCACCTAGTTTTTAGCATTTCAATAATTCAATTCTTCTGATATACTCTTATGGTTTCTTTCTGGATCTGTAATGTGCCTTCAGCAAGTTCAATTTTTGTGTCCCTACTCTTTTTTATGTCAACATGCTCAACTGTAATATTACCATTAATAGGGTTTGCCAGAAAAAAATAACAGAAAGGTATTATCTGATGAGGTAGCTTTACCTAAATTCACTAGAAAATATGAAATACTAATCAAATAAATGCATTTGAGCATACAACACAATATCTTGTTGAGAAGTATGACTACCACTACTATTAAAAATTAGAGTGTCATTTAACAGTGTCCATTGGGGCTATTATGCTTTTGTGATTACTAAAGAGAATTTGAAGTAATACTTTTAACATAGTCTATGAGTCCATATTGGAACAAATAGTTTAATAAAATGGAATAAAAGATTTGTAACAGAAGATCTATGTGTCTTAAGTTAGAATTACCTGAACACTAATATAAGAGGTAACTAGTAAATTCTGAAGTTCATGCTCCAAGTCACAACTGGGTTCAAAAATCAATACAAAATATACTATCTTATTTTTTGAGAATGGCAAATAGTTCATATTGAACTAATTCAGTAAAATACTGTGTTACTTATCTCCACTGCTGCCTTGGCTTGTGGTAGATAACTAGAGCTTTCATCATATTGCAGACAGCTTCACAGGGATTGCATTTCCCACAATGTAATGCACATTTGCCCCCATGATTCAATGGAGGCTTATAGAACAAACATAAGTTTCCAGGGGCTACATCCATGTCAGCTAAACAAATTATGACCAGAAATGTCCCTAGACATTGAGGACAACCAAGATCCACATGGCTGTAGTAGTAAATTCTTTCACTCTCAAAGTAGACTGCATGCAAACTCCTTATTGAGAGTGAGCCCTGAGGTGTTTTGCCTATCACAGGGTGACTGGAAATTGTTTGAAAAAGTGATGGATTGAATGGACCAACTCCATGCTGGGGTACAGCCTAGGAAACCATGAAGACAGATAGTAACTTTCTTTACTCCAAGGATGTCTCCACATTAATTTACTAGGTGAGAGGTAGCACAAGTCTGCTGTAGCCCATGGTGACCATGTGTGAGGTTCTCAACATGCTTTGGGGAGATCATGACCAGGGAGATGGCACATGTGAGACCACACCTGTCCAAAGTCCCCATCATGATGCAGCCATGTCTGGGGCTTGTGATGGTTCTACTGTTCCATGTGCTAATGCATGAGATAGTGTCCTCTCTCAGCCTTATCCTATTCCTGTCTTCATGGTGGTGCCTCATGACTGTTGCCAGGGTCATTACCCTGGTCCACAGGGAGCTGCTTCAGCCCTTACACTGCCCTAACCACGACTCAGAAGAACTAAAAGAAACATTTCAAATTTTGCGAAAATTTATTTAGTTCTAAAATATCTACACAAAGTCAGTATATTTCTGAGTCAATTTCTGAATTTATGTGAAACAGTCAACACTTAAAATTTTCATCTTGATTTGGGATTCAGAGAAGAATTTGAGTTGTCAGATTTACTGTAAGTTAAAAAATGCATTTTTTCTTAGTTCTACCTATAATAATAATAATAGCCAGACTTCATGAATGAAGATCTGGGGAAGGGCTCTCCCTCCGTGGGCATGCCCTTCCAGCCTGCGCAGTGGATTTTTTAGGTGAGGCACAGCGTGCGCAGAACTGGCCCCACTGTTTAAGTCCTAAGGTCCATTTGCCACAGCCGAGCGAGCTTGGACAGTGACAGTGAAATCCTCGGGTCTGTCTACAGCACCCGGTACTACCTGGGGCTGACCCTGCTGAGCATCCGATGGCAGGGAGGCATGTAACTGCCCAGGGGAGGTCCCACTGAGGACTCGAACTCAGGCCCTTGGGATTTAGAGTCCAGAGTGCTAACGATTATGCCGCGGGACCGCTCCAGTTCTACCTACAACTAAGGTTTAAAGTGCAAAACAATAGAAAAAAAAATTAGTCTATCTATAAATGATAAGAAATTAAATTCAGTAAAAAAGTCCATTTAAAAAAAAAAAAAATCTGGCTAAAGGGATTTTTGAATGACAGCAGTTAATTCATTCCCAAATCATATTTTTTTCAGAGCCAAGTCCCTGCAACTCGTATAAAACCCCAGCCTTTTCTCAGCTGCTCCTTCACACAGGCTCTTGGGGATCTTCATGGGTTTACTTAGTTTCTGCACAGCCTACAATCCTGCAGGTAAGTTTCTAGTAAAATTCAGATAAAAAACACTACTGAAATGTAAATATGCTGTCCACTGTTAGCAAAATTAATTTGGCTTACAGTAAAAAAATAAAAGGAAGAAATATATCTTCTTAAATGAGTTAATAGCAATCAAAGGAAAAATTATACACAGAGAATCCAAAATTTCTCCATGAATACCAAACTAAGAAATATATTTTGAATGGCAGAGTATAAAAGACTTGCTACTTGAAAAGTCCATTTGAAATAGCTTTCATGTAGCTACACTGCAATAATGTTCTCTTTCCAGGAAGGCTTGTACCCCTGTTTTTTCCTTTTCCTCAAACGGATTCCAAGGCACACTTTGGAGTATTGCAAAAGAATTGCTCTCAGGTTTCTGCCAAGGAGATGCAAATGAGCCTTAGAGGCCCCCCATTGGTAGGTTCTGGATACACATGTAGCAAAGATTTAAACTACAAGGGCTTGACCCTGCAAATACTTAACACAGCTGCTGCTTAACTTGGTGAATTTTAATAGATTCTTTGAATTAGCTGGTAAAATCAGACAGATGCGAAAGAGGTGGGACTGAGGTCAGGTTTACACCACTCAGAGGAAGCAAAAAGGAATATGCAGACAAAGATGTGCAACCTGATAAGTGTAATTACCTAATTTAGTTACTAAGCCACTATTTTGATATTAAATTCTTTTGAAGAGAGATTGTGTTCTTATCTTCTGCCTGTGACTTTCTGATCTGTGGAAGGAATTATTCATGTATAAAAAGAAAGCTTTATATTTCCTCTGAAAAGAAAGAAATATCTTTGAATCGAACCATGTCTTGGCCTAGAACTCCTCAAATATAACATTTTGTTCTCTTGCCAGACAATATACAGTCCACACCAATTAAAAGTATGTTTGCCATTTAAAGGGTATAGCTATAAATGCATATAACAAACAGTCTGTCTTATGAAAGTAAAGACATGTTTTATGAAAGACAATTGAAAGTAGTGAAAAAAACCTCACATTGTGAAGATTAGATTGTTAAAAGTCAAGTGAGGGTCAGGACTGGAAATCTAATCATTAGGAAACAACACATTATTGCAATGTAGCATTGTTTAACTATCCCCACCATTTATTCCACAGCATTTTTTCCAAACATTCTTTTTAGTTTTCCAGTCAAATCTGTACTTCTCCTGGTCAGTGTGAGTTGGTGTTTTCATAAGGCAAGCAGCTCCTAGCAAGTCTTTTTAACTTCAGCAAATAACAGGATCATCCTTGATTGTGATGTTGCTAAAGCTTGGTTACCTGGTTTGGCCTGTTTTTCCAAGTGAGGTGATTGCTAATAGAGAAGCTGAATTTGGATATTAGACAGTTCACTGTCAGTACAGTGATCTGGATATTTTCATAGCAGATAGGAGCTTATATTCCCTATTTCCTTCAACTAACAAGGTTTAAAATCCATATCTTCATCTGCACCAAATGTTCTAGTCATCAGAAAATTATCACGAAAAATAAGAGAGTCCATTGCTCTTTCAGTCAGATGTGTCTCCAATTCAAAAGCGGGACCTTATTGTCCCCACTCAGAGTTCATTGGAAGAGTAACAGGAGTCATTTACCTAATGGAAAGCAATAGCACATTAGACCCCTGAGAAGACTTAAAAGCACCTCTGTAGCCTTAAAAATTTGTCCATCTGAGATTACAGAGGAAAACAGAGGGACCACTCCCCTTTCCCATGCTTAGTTCTTCCAGATGATTCTTTCCAACTCAGTGTGGGTGTGGATCAGATTGTTGTTATGAGGCAGCTAAAACTTTACTTACCCCACACAAGAAGAGGTGTGTGCCTTTCTCCAAAGAGATTACACTCTAAAAGGTAGAGTGCATTTCATCTGCTGTAGTCTGTCATTTACGAGCACTTACATATCCCATGATATTTATTGCTGGATTGTAACTAGGCACCTACGCAAATATTCAGAGAGTTGGGTGAATGTCAGTGTTTACATTTACTGTGAAACATCAACTTTTCAGGAAAAAATGTTTCACCTTGCACTGGAACCTTTATTTGAATATACCAATAGAGGAATTTTTCAAAACTATTTCATTTAAGCTCAATCAAAATATGCCTAATCTAATACAACCCTTTAAGTATACAATCATGGAATTGTTAAGGCTGGAAAAGGCCTCAAGTACCACAAAATCCAACTGTTAACCTAGCACTGTCATGTTTTCCACGAAACCATACCCCAAGTGCCCACATTAACTATTTCTTCAGAACAAATTATTTGTTCAGACATAAACTAGGTCTAAATCTAGCTTATACTCAATAAATAATCTTCCAAGTATAAAGGCTCAGAGTTCTATCTAGATACAGTTAAGTTTCGGACCCATAAAATATTCTGATTTGGATTAAGTAATGCATGCTGTTAAGAATAATTTTTTTTAGGTGGCAATGAGGCCATTGATACATTAGGATATTGTATTTTCTTTTATTTGTGCTTCTGGTGTGTGAAGAGATTTCTCTTGTTTTACATCAATGACGTTTTACACCATCTACTAATGAAAATGCATATAAAATAAATTCTTTCAGTCCTATTCATATACATGCACTTCTGAAAATTATCAGGATTATATAAATCAGGTTACTTTAGATGAAAATCAGGTACTTGCTATTTATATCAGGTCAAGCATCCTGGGTTTGTATTTTTTTAGGAAGAAATCTTCCTTGAAGTAAGGAAAAATTATTTTCTTCTAAAAAGTTATTCTAAGTTGAAAATCATAAAAATGGCAGCTGCTAATACATATGTGTCAGCTACCTATTTTGGAACTAATTTTCCTGATGTTGCTAAAATAGATTAAACATTAAAATAATTATATACCTTCAGGATCTGCAATTCAGGTGAGTAAGAGCACACATGGTGAAGAGAAATGCAAGAAATTATGTGAAAAAGTTTTGTGAGTGGTGTTTTGGTTTCATAGAAGAGGGACCTGGTTCAGTATGGCAGTGATATTTTTATTTCCACCTAGTAAAGCAGCAGTTTGCAATAGGCACTGCAGCTGTGAGAGCTGATAAAACCAGAAACCCTTTCCTTGTTTTATAGCACTTTGAGATTTATTAATGTTTCCTGGATGGTTAACACAATACAAAACCTGTTTGTCTAGAATAAACTTCTGTTGAATAAGTAACTTCAGTCCCAAACAGCTTTTTTTTTTCTTTTTTTTTTTTTAAATAGTAAAAGGTATTTTTTTTTCCAAAAATAGAACTAGCTCAATAGTTGAAGGTTTCTCTTAGACTTAAGAGGATAAGATTCAAATTCTTGTTCTTTTGACTTTCATGTGGGATTTGAACCCGGAGGTTTTATGTGCTATGTGATGCTCGGTCCTCCTGTATGAAAAATATGTTCTTTACTAGCAAAACCAATTTTTAGCTATTTTTCTATTTTTGTCATTTGAATACATTCAGAGAGTTCCTATGATTAGGCACCTACAAGAACCTGAATATGGACCTTTCAGGGCTCACAGAAATTACAGAATCACTTAGACTGGAAAAGACCTCCGAGATCATTGAGTCCAACCTATGACCTAACACCACCTTGTCAACTAGACCATGGCACTAAATTCCACATTCAGTCTCTTCTTAAATACCTCCAGGGACAGTGAATCCACCACCTCCCTGAGCAGTTCATTCCGATGTCTGATCACTCTTTCTGTAAAGAATTTATTCCTAATGTCTAATCCAAACCTGCCCTGGCACAGCTTAAGACTGTGCCATCTTGTCCTGCTGCTGGTTGCCTGGGAGAAGAGATCGATTCCCACCTGGCTACAACTTCCTTTCAGGTAGTTGTAGAGAACGATAAGGTCTCCCCTGAGCCTCCTCCTCTCCAAATTGAACCCCAGCTCCCTCAGCCACCCTTCATAGGACTTGCGCTCCAAACTCTTCACCAGCCTCATTGCCCTTCTTTGGACATGCTCCAGCACCTCCAAAACCCTCCTAAACAGGGGCCCAGAACTGGACACAGCACTTGAGGAGCAGCCTCACCAGTGCCGAGTACACCGGAAGAATCACTTCCTGCTGCCACACTATTGCTGATACAGGCCAGGATACCACTGGCCTTCTTGGCCATCTGGGCACACTGTTGGCTCATGTTCAGCCTCCTGTCAGTCCAAACCCCCAGGTCGCTTTCTGTCTGGCTGCTGATCAACCACTTTGTCCCCAGCCTGTAGTATTGAATGGTGATGTTGTGGCAAAAGTTCAGGACCTGACACTTTGCCTTGTTGAACCCCATACCATTGGATTCAGCCCATCTATCCAGGTCCCTTTGCAGACCCTTCTACCCTTCAGCAGATTTACACTCCCCCTAAATTTGGTGTCATCTGCAAATTTGCTAATGGTAGACTCAATTCCCTCATCCAGATCATCAATAAAGATACTAACAGGCCTGGGCCCAACACTGATCCCTGGGGGACACCACTAGTGACTGGCTGCCAACTGGATGCAGCACTGTTCATCACCACTCTCTGGGCCTGGCCACCCAGCCAGTTCCTAACCCAGCAGAGAGTGCCCCTGTCCAAGCCATAGGCTGCCAGCTTTTCCAGGAGTGTGCTATGGGAGACAGTGTCAAAGGCTTTGCTGAAGTCCAGGTAGAATATATCCACAGCCTTCCCCTCATCCACCAGGCAGGTCACCTGGTCATAAACGGAGATCAGGCAGAGTCTACCCATCCTAAACACATGCTGGCTGGGTCTGCCTCCCTGTCTGTCCTGTAGGTGCTGTGTGATCGCATTAAAGATGATCTGTTCCATAATGATGCTGGGCACTGAAGTCAGGTTGACTAGCCTGTAGTTTTCTGGGTCTTCCTCCAGGCCCTTCTTGTGGATAAGCATCACACTTGTCATCTTCCAATCATCTGGGACCTCCCCAGTGAGCCAGGACTGTTGATAAATGATGGAGAGCAGCTTGGTGAACTTTTCCGCCAGCTCCCTCACCACCATAGGAAGGATCCCATCTAGTCCGTAGACTTGTAAAGATCCATGTGGTTCAGCAGGTCGCTAACTTCCTCCTGGATTACAGGGGGGCTATTCATCTCCCTATCCCTGTCTAATATCCCAGAAGGTCAGTCGTCCTGAGGACAACCTGTCTGATTGTTGAAAACTGAGGCAAAGAATGAGTTAAGTACCACAGCCTTTTCCCTGTCTTTGGTAACTATGTCCCACTCCATGTCCAACAAATAATGGAGGCTTTCTTTGCCCCTCCTTTTGCTATTGATGTATTTATAAAAACACTTTTTGTTATCCTTAACTGAAGTGACTGGATTAAGTTCAAATGGTGCTTTTGACTCTCTAATTTTCTTTCTGCATGAGCTAACTACATTCCTAAACAGTTCATGAGTAGCCTGCCCTTTTTTTACCAAAACGATAAAGTCTCTTTTTTTTCTCTAATTTCCTGCAAAGTCTCATGGTTATCTTCCCTGCCAGCACACCTTTCAGCACAGCCTCCTCCTGTGACTCCAAGATTTCTTTCTTGAAGTATGTCCATCCTTCCTGGACCCCTTTGTTTTTAAGGGCTGTTTCCTAAGGTCCTCTCTGAACCAGCCTCCTCAATAAGCCAAGGTCTGTCCTCCAGAAGTCCAAGGTAGAGGTTTTGTTGATATCCTTCCTTACTTCACTGAGTATCTATCATTTCATGGTCACTGTATCCCAGATGGCCTCCAACACCATATCTCCCACCAGTCCCTCTCTGCTTGTAAACAGCTGGCCTAATGTGGCCTCAGCCCTGGTAGGTTTATTTATCAGCTGCAATGGGAAATTATCCTCTGTACACTCTTGGAATCTCCTAGATTGCCTC
>JAWWEU010000001.1:39490429-39500667 GCA_035583155.1 Acropternis orthonyx | reverse complement strand
CCCTTCTGTTCAGAGAACATTTGGAGTTCAAACCTTCAAATGCAATAGATTTAACCACATTTTTTACCTTTTTCGAAAACTTGCATGTAGAGCATGAGTTCAGTGCACACTGAAGAACTACTCTTCAGGGTAGCTCTGAAACTCCACACAACTCTTTCTTCCTGGTTATCACCCTGAACATTTCTTTCACAGTGCATTGAATGTTTGAGTGATTGTATTCTCTTGTAGAAATATTGTCCTCTCCAACAGAATACTCAGTCTTTGTGCTGATTGGGTGCAGTGGTTTTATGCTAAATTAACAAAAAAGCTGAAATTTTTCCTTAGTATTAAGAGAGTAAAAGTCATAGTAAGGAAAGATGATGGTCAGCAATAATAAGCCTTAGGAAGAGCCTGACAGAACCCAAGACTGCAATATAGAACTGTAATTCCCCAGAGAAATAAAAGAGGACAAAAAGAGGGGAAGAAGGAAAGGAAGGAAGATATGAGTAAGGAAAAGCATTATAAAAGCTGTAAACCACATTTAAGTCAAGATCATAGAATCATCATAGAATCATGGAATTGATTGGGCTGGAAAAGACCTCTGAGATCATCGAGTCCTACCCTTGGTCCAACTCCCATCTGTTTACTAGATCATGGCACTCAGTGATGACCTTATAATATAAGATCAGTTCTCATTACAACCAGAGTTGTCAAGTAGTGTGTAATTTTTCTCTCTTGCTTCCAATTTGTACCAGAAAGCACAGGAAAGAGTGGTATTTTCCTCATTTGATCAAAAATTGTTCTTTATTTTCATGTTTATAAAGCAATTATTGCAATAAGAAACTGGGCACATGATATTCTTCATCTATAAAATATAACTTGAGTATATTTACAGCATATATATGAAGAAACAGCTTTCTTCCATTTGCAGACAACAAAATGATGCAGCAGCCTCGTCTCAGTAAACAAACATAACAAAACCCAGAAATGTAGCCTATTATTTATAGAAGAAAGAAGATCCAGATCAAAAAGTGTCACTCTCAATATCAGTAGCTGGGTTGCAATCTCAGCTCCTTTAAGACTGGTGCAGGAGGAATTGCTATTTTTGTCACATTTGTAGTCATGCAGATATTCTGGAAGATTTACTAGGATACACCATGACCAACCTAGCAGGGCCTACTACAACCATTTATTGAAAAAACCTGTACAACTACAGGTGATACTTAGAAAAAACTTTTTTTTCTGATTGAAAAATATCATTTCATTGAATGCAACATTTTTAAAAGACATAGGCGGAGTTGATTAATCTCCAATTTTAAAAAGCAAAGAAACAACAAACCAACAACAACAACAACACCTTTTAATATCTTGTTTAATGTTTTTGAAAATGAAAATATCTGAGTTGCAAAATGCATAGCCCATTTAAAATACATAGATAGATAGATAGATAGATAGATAGATAGATAGATAGATAGATAGATAGATAGATAGATAGATAAAATAATTCAAAAAATAACTAAAGATTTTGGTGGCATGACAACACCTGAACTAGAATCTTATTTTAATTACCAGTTGCAAATATATGTTTGTATATATTTTCTTGAGAGAAATAAAGCGATAAAGACATACAGACACAGATAGAAGCAGAGCTAGGGATAGACAGAGGCAGAGATGGAGGTAGAAAGATAGAATTAAAGGGAAAATGTTGCATGCTGAAAATTTTTCCAAGGTGGTACAATCATCTGCCTTACTGAACAGCTCTTGAAGTGATGATCCCTTCTGCACCCCAAACATAATGGCTTTCCTTCATCTTGAAGGTAACATATTTGAATAGAGCTGTAGAGAAGAAATGTTCTCACAAGTATAAAGGCAGATGACATCACTTACAACATCCACTTAACATTCATTCCGTGTTTGTCCCTGAAAATGAAGCAGAGGTGGGATAAGTTTGGTGGGTGGACACAGCTGACTGAAGGATGGAGGCTGCCTCTGAGAGTGACAAAGTATGGAAGCCACTGCTGGGAATCTGATGAGAGCAGGAACCACGCAGACACGTGGCTCCCCACAGCTATCCTGAATACATTTCTGTGCATCATAATGACAGTGAAGAATTTGTCTTGTTTGTGTTTGCTGCCAGCAGAAGTGAAAGCTTTGTCCCAAAACACAAGGTTTTTTAGGAATTCCAGTCTACCAAGGCTGAATGTTGGCTTTTAGAATATTAATAGGACTATAAAGACTGCTGCATCCAACAGCCTAAACTGCTAAAACTACCTTCAGTAGATACTAAAAGGACTGGAGTGTTAACCTAGACCTATGTGAACATGTGCAAGGATGGGGAGAATTAGGGTCTAGTTTCTCATCATAAACAGGTAAGTCTCAGAGTATCTTCCCAAGGGAGATATTTGTTAAGTATTTGACTTCTGAGGTAATTGCATTGAATTGTATGTGCATTCCAATTGCATTTCAGAAATACACTGTGACAAAGACAATTTATGTGAAGAACTGCAATTCCTAACAATGACAGAGAAGTCATATTCCTCCTCACCTAGCTCTGTGCTAAATTTTAATTTTTAATTGTGCCCAGGATAACAGTTCAAGTTGTCACTCACAGGACTTCTCAGTCTGAGATGCTCTGACCCCTCTTCTTTCACCTCTGTTACTGGCATAGGTGAATGTGTGGAGTACTTGGCAGGCAGGTTTTATGAAAGCAAAGTATTCAAACCAGCACAAAACCAAAATGTTTTCTCAGTGAACCAGTTCAAAATAAATAAAACAGGAGTTGTACTACAAGTCCAAATGAAAATAAAACTCATACATGGTCAGATTTAATCACATTGACTAGATTAAGGAAAATCAAATTTAGGTGACTGCCTTCAGAGGCTAGTCAGTCCCCTCTGGCTCCTTTTGTCCTTAAGTAAAGAGAGACTAACACCTCCAGAGTGAGAACCTGATGAAAGTATAGCTTAGGTCTCCCTCTCTCCACTCAAAAGATAGAAAACCCAGCCATTAAGCTGCCCTAGTTACATGGAATTAATCCAGGATGAGCCATCTACTTTTTTTCCATAGCAGATAAAGGGTATTCAAAGGAGGCAGTTAGGTCCTAATTGGACTCCTAAATCCGATACTAAAAAGGAAGCAGAATGAATATTCAGAACAGGAAACAATCCAAGAACAACCACTAACTTCAGGGGAAAAAAAAAAGAAACACTTAATCACATTCATTAAATTAGCTAGTCAGGCCTACATCCTCAAAAAATTTAAAGCCAACATGGGGTCATAAAGAATGACAGATGACAGTCACTCTTTGTCTGGCTTATCTTTTGAACATCTAGACCAATGCCAGTCATTTCAGCAAATATACTTTGCAGTAACACCATGAAATATGAGTAGGACCTTTCTTAAAGGTTAAACGAATAGTCAGTCAGGACAAGCCTGGGCTCTGATGCTCTTGCCTCACACAGTGACATAAAGCAGCTCTGAGGTTGTAGAGAAAACCACAAAAGCATCACATAGCTGGTGTACAGTCTTCCTGTGATGCTGATGTTAAAGCTTCTAACCTACCTCTCTTAATTCCTAGAAAAACAGCCTGCTGTGGTGTGTCTGTGGTCCATCAGGCAGAGCCTAAGTCATTTAACCTGTGTTTCCACATAGAATGCTGAAACTCCACACCTTTATTAGATTTTTTTTTATAGCCTACAGACTTTAGATCTAACTCAGAAAATGACAAAAATTCTAGGTGTCCCAAACTGCCATTTGGTTAAGACCTTTCTCAAAAAATGTGCTGTTTTGTTTTAAAGGAAGTTGGTGTCTTGTCATATTCACAGACATCTTTATGTGTCACTCATACAGAAGGCCAGACAACTAAACTCAGGTCCTCTGTAGGCTCAAAAGGAGTTAAATCCACATCTTTTATTTTTCAAGATGTTTAGGTCACTAATCACAAGATTTCAGGCTTTTCTGGAAATCAAGATGTTCCTATGTTAAGCAACTGATTAACTGCTTTGTATATAGTTTATAGAAATATTTTTCCTTCTCTTTTGTTTGTTTTTCTTTTTCTTTTCCTTTTTTTCATTTTCTTTTTATTTTTTTTTATCTTTTCTATAGAAAATTTATGGGGCATATCTATGAGGTAAATATTTTCTTATTATTTTCCAGGAGGCAGAAGTTTTTAAAAATTTAAGAAACAAAGTTTCACTCAGCTTAATCTAAGAAGAAGACAAAAATATCTTTGTAAAATTTATTTCCCAAGGAGGAATTAGTGACTTATAATTCTTGCAAGAAAGTTTTTTCCTGCTTTTTCTTTTCCTTTACTCAGTTCTTCTGAGTGTGGCATTGCCAGCCCTCAGTATATTTGTCAGTAGCTTGTGAGTGAAAACAAGACTGTCCATACAGTGTTGAATTGGCAGGAACTGGAAAAGAAGAAATTAACTATTAATCTAACTACAAAAGGATTTACAGTAATTTAAGTGTCTGGTCTAATAAATAGAAAATAAAGTCCAAACAGATAAAACTGAAATAAACATGTCTTGAAGCAATGGATAAATAGAGTTTATAAAAGAAATGCCTCTGACAAAAGAATGGGATTTCACAGTTTCGGAAAAGTCCCCAAAGCCTTTAGCTTCAGAAGGAAGTAAACATTGTTAGAAAGGAAATTACAAGAGGAATATGAGAAATCGGCAGAGCATATCACTATCATGTAAAGTTACATTCCTCACTTCTAAAAGCAAAATCCCTTTGCAGACCCACTACACTGATGATCAGAGCTCACAGTGCTTTCATCAAGTTTATCCTTAACACACAGAGAGACAGCATTAAATTTTTGAGCAGGGGCTTGGACATAACTCAAGGGCTCTTGGTGTCCCACAAACATGCTAATTAAAGATCCTGAATTCTAGAAAGAGTCAAACATATTTTTTTTTTTCCATGGTAAGAGTGCCTGAGAGGTAGGGATATTTATACTCCCTAACAGGATCCTTTTGTTGACTTGAAGGAACTAAATAAATAGCAGGTATCTTCAAAAACTACATGACTTGATGGCAAATCAGTATTTCAATAATTCTGCAGTCTGCTTTTATCCAGGGGAGGTAAAGTGATATGAGCTTAAAAAAGGACTATACCCTGACCTTTACAGAACAACGATCAGTCAGAGAAATATATATATATATATATATATATAAATACCCATCTATCAGCTCAGCCACCTGTGAATTGCAAACTAGAGGCCATCAGCAGCCAATGATAAACAACAGCTCCCATAGCCTAATAATTTAGTTTAAAAGGATGCTGCATACTGGGTATACTATGCACACTGCCACATATCCCTGAACTTGCATGGGAAGGAGCACTCCTCAAGAGTACAAGGCATAGAGGAAAGAGGCACCTGTGTCCTCGGGGAGATCCAGCCAAGCTAATGTTGAGCTGTGATCCAACTCTGACTCTCAGCAAGGCTAAATAACATCCATACTCCACTAATATGCTTTTACTGACAAAAAGTTTTAATAATGTTAATAATCAATGCTCCATGTCATAAACCAATGTTTGTCTGATTAAGAACTAGTACTCTTTTAAGAGTGCCAGCCTCAACTATATACATTGTAAGGACCTGTGTGCTTCTGTTAACCTTTCAAAACAAAGGTCTTGTCTCTGTAAAGAAGATGCCAGGTCTCAGCAGAGTTATTAAATAGCAATTATGCCTTATCACACAGTTGTGTAAGGCACACAGCATGAGCATATGAGCATCCGCCACCCCACTGTAAAATGGTAAATAAATTACACAGAAAGGTGAGTAAGGGGAATAGCATCCCAAATACTTCATAGTCCCACCATTTATTGCCTCATCTATAACGAAAAGGAAATTAGTGATCAGAGCCTGGATGAGCCCAGTCTTACTGAGAATGACAGCAATTCAGAAATGAAAAGTTAGAGCAATAAAATTAATCAAACCATTCACTGATATGAGTAAAACTTGAGTACATGTAATAATGTTATGGTCTGGGTTGTGTTGATGAGGCATTGTTAGACAGAAATAACAATTTCCCAGTGTGCCTTACCTGGACAATATGAACTTGTCCCATGAACCAGCAAAGCCACCGGTATTAAGAATGTCTGGTCAAAACTCAGAATTTTTCTTCCAGAGGGAAATTGGTTTAATTCCAATTCAGTGTGCAAAAATTGTCCATTTCCCATAGATTTAAAGACAGAAATATTTTGAACTGTAGAAAATAATATTATTTGGCAAAGTCAAAATCTTTTCCAACTTTGTCTCATGAAATATATATTATAATTTCTGGGAAAATAAAGGAGAAGGTGATTTCACAGTATATCCCACAATATTCCTATTTGCAATTTGTGCTTTTACAGTCTGAATGGGTGCACAATCAGATCAGTTAAAAAAATTATTGCTCAGAAGGTGATGATTAATGGGACATTCCCTACCTGGGCTTGGTAACAAATTCAGTACCACAGGGCTTTGTCCTGAAACTTCCTATTTAAAATCTTTGTGAGGGATCAGAGTGCAGTCCTGTCAAGTTAGCAGATGGTATTGCTCTAGGAGGATTAGCAGGTCAGCTCCGGGGCTCCAATGCCATTCAAAAGCATCCAAGACATGCTGGAGGAGTGAGACAACAGGAACCTAAAGAAGATCAATAAAGATAAATTAAAATGTTCTCACCTGGGAAAGAAAAATCCCTGCAACAACACAGGTTGGGCACTGACTACCTGGGAAGCAGCTGTGCAGGAAAATCTTTGAGGGTCTTGCTGGGCACCAGAGGTGAACATCAGCCTATAGGGTTCCCTGGAAGCAAAGATGTTAACAGCAACCTGGACTGTAGGAACAGAGCAGAGCCAAGAGATACAGGGAAGAGACTATTCTTGATCCCACACTTGTTAGGTCAGAGATACAGTGCACAGTATGGGGTCCTGCACTACAAGGAAGACACTGTTAAACTGGAGAGAGTTCAGTGGAGGACACTGAGATGGGGGAAACAGGAACACTTGCCAGGAGAAGCTGGGAAAGCTGGGCTTATTCAGCCTGGAGCAGAGGCAGTTTTGGGAGGACCCAACAGCAGGACTCAGTGACCAAGGGGAAGCTATCTAGGAGCTGTAGCTGAGCTCTTCACAGCAGTGTATTGAGGGACAAGAGACAATGGCTAGAAATTGAAGCAATAGCAGTACAGACTGGAGAAACATTTTCCCCATGAGGAGAGTTGAGCACTGGCATCGCTAACCCAGAGAGGTTGTGTAGTCCCCACTCCTGGATGCTTTTAGGACTTGACTATATGAAGCTGTGAATAACTTGGTCAGGTCTCTTGGGGATGTTGATTGGAGCAAAAAGTTCTTCTAGAAAGCTCCTGAGGTCTGTTCCAGCCTGTATTTTACCATGATCCTATGATTCTCTAATTTATAATACAGAAGAAAAACACCTGGTTTTGTTATGAAGAAATGAGAAATCAAAATGTTCTATTTTGATTAAGAAATGAAACTTTGTTTTTGTTTTTGAAACAGTTATAATTTTTTAATTTCATTCCATATTTCACCAAAATCATCAAACTCCTGGATGAAGTTTTGATATTTATGGAGCAGAAGACATGGATGGAAGATGGTCCTTTAGGAAACCTTCAAATGTTTCCTGCAGGAATTATTTACATCGGGAGAAAGGACTTCAGGTTGCTGAATGTTTTATTGACATAAATTGGAAGTGATCAGTGCATGAGAAAGCTACTAATCTTATAGACACACAGGAGACAAAACAGGGAGAGAGGAGTCTGACAGGGAATGTCAACATATTTGAGATTTAACTTGTCTCTGCATAACTTGGCTGCATGCTAGATGCAATACTTAGGGCAACATGACTCAGAACTGGTAGTTTCAGGAATGTCTGGTTTTTTTGCTGTACCACATCTGCTAGTTCGTTATGAAAACTGTAGGAAAACATAAAGAGAAAATTCACAGTCCAGTGGCTGGAACTTTTTTTTCCTTCATATGGGCAGAGATAGGAAAAACAAGAGTTTGAGATCTCTCTGTTTACAGCTTCTTTTTCTATAATGTGGGACCCACAGAAAAACTGCATTCACAAAGTGGAAAATAAGATTTATTTCTGATGACATGGTGAAAACAGCTTTGTGATGAAAAGTATTAAAGGATTCTTTCTGAAGGCATTCAGCAGTGCTTCAGGAAAGCTGGCTGCAATAGCCCTACTCTTATTCCTTCACCACTTCTCTTCAGAGCACAGCCTTCTCCATGACATGTTTCTGTCTCTTGTTGGAGCTGCTTGGTAAGAAAAGTATTCCTGTGGGAACCAGTCAGAAGAGTCACATTCAAAACATTACTCAAGTTGACTGTTCAAAGAAACCCATTTAGAAACCCATGTCATAACACTACGTTCTTCAAACAAAGCAGAGATTGGTTTATCGGCAGAGATCTGTCTACCTGCTGGAGGGACTTTCCTCCTTTGACAGTCTCCTCTGTAGTCACAAAAGAGAAGTACGTACTTCCACATTTTTAGAAGGCTCTTTAACCCATCTATCCTAAATGGTCATTTTAAGATGAGATAAATCACCCTCTGGAGATAGATATCTTTAGAAAGAAAAAGTATCACGATTTAAATACATCAGAAGTGTTCTTGTGCATTTTGGTTTTATTGATGTAGTCAAACACATAAATGAAAAATACCTTTTAGATTATATTTGTTTAGCTAATCTAAGTATGTGTCTAGTGCCTTTTGCCATACACAGTGGTAATCATTTATGAGTCTGCAATAGCACAAGATAAATACAAGCAAAGCGCTCATCATCTGACAGACCTGTACAAATATATCGGTCACTTTTCTTCAGAAGTGTATGACTTCTCTTTGTGCCCTAATCAATGAAGTTCTCAAATGATTAAACAAGTTATTTGTCCACTGTTTTTAGAACATGTCCTTGTTCATAACTTTTCAAAGTCATGTAGAATTTGCATGTGATATTATACCATCTTCTAACAGGCTTTTTCTTTCCTGCAGGAAAAGTTACCTGTTGCCTAATAGAACCATATATTCAGTAATAGATTATGTGACATTACCAGTGATTTTGACAGGGATTTGTTATGCAGATCTGCTGTTGTTGTTTTGCTTGGTTGGTTGGGTTTTTGTTGGTTTTTTTTAATATTGGGGTTTGGGGTTTTTTTTGTTTTGTCTTTGTTTGTTTTGTTATTATTGGGGATTTTTTGCTTTTTTCCTCATTCATATGTAGCCAGCATTGCGCATATGCATGCCTTAGCTCTTTGTTACTTTGTAGTATTCTAAAGAATCTCTCTGTTGGGTTGACCGTGGTCAGAAGCCAAGCACCCACCAAACTGCTTGAGCTTTTCTCCATCAGTGGCATGCTGAAGAGAATTGGAAGAGCAAAAACTGAAACCTCCTGGGTCAAGATAAGGTTTAGTAAATGAAGCATTCCTGTGAGTGTTTTGGGTCAGCTATCTCGTCTCTGTCCCTTCCCAACTCCCTTCAACAGCAGCCTGCTCACCACAGGGGCAAAACAAGGAAAACAAAACCTCATTATTGTGCCACCATTGTCCAGACCCAGTATGATGACACTTTTTTTTTTCCCCAAGAGAAAAAATATTCAATGCAAAGGTAATACAAGCACAAAGTCAATGGGTAAGAAGGTTGACATAGTTGGGAGAATGTAGCAGCATAGAAACTTAAGTAGTAATATAATAACTTATGTCTGATAAATCTCTCTAATCAGGTTAGGCTGCAGAAATATGAATGGTCATCTTTCCCAAAGTGCTGAGTGTCTTACAAAATTTATCTGGTATATATTATAAATTCTGGAACGATGTTACACAAAAGTAATTTTGGAACTTGACTATGTTGCTCATTAAGAACAACTATTTGAACTTTTTAGACCTGTTGTAACCACGATGATCTAGTGATATAAACATGTTAGATTTGCAATAAAAGAAGTATTTTTATTAGACTATTGACGTAACTAGGTGAGATGGACAAGCTTGCAAATAAATAAAATCTTTCTTCTAAACTTCTTTGGTGTAGCCAGGTATTGTTCATTTTTTTCAACAACTGCACTGATTGCTAAACTATTATACTCGAAAAATCTATGAGAAGTTTTGAATCTATTCCTCTTGTCACCATATTCTAGTGAGTATTTGGATATAAATCCGACTTCCACTACATGTTCCTTTACTACATTTATTTTCTGCCTTTTTCTTTTTTTTTTTTTTTTTTTTTTTTTTTTTTTTTTTTTTGGGGGGGGGGGGGGGGG
>JAWWEU010000001.1:39478789-39490419 GCA_035583155.1 Acropternis orthonyx | reverse complement strand
TGGATTTTTTGGGTTTTAATTTTATTTTTTTTTTTAAGGATAACTTAGATAAAGTCTGCAATTATCATCATACTGAGTAAATCCTGATCTTTGGATTCTATCTCTGTAACATGCACAACATAAAAAACTTAATTGCTTGGTTTAGAGGTTCGAAGTACACCCTGGGGAGCACTTGATTGAAAGTGTGTTAAAATTCTTACATTCTTTATGAAATCCAGGGTTAATACTTGGGGTTAAGAAAACTTTTAAGCAACAGGACACCTAAAACTCAAGCTTTGGAATGTTAAACCTTAGTTCTCACTGTGAATCTAGCCTCAAGATGACTTTTTTGAATCCAGATCTTCCAAGCTGTGGTGTAGAAAGTCTGTTCTCAGCACAAAGCATGTCAAAAATTAGATTAGAATACATTTATTTCCATGAATTAAATTAACATTTAAGGGGAATACTGGAACTCTTTAGCCATATTACATAATACCTGAACAGTTTCATGGTCTTACTGCAGGACACTACATGGACAAGTAAATCAATTTCAGCAATCATGATATCATTACAAAGACAGAAGATCTTCAAAAAGATACTCTTTTTTAGATAGAAGTAATTGCATACTAAGAAAAGAAATTAAACCTAGTAGGAATAACCTGAATCTCATGAATACAGAGAATGAAGAAACTTGAATTTTGAGCCTTTATATGCATGCACAGTTCTGGGAAACCCATCCTATGCAGTCTAACACAAGCAATTGACCTGAGACAAGATTTCTCTCAAGGACAGAAACACTCAAGGCCAGGTTTGTCGGACCTGAATGAGGAAGCCAACTCAGATTATGAAAATCAGGAAAGATGACTACTTTTTGATAGTTTTACATGTATATTTCATCTTTTCTGTTTCTGATAACTCTATCTCCTTCTGTTACTCTCTGGGGGAGTCGAGGGGTTGGGAAACAGGATTGGAAATGGAAGTAGGTCAGTTTGTCTACACTTCTGATTATGAGACAAAAAAAAATGAACATTGGAAACACAAAGGACATGCTGCATTTTGTGGAATGCTTGTTTAAAGGCTCAGCTTCACAGTGAAACTTCTACAGCAGGGTGGTAAAGACACTTTACATTGTTGGATAACTGTCCTTGTGTATGCTACAGGTATAAGGCAAGCTAAGAAAACATCAAGCTTACAAGACTTCTTCTGTTGAAAAGAAGAAATTATGTTTCCTTGTATATCATGGATCAAATGCCCAGATGTAGAAAGCATAAATAGTCAGCAAATGGGTCACATGGCCAGACAAAGATATCTCAGCAAATATAAAGCTAACAAACTATGATTGATAGATGGCAGGTCTGTACCTTGCATATTAGGGCTTCCCCACAATAATTTTAATGAAAACTTTATTAAGCAATTATTTCTTTAAGGCTCTTCATATCTTTCTGGACATTACAGAAGGTGTAATTTCTTAAGAACAGTGGAATATTTTCCAAAGGAGCAATTTAAATTTTTTTAATGTATTTTTTTTACCCCAACACTTGGATAGCAAAGGGAAGTTTCATGTTTGCTATTTTAGGATTGGCATAAGGACCTCCTTGCTACCCAGTTTATAGAAATTTTACACACTTTGTATGCTGCCAACCCTTCTGTTATGAACTCCCTTCTGCTCTTCATCTTTTTCCCACACCCCGCCCACATCTCTCTCAGTTTCAACATATACAAAGCACCTTTTTCATAAATGAAAACAAGTACCAGCTGTCACAGGCATTCAAAGCATGACCGTAATTTTTCACAGATCCTAAAATCCTTCCCCTGGGATCCTTGTTAAATCCATTCTTGAAATAAAAAACTGTTAAACATGTTGTGATTTTATTTTTTTTTCTTTTTTGCCTTTTGAAGTACAGTTGGATATTTACAAATATGGCATATATGATAATGTAGAAAGGCTTTTTCCTCCCTGTCTTTAAGATGACTTCCCATGACAATATGTTTGTAACATCAACAATGCTACTTTTGTCACAGTGATTACAAGCATGCCTCTTTTCATCTATTTTAATCATTCATGGGGAATAGCATCTGAATTCTGAGAAGTGGTCTAGGAGAAAATAGTCTGAATTCTAAGAATCTGAGTTTATGTCACTTCCATATAATTACTGCAACAAGGTGTATGTAGGGATACTAAATAATACATGACACTATAAAGTCAGAAGGAATAGTAATTAAAAAACCACTAAAAGGTGTCTAGAAAAGGAGACATGGATTTTTTTTTTTTTTTTTTTTTTTTTTTTTTTTTTTTTTTTTTTGTTATGACCATGGGCAATACCTATTATTTTATGCAAACATGGTGAAATCTTCAAGAAAAAAATTAGGAAATTTCTACTGTAGCCTAGAGACATGTTTTTCTATTGTCATTTTCTATGATCACACAACTCTCTCAACTCTGAGATGAATTGTGTTTATTTACAGTAATTTTCTAAATTATGTGTGTGAAAAATTCAAGTACTTTTAGATTTAGAGTAAAATCAAGGCCAACACTTTTACTTTATGAAACCCCATGTAAAAGCTGCTTTTTTGTGTTATTTGTTCAATGTGAACACCATCAAAGGTAAAATCTCCAAATGAGACAATTTCCTGGGATAACTATGCATCCTTTTCTTGTACAATGAAATTACTTAATCAGTTGTGTATGTCTTATTTCACTGAAAGACACATTTAATATATAAATTTTTGGCTTAAAATTAACAAGAAATGCATATACACATATATTCTTCTTCTTAGTTAAATAAAAGAAGGCGAATGTTGCTCTGTGTGACTTCTCAGGAAGCAAGAATTTTGTGTTGATTTTAATAAGGCCAACATCCCACTCATATATTTCCCACTGTTTCTATAAGATATTGTTGTTCTACTGCTGGTGGCTCACTCACAACCTCATCCTCTACAGCCTCCATAACATGTTCATTTACTTTTTCTTCTAACACAATCAGTACTACTGAAATATTTGAATGATCAGTCAATGATCTGCATTAGCAAATCTCAGCCTTTGAAGAGTTTGACCTTGAAAACATTACACATTTTCAGAGATGTGTGAGTGTAGCAATCAATAGACACTTTAAAGTATGGAAAGATTCTTGTCATAAATGGAATGTTGATGTCAATGCAGAAAATGAAACCTTTACTGTGATATGAATATTTGTTATGGGTGGATTTTGTATTGTCACCATCCCTGTATCTTCCCTCCCCAAACCCCTGCTGTAAACCCCTTCCCCATTTGCCCTTGTTAAATTTCATCCCATTGGTTCTAACCTGGGTCCCCTTTCATAGTAAAATGACCCCTCCCTTTAAAGCTCTGTACCAGCAGAAATAAACCCTCTTTGTCTCCCCTCTCTCCGTGAGTTCTGTGCTGCCGCCTTGTCCCTGGGGAACCACGTGTTGGGGTGGAAGGGCAGAGAGGGGGCATCCCCCCAGGTAATGAACGCAGCGCCCGTGCCGGGAGGAATCCCATCCACCGCTATATGTGAGTCCCCAGAACTCACTAGGAAATTACAAAATGCACAGTCATTGTAAGGATATTGTTAAAACTGAACATACAGACTGAAAGCATGGTTCTTCTTCTGCTGTGCACTCAGATGTGGAAGTTTTTTCCTGTATGGTTAGGTCATGGTTGCAACATACACTGAGACGTTTTCAGTCTATTAAGAACTGCTGTGATCTGAATTTGCATGTGGTTAGACTTTCACAGATTTATATTTTGACTTGGGTGGATCAGCTCTCTTCCTTTTTATCCACATTCTCAAATAAAGTTGATTTTGCCACTTATCCATTTCAGCATAACACCACAAGTATTAGCTACCTTGTATTTGAAAAGTGCCTTGAAGATGAAAATTTTGGTATACGTGATTTCAATGCAAAATGCTACTAATAAAATACACACTTGATTTTTTAAATATTTCTAGACTTAAGGCACCAGTGGGTTCTAGGAAGGTCAGCTTTAATTTTGACACTCTGATAGCTGTTTTTAAAACACTAATTTTTAGAAAGTTCACGGAGATGTCTACTCACCTTGTTCTTTTTGAGAAAACAGAAGAGACTCAGTATTCTTGGACAGTTTTAGTAATTTTCTGGACCAAATTATTTTGAGGATAGACTATTTGACCACAGACTTACTTGACCTCTTATTTAAGTTTGAGTTCGCCACCAAAGTAATTGTTTCTATGGTTTTCAGGGTGTCAGGGGCAAGGTCCTAGACATTCGAAGAACTCAAATGTACATGCATAAATGTATGCATGTGTACTGCATTAAACTACCAAAATAATGCATTCTACAGTAAATTCTACAACAGATATAACTATCTTTTGTCATGAGCTTATTCTGCCACTGTGATGATACGTTTCAAAATAAAAGCTCTGTTTATTTATTTATACCATAGGCTTGTTAAATGTGCAAGGAATTGTGTATAAATTCTTCCAGTGTGACAAATTTAAAAGCAGTTAAGTAATCTTCTTTAACACACTTGATATGTCTGAAATAATTCTATGAACATTCTGTGAATCAAAAAGTATGTTCTGTTCTTTTCAAAAAGATAAAATATTTACAAATGAAATTCAAATAGTTGAACACCAGAGCAAAATAAATTCTCTAATTTGAATAATACAATCTAGTATATATTTTATTCAATTAATTGCATTTTCCTTGATTCTCATTTTTACGATTAGTTCTAAAAGTCCCATCAACACAAATTCTTGTGTGGCATTACCAAGATAGGTTTGTATGAAACTGTGGTGGTTTAAATACATGTATCATGATCTTTATCAAGCAGGCCCTTTTTCAGTGTGTAGATCACTAAAACCAAAGAACTGATGCAAAATCACTTTTCAGTAAAAAGACAGGTTCCAGACAGAACCTGTGTATGTGTTTTTCACTATAAATGAGATGGTGAGGAGCTAAGACAATTTTAATTGCTATAGACATTAAAGAAATGGAAATTTCCAAATATTAACAAAAAATAATGTATTATTAACTGGAAAAAGTATTTTCCAGTCAAGTACATTCCAATCAATGGACTAGTTCTTCTTTAGACCACTGTGTTTTTTCAAATTGCCATAACATGAAGCAAATTAGGAAGAGAGAAACCTGGTTGCCCAGATGGCCAAGAATGTCAATGCCATCCTGGTCTTTATCAACAAGAGTGTGGCAGCAGGACCAGGGCAATGACTGTACCCTTGTACTCAGCACTGGTGAGGCCGCACCTCGAATCCTGTGTTCCGTTTTGGACCCATCATGACAAGACAGACATTAAGGTGCTGGAGCCTGTCCAGAGAAGGGCAACAAAGCTGGGGAAGGAACTGGAACACAAGTGTTGTGAGGAGTGGCTGAGGGAGTGGAGTTGGTTTAGCTTGAAAAAAATAGGAGGCTCAGGGGAGACCTTATCAATCCGTACAACTACCTGAAAGGAGGTTGTAGCCAGGTGGGGGAGCAGTCTTTTCTCAAAGGTAATAGGGGATAGGACCAGATAAAATGGTCTCTAGTTGCACCAGAGGAGGTTTAGTTTGAATATTAGGAAAAAATTCTTCACTGAAAAATGGTGGTCAGGCATTGAAACAGACTTCCCAGGGAAGAGAGGGACTCACCATTCCTGGAAATTTTAAAAATCTTGTGGATTTGGCACTGAGGGATATGGTTTAGTGGTGAACGTGGTGGTGCTGGGTTAACAGTTGGACTTGATAATCTTAGAGGTCTTTTCCAAATGGAATTATTCCATTATTTCATGTTCAGAAATTATTGTCCAATCCACTTCATTGTTCTGTTCAGTTAAATCCACCCATAAACAGCTGTTTCCAGAGGCCTAACAGCTTAATGTGGCCACCACAGTTCTTCATCCTCCAAACTTTTCTAACACAACTAGCACATTGTTATTTCCTCACAAGCTTCTTGACTTCTCTACTTGTGGTTTAATTTTTTTATGCTATATTTTTATGTCTCATTTTTGCCTAAATCTAACCCTTTGCTGCAGTTTGCTGCTACCTCTACCAAATTCATGATAGGGGGCATCATGAAAGTTAAGAGTTTGAAAGAAACTATTCAGTTACCTAAGGGCATACCTATCTTGCTGCCAGTGTTTTGTACACTTATAATTTAATTGGTCAGCTTTTCACAGTCATTCAGAAAAATGTAATATTTACATTTGTAATTTTCATCTTCTTTTGTGATTATTGCTGATTAAAGCATCAGTATATTTTACCAAACATACTTTTATGTCTACAACTTCTTACCACGGCCTTTTAGAAACTCCTTGATGTGTGTCTTTCATTTTTAATACCAGAAACTTACTACATTAATCACAAAGAAAAATTATGTTTGAAAAGTTGTTTTAACTTTTTTTTTGTTTTAGTTTTTAATCTATCTCTGAAAGTGAATAATTAACCCCAAACTATCAAAAATTAACAAATGCCATTGTTTCAACATTGTTTAGGGAGAGGAGGCTGAGACAAAAAACAATATAAATGACCTGGCATCCATTGTATTCTTAGTTTGAAATATAATCAATGAGTTAGAATGAAATTTTATCACATTTTTATTGTATTAATGTTGACAGTATTAATTCCCAAAATAATAAAATTATCTGTTTAATAAAAACATAAGTTTGTGACAAAGTATGCTTATTTAAAGGCTCTTCTAAAAGTGAAAGTTCTTTGACTTTTGGACCTACATCTGTATATATATAATGTATACAGTCAAAAAAGTGAGCTTATGAAGTCAACATTTGGCCAAACTAATTTGAATTCTGTGTTTTTCAAAATGTCAGCTGCTGTAGAAGTATGCAATTAAGGAGCTACATTAAAATTCAGGCATTAGTGTAGTGCTCTCTGTTACTAATTTAACTTTTATAGGCACTATTGGAAAGTTTTACCTAAGTACTGCTCCTTGCAATGCCTTTAACCACTTTGAAATAAAGAACTGTGTTAAAGGAAATAGCCTTTTTTAGTAACTGTCTTTTATAGCTATTTATATAGATTTTAAAGGAATGTGGATTTGATTTAATCATATGGAGATTATATTTGTACAAAAGGTGACCAGCAGTGAAGCAGTACACATATATCATAAACTATTTTTAATGTCCCTTTTATTTTGGGTTTGGTTCCTTTAGCTATTGAAATATGAATGTTTCAACGTGCATGTAATACTTTATTCTATTCTTAAGATAAGGTCACTTGTGTTCAATAGAAAAACTCCACAACTCTCCTTTTAAATCTATTGTAATAAACACACTTATGTACTAGTAAAGGGCTTAAAGTGCACATTTTTTAAAAAACAGTTTTCAGGCTCTATAAATGTAAGCCTATTCTGTTGAAATAAAGGAGATGAAATATTGGATAGACAAAGTTAACAATTTCTATAGCAGAGTAACAGACTTCTATGGAATGTATCAATACTACAGGAGAGATTTCAATGACCAAATAAATAAAAGTGTAGAATATTTAAAAGTTGCAAGTAGTATTTGTAGTCAGTTCTAAAATTATAAGAATGCAAGAAGAAACCTAAATACTCAAAGTTTTATGTCTGAATGTAGAGCTCAATAAAGTGATTAACCTGTCTTTCCAGTTTGTACAATCAACTGTTATCCTTGAATGGCAACTCTGTCTGATTAGGTCTGAGGGTAAGGCAGAGCAATTAGGACATTGTTTTTTTTTTATTATTATTTTTTTTAATTACTCATAATATTAACTGTACTTCAGTCTGGGTGGGTTGGAATACTGAAGGGGAGCCTATTGTCACAGTGTTTGAAAGATACTAGTGTCCTATGGCCCAGAAGATTTAGAGGGACTCTGTCTTTGCTACTGCAGTGGTCCTCAGATTGTTTATGTATCCCTGACAATGGCCTTCAGCACCATTTCAGAATTGCATATGCACTTTCAGAAAATAACTTGGTGTTTGCCCAAATGCTCACACCTTGCAGGATCTCCTCAAGCTTTGCTGATGCTGAATGACAGAACAATTACGGCTTGGATGATCAGTGCTCTGCCACTGTGTGATTGTTTGAACCCCATGATGTTTACTATAACATTTGCCTCTGAGCAGGGAAGTAGCAACGGTGAGCTTTTGCTGAAATGTTTAATTTGAGACAGTTTTGGCTGAAATACTGTTCAATTTAGTTTGCTTGGAAAGTTTGGAGTACGTATGTTCAACGAGAAGGCTCTGAAAGAAGGGCTTTTGCAAGGTGTAATCAGTAGTTGTGCATGAAGTTATATGAGAACTCACCATTTTAGGCAATACAGCTGGCAAATAGTCTTCAAGCTGTGTGCAAAAGTGAAAGGTCATAAATAGAGGATTTAAAGCAAGCCACACTAACAGATTATCAAGAACTTTTTCTCCTCTGAAGTATGATTCGGCTGGTCTTTTCAACTTTTTCTGCTGCTGCATAGTTTGGTCAGATAGAGGTGAACACAGTTTGAATGTATTTAGTAGGAGAAACTTTTAGTCATTAATTCAGTAATTCATCCGAGGGAGGTTGGGGACCAGCTGAGGTTATTGGAAATGAAACAGCTTCAACCTCTGCAATCCCAGACTGCTGTAAACTATAGTTCTGCCATATTTTAAAGGAGGACAGGCAGAGAGGTGAGTTTTGTAAGGTCCTATATATGTTCTGAGCTTAACAGACATTTTAAAATTCTTGGCAATAACTAGAAAGTGGCAGCTAAGTGGAGACCCAAATAAGGCAGAGGTTTGTTTTCATTTGGTTTTTGGTTGTTTTGTTGTTTTGTTTTGGTTGGTTGGTTTGATGGCCTCTGGAGGCCCTTTATAACCCCAACCCTTCTGTGATTCTGGGACTGTGTTACTCTTTGAAATCAGTATTCTGTATACTATGGTTTCCTGATTCACTGCAGTATTTCAGAGAAAATGTAGACAAACATTGTGCATCTCTCTTTTGTTCCACTTCTTATTCACTGACTCTTCTACTTAATAAAATACAAATGTCTATTTCCTGGTCCCTACAGAAAGTTACTAGCCATTCATCTTAACTTTGGGAAGATACTGAATCAATTCCTAACATAGCAAACAGACTGGATTCATGTATATTTTCCAGCATTTCAAATTTGCGTTCATATCAACGGGATGAAACATCTTTATATAGCTTTAGTATTTCTGCATAAGCAACTGTTTCCTATCCTTTCCTGGTTCTTCATTGAAGAGGATGGCTTACTTGAGTTCGTACGTTGCTTCTAATCAAGATGTTGGCAAGCCCTTGTGACCATTCATGTACTCTGGCTGTGTTTGCTTTGAAAAATATTGTGACATAATATTTCTAATACATTTAAATGCTTTGACTAGTTCTTGATGTCACATAGACACCTTTGATACACACCTTTGTTAGGCAAGAAGTATCTTTATGAACTAACATTATTATATTTTTTCTCATTTTTTAAATAAGTACCCTCATGATGAAGTTTTCTGGTTGCAGTCACTGGTACCATAGCTACTTTTTAGGTTACCCTTCCTATTTCAGAATGTTTAAACAACTTTTGGCAATCACTTCATAACTTAAATGTTTAAGTCTATGTTTTCCAAATTCCTAGTTAAAAAAAAAGAAAAAAATCATAATGCATAGTTAAGGCATCAACTAAGGCAATAAAATCTCAAAACAGAAGAAATTAGTGGAATGCAACTTGATATTTAGAAACAGTTGTTCGATAGTGACCTATCAGTACTTGTCAGTAGATGCTGATAATACATTTTCTTTCTCCAAGCAGCTGTTCCCTGCAGTCACCAGTGGGTTTCACAGGGTCATCTACTCTGGGTCACTGTTTCCCAGTTCATATTAGATTGACTGATGAAAAGTCACTCTCTAAAAGTCCTGGTCTGGTCCTGGACCTTGATTCAGGATTGAATTTGTCATTAGGTAATCGTATTTGACTTTTTCAGGTGGGGCTCTTTCTCTCTTTGATAATATCAAATGTCTCCATATTTCCCATAAATGGTGGACAGCATCCCCATATCTCTGAAAACTGAACAACCAAAATGCAAAATGCAAAATGCAAAATGCAAAAAAAAAAAAAAAAAAAAAAAAAAAAAAAAAAAAAAAAAAAAAAAAAAATCTAAACTACTATTTTTATATATTGAATATGCTCTTTACACACTATATAATTAATTTTTCTGTCTGGTTATTTTAATTGGCTAGTTCCTCAATGTATATCAGAATCACATATTCATGTTCAAGTTATTAGCAGTGCCTTGTGTTCAGCAAATTCTATGCATTTCTGAATACATAATATAACTTGATTTTTTAGTACTGTTAGTTAGCACCTAATGTCTTCAGTTTCACAGCTGTAATACATTAGACCTAGTTATGGCACTGATTTACAGTAATCTAGGATGGTAGAAAACTTCAGAAGTTCTGTTTGATCTGAGAGCAATCATAATCATGTCACATTAATGTTTTTGCTTTGGTCGGATTAACACTCCATGTTTTGCTCTGTCAACAAGAACTCCATGACAACTGTTTACACAATAGTATAGCTATCCACATCTTTTACACAATTGGAACTTTAGTCCTATTTTTGAAATAGCCAGAACTCCTCTATCACAGCATACTGAAAACAATCTGTCAAATACTCACATTATAATTTCTGCACTAAACTTCTGTGATGACCAGTAAAATAATCAGGACTTCTTTCTTTGAAGCATTTTGATTTCAATATTAATTTCTTACCTGTGTGATAATCATAATAAGAATCAAATACCTGCCATATCATCATTACTTCAGGCAAAGCCAGAGGTGCACTCCAGGCCCTCATACATATTTTTATACAATTCTCTAAATAGAAAGAGGTTAATTCCATGGCACCAGCATACAGTTATCCTGGTTTCTTCCTGAACCTTTTTTTCCTGTATTACTCTGTAAAACCCATTTCTATGTAGCTCTATGACAAACACACAAGATGAGCTTTTCACTATGTTATGGGTTTAAGGTTGGAGAATTTTCTCTTTCCCTCACCCACCTGGACTGGGAGTGAAGCCTGGAGCAGAGGGCAGGGGGGAGCTTCTGGGGGAGGGAGGAAGGAGGGGAATGTTTTTTTTTACTTTCGGTTTTGGATCGGTTCCACACACACACACGCGGTTTCGTCAGCGCTGTGTTCGGAGCCAAGCTCTGCAGTCTCTGGAGGTGCCCCGCTGCATCAGAGCGGCTCTCTGCAGTTTTCCCGTGGATCCGGGGACATCGAGACAAGCCGGTTAGTCCTCTCTTTCTTGCTGCCTGGTTGCCATTTGAGATGCCCCGTCCTGGGAACGGAGCCCCGTCCCCCGTCGCCGCCGCTGCAGTTAGACATTTCCCTCCCCCTCCCTGTGCCCGGACGGCAGCACCTAGCCCGTCTCCGCCGGCTACTCGTGTCCTCCCGCCGGAGCAAGCGTGGCCCCTTCACGCACCAGCCCAGTCCATCGGAGCCGTTGCCAACCAGGCTGGGTCCCATCTGCTTCACCCACGTGCTCGAGAGAGCAGCGTGGTTGCACTGCAGCGCAGCAGTGCTGCTCACTGTCCGTGGACTAGCATTACAGAACATTCAAGTCAGGTTTTTATTTTCATGTTCTTTTGTTCTGTTGTTTCATTGTTTCCCAGTTTGTGTGTGTGTGTATGTGTATATATAGAGAATTGATTTGGG
>JAWWEU010000001.1:39457326-39478689 GCA_035583155.1 Acropternis orthonyx | reverse complement strand
ACAGTGAGTCTTGGTGTGATTAATCGGGTGGAGTCCTCTGTTCTATTAGCCCCCAGATATCTTAGTTTTCTCTTTCAGACTAAGACACACTAACACACAAATGATTGACGTATCAGAATTTTATTCACCATGGATGGAGAAAACACCAAATCTCTAGCAGACAGATATATCCAAGGCAACCCTATAGAATCACAGAATTACACAATGGATGATGTTGAAAGGGATCTTACAATGGTCTATTTCACCACCCCTATGCAAAACAGTGTCAGCTGGAACAGATTGCTCAGATCCTTACTGATTCAGGGGAGACAGAGACTCCACAACTTCTCTGAGAAACCTGTACTCCTGTTCTGGAAACACCGCAGAGATCTTGAGTGATCCCCCCTAGGCACAGACACTATTTTTGCCACACAAAACTCGCATCCATTGCTTATTTATAGAGCATGCAGACATACACACATGCTCAGCTGCAGAAAGTCACTGTGTCACCTCTACAAACATCAGGAGTCTCTAGCCATCTGTGATGTATAGAGGAGCACAGCTCTGAGCCAGGCAGACTTCTGCTCCTTTCCTTGTACAAAGAGCTCCATCTCAGTTCCTGCATACACAGCTGTAGTCCCTACCCCAGACACCAGCAGGCCTCCTTTCTAACATCGAGTCAGTTTCTACATAGGTAGAACTGTGACATGTGTAGAAAGTGACAAGTGTACATTTCTGTGGCTGGCACAGGTTTCAAACTTGAAAATACTGATTGGATATACAGTAAAATGTTTTTGTTGTCAGTATAGTCTGTCATTGACTTAGGTTTCACTGTTAAAAATCCAATGGTAAATCCACAGATTTCAAAAAGATTAGAAGACTACCATTTTCTTCAGAACTGGAAATGAAGAGCTTAATCAAAGTGTTTTTGTTCTAAATATTTCCCTGGCTGATCACGTAAAATAGTCCTCAAGAATTTCATTGTAACAAAATTAAATTTATTGGTTTATATGTTACCAATGTGTCTCTCCAGTTTTGGGATCTTTGGTATTTTATATATGTTTAAACAAGCCTAGATTTTTTAAAATTAACAACAAAAAAACCCAAACCAACCAAAAAAAAAAAAAAAAAAAATAAAAAAGAGCAAAAATAACCACAAAACCAAAACCCTCAGACACAAAGAAATATTCCATTTTTGAAGTTTATGTTAGTATGCAGCACAGTAATTGTTTTATTCCCTGGAGATTTTGAATTCAAATCTAGGATTTTTACAATGAAGACATGCAAATATTTTATATATGGGCTTTTTTTGTTTGTTTGTTTCAGGATGGTAATTAATTTTCACTAAACACTTGTCCCCTGCACCTGTGCATTCTTTTGTTGCTAACTGAAACTTCCAGAGTTACTTCCTCAGTCATGAGTATATTTAAACTATGACCTATTCATTCTTCTTTCTTCAAGATCTGAACACTGTCTTCCACTTTCAGTCATGACATATTTGTATGTTTATGGAACACATTGACAGGGGTGGAGATGCTGTTTTTAATTCTTCCTACCTTTGCTGAGTCAAGCAGCAGACTCTGTGATACATTCAAGCAACACCTTTGGAAACAGAGACAAAAGCATGTTTTTTTTCAGTTACTGGTTTAGTATCAAGTAAGCTACTTAACCATGGCTACATATAGATGCATGGTAAAATAATGATGGCTTTAGAAGCTGTTAAAATGTGATAGTGATAACAATAACATGACTATACTTGCCAGTGGGTTTACAGTGCTGTACAAATACTATACAATGTGGAGCATTCTCTCCCCTTAGTAACAGAACCTGAAAATACAGTCTGCAGGACCAGGCAATACAGTGATATACAGTCTCTAGCTGTTAACACTCACAGAAAATGTTATATAGGAAAACCATGGGAGGGGCAAGTTCCTTCCACATCTCATCCTGCAACATGGTGGAGATGTTTGAAATCTAGTTCTGACCATCAGACTAATCTATGCTTCCTAAGAGACATAATTAAATTGGCCTAGATCTATAGCTAGAGAAAGTAGGTTTCTTTCTAGGATAAAAATATAAATCAATAATTCTGTTGACAGCACTTAAAATATGTGGTATCACTGGACTTAGCATATAAAACCTTAAGCCCATGAGTATTCACACATGCTTGAGGTTCTTCATATGCCTAAGAACTTCACTAATTTGTGGCCTAAAACTTGTTGCTGGATCATGGCCCAAATGACTTAATTAGCTATTCTTAAAATTAACTATTCTAAAAATATTTATAATTTAAAAACGAATAAATAAAATCAAAGCACTAACGCTTTTTGTAGCAGTCAGAAAAACTCCCACAGTTTTGTCCACCATCAACTTCCAAGTCTTCTTCCGATTTTTCCTTACTTCTCCCAGCCACTCTTTCACAACTGCCTTTAACCCTTCCAACCTTTGAAGCTGCCACTGAGTTTTCCAGATCCCTCAGAGACTCCTCTCATCTTCCTTCACACTACAACTCCTCAAACCCCCTTGTTCTTTTCTGCCCCGATATTTTACCTCTGCCAAACAAATTTCAGCTCTTTCTTCTTGTTTTTCAGAATCAGCTGTCACCTCTCAGAAACCAAAATTAGCCCATGTTTCTGATCAATACTGAACTGATGAACAAAATGGAAAAAAAACCCAGAGACATAGAAGAATAAAAGAGAGGAAAAGTATATATATATTTTTCAAACAAATACTAAATAAGATATAATATAGTACTCCTAAACTTTTAGGATTATGGAGCTATATTAAGTCATTGTATATTGATGAACAAGTAAAAAACTCGGGCTTTTCCAGGGATTCATCTGTTAAAATAAGACCTTCTTATTGCACAGATATGTACTACTACTTTTCTATTTTTCCTCATAGTCCAGGCTGTAACAGTCTTTTTAGTAACAGTATCTTATCAGCAGCATTCGTGCAATCCTACAAAATTTTTGATTTTTTTTATATTGCAGAGTTGCCTGATTTATGAAGAATTGTTGTTGTTGCCTGGGGCTGCATCAAGTTTGGTGACACTAATATGGTTCTTAAAGTTGTAGGCTATCTTGGTTTTGCCTTAGTAAAATTAATTGAAAATCAGAGGTTAAAATTCAGATTTTTTTTCAGGTATAGTTTGCAATAATTGTCTGACAATTTAAAATACAAGATTTAGACAGGTGGGGCAGGTGGGAGTTTTGTCTCTTCTTTCAGCTCTGTTTTTTACTTTTAGCATACCGTCTACTTTTAGATGTCATGGTATAAGTAATTTTGATTCATTTTTTGTCTCAGACTTAATCTTTCCTTTTAACAGATGTTTTTTTAGCCATTCTTAAGTACTTTCAGTTACTGAAAAATATCTGGATCTTTGACTTCCTAGTCTAAACTAAGTAATTGTATATTTAGGCAGTAAAATATTTAAAGAAAATGTGTTAATATTTGATGTAGAAAACTATGAAGAAAATGTGAAGAATTTCTTCTCTAAGTAGTTTAAATGTAGAAATGTGTGAAAAATGAGAAGCCAGAATCTTTATTTAACTGGAGTGGAAACAGTGACATTTCATCACTGGAGAAGAGCCTGCCAAGTGAAAATGAGCTTTCCTCAGCTCTTGTGACAATTACAGTTGCAATTTTACACATTCTGGTAAATGTGATCAATTCTTATTAGATACATTAATCGTGTTATCAATCTGGAGGGAAAGAAAAGAGTCTACTTCTTATGACTGCTTCAATACTGTTTCACTCCTGCTTTTCTAAGTGCCTTAAATTAGAAGAGACATTCTGTCTGGCATCACAGAATAACATCCACACTTTCGTAACGCACGGTCTGCATGTGTTCTCCTTTAGCTTTAGTTCTAGACACAGTCCCACACATTTCTCATGTCATCTCCATAAAGAAAAGTTTAGTTGTTTTATCCTGACCCAGTGTCATTTGTGTTCTGAAAGTTTCTCCTCTGTTGTATTGGATCTCCAGACTTTCCACATTTTGCTTATTAACTTCATGAGTCTTCAAATCTGAGCCTGTCGCTTCAGCAGTTAGTTTTCATACATTCAGTGAGTCCAGAATAAGTAGCAGCAGACATTTATTTACTATCATGAAATGGTTTTTAAAATAAACCAGAGTTTTGTGGTCAATTGCAAGACAATATCCATGACACATCAGAGCGTTTTGTTTGGGGCTTTTTTTTATTAATTTCCATATTTTAAATTAGCTATTAAATTTAGTCATTAGTCTTTTTTTCCCATTTTTTAACTAGATCACTGAGTTACCCAGTTCACAACCTGATATTTTATGAGTTTTGTCTCATAGCAAGCTTAATAATTTACTTGACCAATCCTCCTCTTATCAGAATTTAGACAAGTTAAATTCTTCAGTAATAATAGATACAATGAAATATTAAGTATAATTGAGTCAAACATACTTTTCCCAAAAATACAGATTTTGTTTTTGTAGGTTCTATGTAATAGATCACTTGAGTCAAAGTACTTGGCTTGTAACTTGGCAGACTCAAAGATTCCATGAACTAAAACAGGATCAGACACCTGGCTGGGATTCACAGATGTAAAGTCTAACAACATAAATATCTATGTCTGATTGAGTTATGTCAGTTAGAGTTTGATTTGAATACAATTTATAGTTTAATTGGGAAAGAGAACATGTCAAAAGAGAGGTTTATCTCATTGCAAAGTACTTGTCGAAAATAGGTCAAATGAATAAATGCTCTGTAGGTGTCTTAAGTTAGATGAGGTGAATCATGCTCTGATTCATTAGAGACTTGACTAAGTTGTGGACTTGTCATTAACTCAATTGTAATTTAGCCATGCGCTTGACTGACTGAGAGAAAAAAACCTGGTTGTTTATGAGAATGAAGTCTTAATATGCACAGATGAAATAATATTAAAGAACAATAAGCAGAAAAGATAGTTGGACACATAGCTGAGCTGAGATAGTATCATTTGATATTAGATTGCCTATTAGTTTAGACAAAGATAAAGTGAATTTCTACCTAAATTTGATCATCTAATAGTTTAGGCAGCTGTCCAGACATCTTCTCATTTTGTCTATAGAATTTTATCCATCTTTAATTCAAACTCTGTCAACTATCAGCATACACTCCTTTTTTCCTGCTGGAATATATCAGCTTATAACTTGGTCACAAGAATGGCCATCATCAGTCAGCCCAGTGTTCTTTTCTGTTTGTATTGTACTGAGGCCTCCGATTATCCTTAATTATTATGTAATTATCATGTAATAAGATTATAATAACAACACTTTACCTTTATGGCAGCAAACATCATGTTTACTGCACTTCTACTGTGTTACATAAACAGAAGAAAGCCTTTGAAATTATAGTTGTTCTATTTCTCTTTATTCTTCAGATTAGTATTCAGCAACTCTTCACTTTTCAGTGTTCTTTGCTGCACATGGAAACAAGGGCAGACTATGTGCTGTCTTATGTATACCCCTTGTTTTTATCATGAATTATTATCCATAAAGTGGACACAGGTCCCAGCTTGATGTTATAAGAAGGAGACAAAATAAAAATAAGGTTTTGATCAGTCAACAATAGTTGCATTATTTTTTCTTTGAAACATGGGGAAAAATTAATTCGAAACCTTAGTTCCACTCCACAGGCCACACTCACATATCAGTTTTGAAAGCCAACAACAAAATATAACTGCGTGTAGATGGAAAAAAAAATCCAAATAATTTTAGTATAGATTATTAGTGTTGGGATCAGTCTAGAAGTCCATCAACATTAAGAAATATATTTTTCATATGTTATCAATTTATTTATACTGTGGGGTCTGTCAAAAAAGGAAAAATGATTGGAAAATAAGATGTTAGTGCCTTATAATTTAAAAAAAAAAACAATCGTTTGTTCTACTATTGTTCTTTAATCCTTCTTTTGGTCTTAGTAAGCTTCTCTGTTTCCTTAAAAAAAAAAAAAAAAAAAAAAAAAAGGAAATATCTTTTGTGAATTGGTTACTGATAACTAGGAAGTGCACTGCAGCAACCTTACCTGGCAGGAAATAGGAAGCTATATATACATAATGTAATACTAATGTGATTGTGCAATGTGTAACTCCAACTGATGGTTGGGCAGGACTTAAACAAGTTTAAAAAATCCAGTAAGCCAAAAAACCAAACTTTACTTCTGAGTAGTGGACCTGACTGAGAATAGATGAATTATTTTTAGATTAATTTGTAAAAGAAGGAGATTAGATTTACTTTAGGAGACAGATTTACTGTCCTACTGCTTCCTGAATAATTGATATTAGTCCTGCAATGATTTAAATAATCTTACTTCCTGAAACAACCCCCCCCAAAAAAGTGTTTAATATTTCATGAAGTTAAACAAGTATGTGATTTTCAGTAACATGTCATTTTATCAGTATAAATGACTCAATGATCTTAGAGGTCTTTGCCAACGTAAATGATTCCATGATTCCATAGTAGTCCTTCTCTGATTCATTCATCACAGATTACAAAATAACATTATGATCAGATATTACAGTTTAGTTTCACTTGCCACACATATGCTGAATTACATGAGTAGATAGGTTATCCATTGTTTGCAATGACTGACAGTCCCTTTTAAGCATGAACACTCAAAAGTTGAGATGAGGATTTTATATGAAATTTTAGCATTTTAAATTTGACTTTCAAGTTGGCAAACCACTCATAAACCATCACACCAGAAACACTTAGAGTGAGTCTAAATTAAAAAGTAGTCCATAAGATTCAAAAAGCAGTTAAATAAGATAATGTTATCTTTGCATTTTTGTTGCATCTAACCTTTCAGTTGAATACATCTTTGCCTCGTTCTTTTAATACTTAATCACTCTGAATTGTGGCTTGATTGTCATTTGAGTTTGTCTGACTTAAAACTGAACAACAGTGACACCGTACAATCTATTTGCTACATAAAGGCATTTTTAATTTTTTTTCTTTATAGTTTGAGAATGAATAATTAGACATAATACATAGCATAATGATCCCTCTTTTAAAGCTTGTAATTTGCTGTCCCTTTCTCATATTAGCTAATGAGCTGGATTTTAAAAAAATACACATGTGATTTATAACTTTTAATCTTGCTGCATTATACGTAATTGCCTAATATTCTTTATGTTTCAATCAAACTAGGACTTGAACAATAAGAAAAGATGTAATGAGTTCATGATAGATTATGTATTTTCAACTCTTTACTGGCATCATAATAAAATATATCTACATATCCTTAAAATAAAATAGCATGCCTTACCATGTGTTTGAGCTAAACTGCTGCACCAGTTTGATATTCCAGAAGTTAAAGTACTATTTTCATTGCCTCTGTAGTCTATTCCTCTGAAAAAAATTATGTCTCATTCTTTAAAAAAATACCAGTGAATTAAACCCATCCTTCTGAAATTATATATAAAATGTGTTCAGGTCAAATTGCTGCAACACCGGTTTTTTTTCCTCTTCATGGAAAAAAACTACACTGGACCTGGAAAAAAAGAATTAGCATATTTCATCCAGAGAACATTTTCATTGATTCAGATAAATCTTACTGAATCTAGAGAAAATAATGGTGATATCTCTAGGGAGAAAACGGCCATGGAAGCGGAAAAATATCAACACAAACAAACCATAAAGCTTGCAAGAATAAAATAAAGTTATTATGAAATTCAGAAAAAAACATGGACTGGTAGAATGCAAAACACTTCTGACATGAATGTTTGCAAGATGGAATGCGCTGATTTAAATTTGGTACAAGATCATAATACACTACTTCTGGTTATGCAAAAAAGGTTGACAGATCCCAGGTGTCGTTACTTCTAGGAACATGTTTGAAAAGCAAAAGTGGAGAAAGCCTTAAATTACTACAAGCCATACTGCAAGAATGATTACAAAGAAAGATATCAAATAGGTTGTTAAGTCAGTCTCTACTATTAGTTCCACTAGTGCATTATAGAGTCACAGTTTTAATTCTGCTTTCAGGCTTTTTTTTTTTTTTTTTTTTTTTTTTTTTTTTTTTTTTTTTTTCATTCAGAAAATAGAAAATTAAAAAAAAAAAAAAAAAAAGTAGGAAAGAAGAAAATCCAACATAAATCTGAGATCACTGAGAACTAGTCTGAAGCATCCCGCTATGTTTTTTTAAAGAGATTGCTGAGGACACATGCCACTCTGTGCTTCTGTTCTTCACAAGCTTTGGATAGAAAACCTGTGAAAAACTAGCTCAGATCAGCAACACGCTTTTGGTGCAAATAGCCACATGATCTTCAATTACCATTTGATGGTTTATTTTGAAAAGTAATTTCTGTGTGTACAAACTAGATTCTTTTCTGAGGAAACTAAAATAAAAGTCTAATTTGGTGTACCCTGAACACAGTCCCATCTGTAAAAAAAGGCAGAGTTAATTTTCTTCTCAGTAGCTGATACAGTGTTGTGTTTTGAATTTGTGCTGGCAACAGTGTTGATAACACAGGGATGTTTTAGTTACTACTGAGCAGTTCTTGCACAGAGTCAAGACCATTTCTAGAAGATCCTCATCCCAACCCACCATCAAGGTAGCTAGAGGTGCACAGGGAGTCAGTCAGGAGGGGACACAGCCAGGACACCAGCTGTCCACGGGGATATCCCATACCATATGGATGCTCAGCCTATGAAGCTGGGGGGGTTGATCCTTTGGGGTTTTTTTCTTACAGTGTTTTTCTATATTTTTGTCAGTCATTTTCTTGCTTGCTTTTCTGTTTCACAGTTAGACCTGATATACCAAGAGTTGTGTGGAACATTTACGCTGTACATTTTTATTGTTTTCAAAATGTGGCCGATCCTCCCCACAGTCATGTAGCATTTACCATTCCTGACATCTCTTCCTCACTGCTCAGCCCAGAAAAGCCACATTCTTGGATTTATGCTGTTGTCATTAAAAGCCTAGAATATGCTGTCTAACACTAATATTTGGATAAGTGCTAATAAATCTGTCTTGTTAATGATTTATATTGGAAGCAATCTTGACTAAATTCAATGGAAAAGAGGTTGCAGATGATATGCCCAGACCTTGCAAAAGAAGATTGTATCTTTAAAAGAATTTTATTTTTTTTCACTGTTCTGTTCATTTCTTTCCTGTGATAAATGTTTTTATGTCCAGAAAAGAGGAAGCATATGACATTTATTCCTATCAGTCTCTGCATACAGTGCTAAGTAACTATAAATATTTCACCAACACAAAATTTCCATTCCCACATTTTCTCACTTCATTTTCTAATTATTCTATACACAATGGATGTCAGGAAAAAAGATGTATTATTCTCTATTAAGCTGCTAATTACAATGCCTTCTGTTAATCATCCAATTTAAAGACATCAAGAAAGAGGGAAATACTTCTACAAAGTATTTCTTTAATATTTGATGTGTATATACATTACATGAACAGATGTATTCAAAACTTGCTGAATGACCAGGTCCAGAGGGTGGTACAAGTCTTCAAGTCTAGTTGGAGGCCTAGACCAGCTGGAGAAACTGGTAATATACCCCAGAAGTCTATACTGGGTCTAGTCGTGTTTAATACCTTCATTAATGACTTGTATGATGGGGCAGACTGTATTCTCAGCCAGCTTGCAGATGACACAGTACTGGCGTGAGTGGTTGGTACTCCAGAGGGACCTTGACAGGCTAGAGAAATGGGCTGACAAGATCCACATGAAGCTCAACAAGGAGAAATGCAAGAAGAGAACAACCCCAGACACCAATGCATGCTGCTGCCACTCCGTTGGGAAGAAGTTTGGCAGAAAATGCCTGGGGTTCCTGGTGGACGTCAGCTTGGACACAAGCCAACAATGGGCCCTTGCTGCAAAGAAGGTCAATGGTACCCCCAACTGCACTAGGAAAAGCTTTGCCAGCAGGTAGAGGGAGGTAATCCTTCCCTTCTGCTCAGCCCTGGTGTGGCCATAAATGGAGAACTGTGGCCATTTCTGGGCTCCCCAGTACGGGAGAGACATTGACATACTGGAGAGGGTCATACAAAAGTCCATGAAGATCCAGAGCCATAGGATCACAAAATATTCCAAGTTGGAAGGGACCTACAAGGATCATAGAGTCCAACTTCATGTCTTGTTCACATTTTTCTAGAAACTCATATGTGAATACAATAACCATAAACTTCTTTTTTTCTACACTGTAAAAATTTTCTTTTGCATATGATAAAGATTTACAGTAAAACTAGAAGACTTCAAGCTATATTGCAAATTCAGTCATGTCTAAAAATTAAGATTTAGTATTGAAATAAGTTCCCCATTAAAAACTTGTAAATGGCAACTTTATTTGTGAGCTCCATTTTTATAACCTTACACAGCCCTACTGAAATTTCCACAGCATTTCACAGAATCATGATAGCCAATACACATAACTTCTTTTGCAAGTTTAAAATTTAATTTTGGGAAAATGCAATATGCTTAATGGACTATAGCTTTGGAATGTACATGAATACATAGAGCATTACATATGACAGAGGAACACAGGAAAATCATCTGTCTTCTCTTTATAAGCTAGGTTAGCATGAAAAATTACTCATTTTATCTCATTTTGAGTTTCTAAAATCTGTCTGTTTTAACCATTTTTTTCCACCTCCTTCTGCTAGGTGGAAATATTTAAATACTCACAGAAATTATTATTTTGGGAGTCAACAGAACACAGTGAATGCAGAAAGTCACTTAGTTGCTTTAGAAAATTACTGGTTTTGCCTATGTCTTCGCTAGAGATTGGGTCTATGTTTGAAATAGAATGGGATATTTGTCCCCAAGAAGTTCTGCCTCCTTTTTGTGTATTAAACTTTTGATGCCAAAGGCTTTATAAACTGCTTTCATTATCCACTATGTACATTTGATAAACATCAAGCCAGTAGTCTTTGGAGATTTCTAATCATTATTACTCTCCTATTAGTCATGTCATGTTATCCATAGTGCCTACAGAGCAGAAAAGACTTTGATTTAATGTTTTATTCAAAGGACAAATCCTTCAGTGATATAACAGTCCCTAATGCAGGGCAGGTATTAGTTGGTGTAAAATAGCCACTTTATTGCAGCTTGAAACATAGATTTACTGTGACCCTTTCAACCTGGAGGTGAAAGAGTTTTCTATTGATGACCAGTTAGAAAACTATTAGTACTAATAGTATTTTTGGTGTCCTTTCTTACTCTGATTAATGATTATATATCCATGCAACTGCTTTGCCATCTACACTCTGTTGGCTTTCTAAAAATGTTACTCTCTTTTGCTCACCAAGACATATATAAATAAACACTGCTTATTTTTTCCCTAATATTTTCCACAATCATATCAGGGTTAGCCTAGTTTATTACATTTGCTCTCTAAATGTGAGAAGAGTACAGGCCACAGAAACAGCAGATATAAAACTCACTAATTTAAGGAGAGAAATGAAGTGGCCTTAGATGTAGTTGTCATCAATATGTCTGTGACTGCGAGATTTCTAACTCTGAGACACTGGTGTTCACTTTAATGGGAACAGTGTAGACTCTAAGTCAAAAAATTTATCATTGTTCTCCAAAATGCTCTGTTCTATTCAATGACATTATTCAACAAAGTCCTGTTGCTGTTGGTGATGTTCTAAGCCGTTGTACAGGAAAGTCTCAGTTCTGACTGCTGAAACACATCTTTACCTTTGGGAAGACTCTGGCTGCAGTGAAACTATTTACATTCTTAAAGAGCAGCAAACAATTTCCACATTACATTCACAGTTCTTGATACCTTGAAAGGTTCCCATGCCAGATCCCATATGCAGCACAGCAACAACTAAGAACTCGCACTTGGAATTCCAGTTTAAACAGTGATACACTATCCAACGTCCACTAAGTTCTTATGCACAGCAAAAATTACCTTAAATAAATGACAATTTCAACAGAGTGCACAACTATTATTGTCAATATAGTGCACACAAGTAGTTCATAATATGCGTACAATTTCATTAATCTTTTAAAGGAACTGAATCTAAATAAGTATATTTTAGTGTAGCTAACATACTTAGATGAGAACTGTAACATGTGTTAACACTGACTTTGGAATTTTTATCACGAGTTCCATATCTACCATCTCTCCATCATCCAGTTCTGACACGCTCCTGCATCAACCCTAGCCACAGCTTCCTTGCTATTAATTCAGACACCAGAGGCAGCATGAGATGATAAACTACAAGCCTCTATTACAAACTGCTACATACCTCACAGATCAGAAAAGCCAGAAAACATCTGAAAATAACAAAAACAAACAAACAAACAAACAAACAAAAAAACCCCCCCAAACATAAAAACATCTGTGATATACAGCCAGGCCATTAAAGATTTGCTTGATATACCCAGTTCATCTGAGCAAAAGGAAAGTGCAGCACCAAACTATTTTCGAGACTGTACCTTTGAATGACCTCTGAAAGAAATATATGGAAACAGTGCAAAAATCAAAATGTGTCACTGACATTACGCCCCTAGTAATAACATGCCACCATAACAGAAAACAAAGGCTAAAAGTTATTAAAGAAATGCTATTCATATCTTGAAATACAGTTTCAGGTCTCCCTTACTATTTTTCAAATGGGGCACCCCGGCAGATTAAGATGTAATCCCTTCAAGGACACCCATATAGATGAAGCTGAACAAGTACAAAACACTGAAGTGAGCTCAAACAGACTTCTGATAAAGTATAAGCCAAATAATTAGCCCTAAGTGAGCAATTTTTTTCACAAGACAATCATTTACCAAGATCTCACAATCCAGATTCTTAAGGGACAACCTCAAAGCTCCTTTCCCATTGCACAAGTCTATTGAATATCCTCAGTCATGGAGTCAAGATATATGTATTTGTCTATGTTATATTTGTCCCACTCCAACCCTGCAATGTTGGTTTATGGCTGTTTCTCTCTTGTATATAAACTTAACACGTCTTTCATCTGTTTTACTGTCACTCCCTGCATTACAGTTGCCTGTCATCCTTTCTACTCAACTATTCTGTAGAAAAGCAACATTCTAAACCTTTATGTCCCTTCAAAACTTGCTGTTTCTGTTATAAGGAATACTACAAGCATGCGAACCTAGGAAGTCCCCTGGGGGTTTATTTTCCAATTATATAAATGGATCTAATACAAGACCTGTTTAACTTGTCTTCTCATAATCTCATAGGTACAAATCACAGTGAACACTGGCTCTGAATGACATAATTCATTTTAAAGGTAAGCATACTTAATTATTAATATTTACTGTTTTCAGAAAAGCTCTAGTCTTTGTCTATATGGACTTTGGTCTGTAACTATCATTCTCTTTCTTGTCTCACCACTGAATGTATTGCTAGTGCAAGTCAGCTTCTTGGGAATTTCATACCTCTTCAAAACACACAGAGAAGTGTGACAAGAATAAGCCCCAATGTCCAAGTGCTTCAGTTCTTCTGTCCTCTCACTAGGCTTCTGCTGATATATGTCCTCCCTCAAATCTGTAAAATATTTTTTTCCTTAATGTAAATATTCCTTTTGTTCTTTTGTGACTGGGAATTGGAAAAAGCCATAAGAAAGCTGCATAGTAAAACAGCTGGTCTCTTTAACCACAAATGTAAATTAAAAAAAACCCAAGCAAACAAACAACCAAAAAAACAACATCAAGTCACTTTTGTGATGGAGAAAATAGAATAGGCATTAGTGTATAAAAGAGAGCCCACAGATGAGTAGGCTTAACTTCTGTTTTGGAGAAATAGTATGAAAATGACATTGGCATTCTGTGTGAAAGAATTAGTCAGGACAGTAAGAACCTATGTTCCAAACCCCATTTGTTTTTTCTCATCACAGAATACCAAAATAAGATGATGTCATATTTCCAGACCACTAACTATCCTTTAACAGCTTAAATAAGCACTGCAGTAAATGTTCAAGGTATGTGAATAAAACCTGGCCCTCTGATGTCTCCTCAAATCCATTTTTTCCTGTGACTTGTGCTTCCAGATTTCCATGAAATTTACTATGCGAACCATCTATAAGTCTGTGATGAGTGTTGGTACTTTGAGTATCATGCAGACAGAGGCACAGGGATGGTTTGAATTACAACCACCTCTGTGGACAAAAAAAACAAAGAAACTAACCCTAAAACAACCAGGAGAAAATTGATAGCTTGACCACAAAGACTGTAAAAATTTTAGCATTACACTATGAACTCCATCATCAATTTCTCTCTAGAGTGGAAATAATTAACAAAATCAAATTTTCAGTTAATTGTTTAGTTGAAATATATTACACTCACACATTTTTAATATCATAATTTTTGATATGGCCTGCATATCATTTTGGAATATCATATGTGAGGGTAAAGTTTGAAGTAAACTACTGTTTATGTTTAATAATGTGGGAGTAATTACCTGAACTGGTATATCATTTACTTAGCACATTTTGTGTTAGAAGGTACAATCTGTGTTTCAAATTATTCCTAACTTAAAATGTTTATTGTTACAGTAGTTGTCAATATGGGCAGAGATTGCTGTGAATAATATTAGCATAATTTATATAGTAAGCAACGTTAATTATTTTGTAGCATTTATTTCTTTAGTTTTTTCTTCTATATTTTTATGCCTAAAGTAATTATAAAATAAGCACTGGATTTTCAAAAGTTCTCAGAAGGTTCTCAAACACTGTATTAATGAACTGGTACACAGTACACATAGAGAGAGAAGAAGGAAGGGAAACAGCAGCAGTGGAAGGGAGGAGAGGGAAAAGGAGGGAGTCTTGGATCTCACTGTAGATATACATCATGAATGGGTTTAAGGGGTTTTTAAATTGCTTTTGAAAAACGCACAATTGTAAGTAATTAAGTCTATTTTTTAGGGGGTTAGGCTTTTTCATTGGCGGTGGTGGTGGTTGGTTGGTTGGTTTGGGTGTTGTTTTTTGTTGTTGTTGTTTTGCTTTTCTGTTTTAATTCAGTACCCATTTTTCACACTTTTGTTCAGTCAATTATTTTTAGGTTTGAGCATGAAATTTTCATTTATGTATACTTGGCATCCCAACATAAAAAGACTTTCTATTACTTGTTGTGGTTCTATATAATGTACTGCAATTCGGGATGCGATTAGAAGTGAAACTTATTTAAAAAAATTACTTGTTTGTTGAATTATTTGTTGAATGTATGATAATTTGTTGGTTGAATACTATAAATGTTTGGCATACAGAATCTGTCTACATGTTTAAAAAAATATTGGGTCGTATTTTTTACATGTCAACCCCATATATGCCAGTGAGAATTGTTCAAAACATTTTCTCAGAACACAATGAGGGAGGGAACAGAGATATTATGTGTGCATGTGAACTCTTTTTGAGATTCACAACTTCTGCTAGGTGCTAAAATGAACCTTGAGGGATGAGTCCATAGGAAAATTGCATTTTATGAAAACTTCAGCTGTTTCAGATTACAAACCAGACCCTTTTTGAAAAAATTGAAACAGAAGGCTCACTCTAGGAGAGTACTTAATGAGCTTCAACTGCTAAAGGGTGCTCAGTCCAATTCAGCAGATTAAACCCACTCCAAATTTAACTCTTATGAAAGGCACATAGTGCAGTCATCAGATCCTTGGTGAGAACTGTTTGTCTCTACAAACTCACTCTTGTTGGGTCCCACAACTTGCTATAGTAAACAGAGCTGCAGTCTTCAAACAGACTCCATAAGACCTTACAGGTACAACTTGTCAACCAATTTGTCCCACTTAAAGGTTTTAGCCCATTATTTTTGACATCCTTGCTAACACAAAAGACGCCTGATCTGAGTTTACAGGAAAGGATCAGAACCAATCAAACATGTACATATAACTGCAGGGAGCTTCTGTCATTCAGATGATGTTGTTCTTTTATTATCCATCAGGCCAAAATCCTTTGATTTTCAAGATGGACACATCCACTGATATGTGTTACAATGCTTTGCTTTATTATAGGACACATGATGTTGTTTATACCTATCTCTACAACATTTAAAATGGATTATATGTAAGATTCATACTAGAATGAGATGTTTGATCAACCTGGAGAACATTGTGACCAATGCAATTTGGATGCTTTTGGGTATCCACTTCTGTTTGAATATCCTAAGATCAAATCTGAAAAACTGAAAACAGTAATAATTTTTTAATGTTTTTTTTTAATGTAAAACCAACTTGCATATTAGTCTGCACATGCACAATGTCAGAGCAATTATATGGGTACAAAGACATGTATTGATGCTGTATCAGTGAATAATTTGTTGCATTTGACAAATAATGGGGAAAAATTTGAACTATTTTTTCTAATTCATGTTTTGTATTGTACCTAAAAGGTCTCTGAAACAATTTACACTTATTGGGAATCATCAGAAAATGCAACTGTCAAATTTTCCAGAAGATAAGACCTACCAGACTTTACAGAAAGCAACATATTTTTCTTCTGAGGTTCCATGTCAGTCCGCAAATCTGCCTGTTTAGTCAGAAAATAAGAAGAGAAAATTTCCAGAGGAATAACAATTGGAATCTTTATTTAAATATACTCATTGCTTTTCCTTTTCCCTTTTCCTGTGATTGTCCTACTTGTTTCTAAACTACAGCAGATTTAATTCTCTTTCTAAAGTGATAGTTCATTTATTCAGTTTGACCTATCGTGCACGTCCTCCATAATATGGCTGATGTGAACAAGCATACTCTCGTTTTGTTTGGCTGGTTGAATTTATGGGTAAACGTATTTTAAAGCTCAATGTACTATCTGAACACATAAACACAGATACACATACACAAGGAAAGATTAGAAATTATATTTCATTTAATAATTTCCAAAGGAGTTGTAGAATCTTAAACTTAGTTGTAAGTTTTAATAGCATTTGATATTTTCTGACTGAAAAATCTTTCAAGGCTGTATGCTGTAAGAGTGACATACAATAAATAAATGCATTTATAAACTTCATTTCAGTAAAGAGTTTATAATACGATTAAACCAAATAATAGACAGAAGGAAGTAATCAATACTACTGTATGATTTTTATCATTAGGTCATGTAATCACTTAAATTGGTTTTTTTTCCTCAGTTATACGTGTTGAAAATGTATGAAAAATAAAATTATTCATAGCAGAGTACAAAATGGTGATTGACAAACAAACAAAAACATTTAAAGATGTACATATACCTTTACCATTGTTTGCTATTATTAAGCCTGAATTGAATCAAAGATTTGAAAGAGGACTAAATATTGTAGATTTGAAAATAACAGCCATCAGGAGAAAAACTCTAGAGGTTCATTCACCCTTAAAATCTAACTTAATGATGTCTAAAAAAATTTTTATTGACAGTAAAAAATTCAATAGGGTTCCTATAAAAAGAGTGTCCCCTGAGTAGAGAAGCTATTGGAAATGACAGCAATTAAATCAAGCTTCTGAAATATTTAGACTCATTCCAAGGTGAATTTGTTTCAGTGAATATCAGCTCTTAGATCAGGTAATGGAAGAAAGAGAAGACTGAAAGAAATGTGTGTATACAGAATTAATAAATTGGGCATTTTCTTAAAAAAGGATGGACTTTATTTAATTGGAATATATGTTAAACCTTTTCTCAAAATCCTTAATAACTGTATGCAGAAGAATATGGAATGATAAAACTATTGCAGATAGTGTTACATATGTGTAGGCAGTGGATTGCCATTGCAGACACATAGTTACCAAGCACAAAATGCAGTGCATTTTAGTTTAAAAAAAAAAAAAAAAAATCACAAATCTTGTTAATTACCTGCAAATGCTCTTGATGTCTTTTCTTCTTCATGGACCTTGCAAAAATGGATGATTTGTAGACAGCAATTTTTATATATCAGTTTTAACAACTCTATTATGCTCTGGAAAAAAGATAGCATATTTATCCAGCTTAACAGGCCACTCTGGGAGCAGTGATAACAGAAAAACCCACCTGAAGCAAGTAAGGATTTTTATATTCTGTATATGTGAAACTGATGTTCTGGAGCCATAAGACGAGCTACTAAACATCTTGTATGGAAGTGAATATTACAGCTAAAAAAAGAGTGTTTTATGTATAAGAGTTCCACATAGAAAATTAAATATTTTTATTCCTACCTAATTAAAATTCCATTTTAGCAAAGAAAAGACTGTAATCTAAGATATTGATCTGTTCTTTATGACAGAAATTCAAGGTTATTGTGCTTTGATACATTGCAGAGATTTTCTTTATGCCTAAGAGATGTCAAGATGTACGCAGACATGAGAACTGAAAATTACTGAATAGTTGTCTCTACAAATGAAAGACAGAAAAACAAACAAACAAAGAACAAAAACAAAAAACAAAACCCCAAAAAACAAGAAACAAAAAATGAGAACCTGGAGCTAAGCCACAACCTTTTGCACTTCTATTTCAGAAAGCTTCCAGCTGTGATTACAGCTTCAAGAAATTTGTTTCAATGTACACTTAAGTTATAATTTCAAGGGATCCTTTTCACTTAAATACTGTTTAGAGACCTAACATAGTACCATTTTTGGGATTGATTTACCAGGCAGGAAAGACAGTTTATACCTGCTAAGATCATGCCCCTCAAATTTATCTAGTTTTCTGGTTCTTAACATCCATTTACATGAAAGCTCTTTCTGCAAGTAGGTAGAAATGAATATGTAGGACAACAATACAGTCTATTGCACCGAATGTGATATTACCTGGGTTTTGGTCAGGTAGTCTTCCAGAAAGGGCTGCCAGAGCTTCCGAAAAAAATCTCTCAGCTTCTTATGACTTTCCCTGTCACCAGCAGTGACTACTCTTTGTTCAGTTTTACAAGTGTATGTTGTCTTCTCACACATTTCTGTGTGAAAACAACAAGGTTTCTGGTTACTGGTGAAAGTGTTTAAACTGAGTTTTTATAAGTAAATTAAAAGCACTCATAAACTTTCTTTTTACATTTCCCATAGGAATAGCCGAGAGAGGAACAGCTATTCCTTCCTACTTGGTTAAGCGGAATTTTAAATACCTCAAATATTTCTGCAGCAATCGTGCCTGTGGGGTTACACACATTTGAGGACTGGAACAGGCCAGTCAGTTTCATCTCTGTGCCTAGCAAAATAATGAAGCAGATCCTCCTGGAAGTTATGGACATGGAAATTAAGAAGTGTTTGCTAACAGGCTTAATGACTTCATTAAGGGCAAATAAAACTTGACAAATTTGGTGGCCTTCTGTGATGGGATTACAGTGTTGGTGGATAAGGGAAGAGCAACTGGCATAACCTATCTGGACTTGTGCAAAGTATTTGACACTGTGCCACAAAACATCCTTCTCTCTAAACTAGAGAGACGTGGATTTGTTGAATGGACCAGCCAGGGGATAAGAAATTGACTAGATGGCCACACTCAAAGATCAATGATTTGATGTCCAAGGAGACACCAGTGATGAGTGGTGTTCTTCAGGGATTGGTATTGGGACCAGTGCAGTTTAACATCTTTGCCAGTGACATGGACAATGAGATCAAGTGCAAGTTTGTTCATGACACCAAGCTGTGTGTTGAGGTCAACACACTGGAGGGAAGAAATGACATCCAGAGGGACCTGGACAGGCTGGAGAGGTGGGTCTGTGTGAACCTGATGATGTTCAGCAAGGCCAAATGAAAGGTCCTGCACCGAGATCAGAACAATCCCAAGCACAAATACAGGCTGGGCAGAGAATGGGTTGAAAGCAGCCCTGAGTCATCGAAACATCATGCCCATTTTTAAAAAGGACAATAGGGTGGATCCTGGAAACAACTGACCAGTTAGCTTCACTTCTGTACCTAGTAAGATTGTAGAACAGATCCTCCTGAAAGGTTTCTTGAAACATATGGAAGTCAGAGAGATAGTAATGGACAGCAACATATTATCATGAAGGGCAAATCATGCCTGACTAATCTAGTGGCCCTCTACAGCAGAGCAACTGCATCAATGGAGAAAGGAAAGATATACATATGTCATCTGTCTAGACTTCTGCATGGCCTTGGATATGATGCTCCACAACTTTTTTACCCCTAAGTTGGAGAAATATGGGCTTGAAAGGTGGACTGTTAGTGTAACAATTTGTCAGGATGGCTACATCCAAAGAGTTACAGTCAATGGCTCAATGTCCAAGTGGAAACCAGGGACTGAAAACACTAGCAAGCAAATCTGCTAACTGTAGCCATAAATTATTTCCAGTGAAAATTACTATTTATTAGTTTGGCAATATTATAACTTTCATTGGCTTTTGTCTCTAGTTTTCCTAGAAAAATCAGGTATTGCCTGTATTGATTAGTGGGACCACAATGAAGCAGTAAAAATTTAATCTTTGTATAACTACATTATTTGATTTTATAAAATAACACTCTACACATCATTTGTTTATTAGCACCACAGATATCTGTGTTTATGCTTCCTTTTCTCTTGCAGACACTGTCATCCCAATGACTTTAATAACCTTTTCTACCATGGTCTCATTACTTTGCTTTCTACAAGAGTCCTTCTCCCCCTAGTTCAACTTAAATTGAAAAGATATTTCTATCTGCTAAATGAAGAGCTTGAAATGTCTTAACTTGCTATATCTGAACTACAGGTTTCTACACTCTGCATGACTTATAGACAAATCAAAGTCCCAGAAGCAAAACTGGTCACAGATATGGATAAGAACATATTTGCAAAAGAAGTCACTGTTGTACAATTCCAAACTTTCCAGAGAAAACATTAATCTAAATAAATGCTGCATCTAACAAAGTGTTATAACAAGAGTTTCTCCTTCAACTGCATTTTCTTGTCCATTGTGGTAAGTGTAACATTGCCAAGAGTTCTGCTTCTAAAGAAGAGAAAGAAGAAATCACAAATAATATGTGGCATATGACTAGGTAAATGAACTAATTTTTAGGCATTAGAAGAAGGGTTCTTTTGCTTACCTGGATATGTTTGTTCATTTTTTGCTTGTCTTCCTGTTAGCTCTTTGGGAGAGAGATTTAATTTTTATTAAGAAAAGGTGTCCCAGTGCTAATACTCATAACTCATAACAGTTGATGGGTGAGGAAAAAAAACAAGGAATTTCCTTTCAGGGGTATTTAAGCAGCAACCTGTGACCTCTATAGCTTAATATGTTTTGGGGGTTTTTTTTAACTTTTTTTTAATAAGGTTTTGGCAATAGAGAACTAAATTTGTGGAACAAAATGGAACATTGTCTCCAGATTAGATTTTATAAATAGAATGTTTCAAAAGACTGGAAGATTTGGGAAAAAAAAAATGGCTCTGGCTAATTGTTGTGGGTTTGACCTTGGCAAAATGCCAAGACTCCACCCCAAACCCACACGGTCCCAGAGAAAGGAGGGAAGGACAAAAAAAACCCTGAAACTGGAAAAAA
>JAWWEU010000001.1:39441589-39457226 GCA_035583155.1 Acropternis orthonyx | reverse complement strand
GATGATATGAAATACCTCTTTGGTTGCTTAAGTCAGGTGATACTTGTCCCTCTAAATCTACGTAGAGCCCCATGGCCCACAAACTGAGGCCTGCTAAATTTGGCTTTGAGCCTAACTAAACTAAGGCCTTAATCTGAATTTTATGGGGTTTATCAAACCCATCACATTAATAACAGCAACAGAAATTGTTGGGCAAAAAAACCCATGTGGATTATACAGTGAAAGACAATTCCAGCTTTGATCCACAAGCAGACCAAATCTTTTCTGGGTTTTTCTATTTTTTTGTTTCCCTGGAATATCATCTAGCTCAAAGAGGAAAAGGCTATTAAAGTGCTAAATTACAATGTCTTGCTATGGTGTGTAGTAATGAATAAGACTTGAAAAACTGTTGGGGAAAAAAAAAAAAAAAAGGGTCAGTGCCCCAGCTATTGAAGATCAACTATAGACAAGACTGAATATTTTATAATAGGAAGAATATGCACTGCTGTGACAATAGTAGGTTCTATTTTAAAACTCCAGGATTATAGCAGTCTATGAATATTCATAATACCATTTTTGCTGCTACTCTGGGGAAATATTTTCTGGGCTCAAAATACAGACTATAATTAACAGTAAAGAAAGGAGGGGGAGGATCAGGGAAGAGAAAGAGAAAAAAAATTGGCTAAGACAATATGCTTAAGCAGTGTGAGAGAATGAAACATCAGGTCTACCTGGGGAAGACTGTAAACAACCTGGAAATATTCAGTTATTAGGAAGACTATCTACAGAAATAAAGAAAGAATTTGAGACACAATTTTAGGATAAATTCACTGACAAAATGAACCAGAACAACAAGCCTAAAAATAAGTTCAGAACAGGAGAAAGATGAGAAATAATGTCTCTGCTTCCTAAATATAATAATAAATGCAAATATATGAACACATGAATATGTAGTTATGTATATATATATATAAATACAAATTTAAATCTTTTAAAACTTAATTTTTTTTTTTTAGTCCTAAATTAAAATTGAGATCCTTCTCCACCAGTTTTACTTAGGGAATAATTTTAGAGTGGAATTGTTGTATTATTCCCAAACCCAAACATTTCACTCAGCTCCTTGTGTCCAACTTCTTTTCCCTTCTGCCTATCAAAGAGAAGGACCATACTTATTGCCTGGAAAACTGAGTGTGTGGGTACTTACTGGCATTGTCTGTCAAGCTGTTAATTATGAAGCACGTGTGAGCAATATGAAAGGCTCCACTTGGGCATCCACTTGGGTTAATTTCTGGAGATGCCTTGCTTTCACCTGAGGAGTAAAACAATGGAGAAACCTCTCAGACATCAAGGTGGTTTGTACATTAAGGTCTACCACAGGTGGTTCAGAGCATAAAATGTCAAAGCACAAACCTAAGCTGATGTCATGGGTAGCTTGTCCAGACTGGAAGTTGCAAAGTCACACCAGGCAGTCCAAAAGAAAGGCAACACTAATTAGATCAGTTGCAATGCCATACTGAGATCCCAATACCTGGAGTACAGGCCCAGGGAGATTGCTATTTTTTTTCACTAAAGTCTTGGAATCCTCAGTATCATTTCATTGTGCAAACATGCCTTAAGAGACTGGGAGCAATGGAAATAACAAAAAATTAGGGGTTAGTAATCTACCTGCTTATTTTTCAGCCCATTTTCCAACAGAAACCATATAAGTTTGAAGCAGGTAAGGAGGATCGAGGCACAGGTGGTATACTCCTAAATTCTTGCTGTCAGTAGAAAATCTCTGTTAGAGGTCATGTTTAGATGAACTGTTATTTCTTACAGCAGGGATGAGGAAGAACCTCATGTAACTTCATGTAGCCTACTGGAGATGAAGATTGACTTAATATTGTAAAGAGTCTCTAGATACAAAACTACTTTGTTTGGCTTTATTTGGTCCTCTGAAGTAGAATTAAGGAAAGGCTATATTAAAAATCTGGAGGGTAAAAACAGTCATAGCACATGATTATTTGGAGTGATTCCTCAAGGTATTAAATACTTACAAATGGGCATTTTTCATTCTGATGGGTATGTAATATGTTTAAATTTACTGTAGAGACCATCTTGACATGTATTGACAGTCACTGAATTATCTAGTCACCAGGTATCATGTCACAATGAGCGTACTTTATTCTCAGAAAACAAACAAACAAGAAAAGCTGAACCAGTTCCAGAAATCTGACTTTAGAAGTCAGGTGAAAAACACCTGCCAATGTTCTTCACTGTGGTACTTCTGAAAATTTGTGCTGATATGTACCAAAAGTTCAGGAACATGAATTTGCTCAGGTATGACCCTAATAAGGAATAAAGTTATGACATAATGTGTACAGGAGAGAGCAAGAATACGTCACATGCTAAAAGCCTATTCACTAATTTTTTTCACAAAACAAGGGGATGTAAAGCTACATGAAAAAGAAGCATTCAACTATTTCAATAATAAACAAGACTTCAGTTAACCAAAGGAGAAATTCTAAGCCTTTAGAATTCACCAAACCAATGAACTGTAAAGGTCATTAATGACTTAATTCTGGCATTGTTTTGCTAACATTCAGAATCCACAAGGAGAAACAGTGTTTTGTCTAAAAAACCTCAGCATTGAATGAATGGTAATACTGTTCAGAACTCAGTAATTCAAATCAATGACTTCTGCTTTTATGTGTATCCACAGAGATTATATTACAGACCAGATATTAGTAAAATTTAGAATAGTTATTAAATAAAATTTTGGGGAGTCTGCTAGAAGATATTGCTAGAAAGAAGAAAGTCAGCCACAACTGCCTATTTGATGTCACCATGTTTGCCTCTGGACACAGTAGTTGTTGAAAGGGAGAATGCAAAGCTTTTAAACTCTACTGTGATCTTATCACCAGGTAGTCTAAACAAGTGTCATCCTTTTCCAAGTCAACAAGGATAAGGAGCAACTGCTGTTCCTTCAGAAACTTTAGAAATACTACAAGGATGGTTCAGTGGCCTAAATGTCAGTTTAAGTGCTATAGACCATCCCACCTGACTTTAAATACCTTGTTCATAAATTTGTTTGTGACCCATTGTAACAATTTGAGTTATGTCAGCCAACTCATAGAGAGCCTTCAGTTGCACTTGTCACTTCTGACTAGGCATCTAAATTCTGCCTTATCAGGTTAATTTAGCTGGTATAAAGAGGAAGTTAATTTGGTAAAGGGTGAAAATCTTCCTGGTATTTACCTAAAACTACATTTGGACATCAAGGTCAGCAGATCTTCCTTTGAAAGTCAATGGGACTAGGTGACTAGACTTTCCTATAAAAGACAACTTTTACTCAAGGGTGCGAGTAAAAGATTTGGGTCTTTTGTTCAGACATTGTATAAGTTTGACTTGGCTTCACACCAAACCAGGACACTCATGGGGCAGCGTTCTCCCTCCCTCTCCTGAAAGGAAAAAAGGTGGCAAAAGAAAATTGTAGAAATATATATATATATTTACATATATTACATTTATATACAGTTAAACACTACGTACATATGAACAGGAATCCCAAACAATCCCAACAGGGGAAAGGGGAACAGGGAGGAATGGAAAGGGACACAAAAAGGGTAGAAACAAACAGATACACGCAATTGAATCTCAGAAATTAGCTCAATAAAATAACAAACACAATGAAAATCTCACTATTTCCATTAGGAAAAACAAATTCTTCACCTCCCACCGTTGGCCCAGACAACTCTTGGACAGGCCTTGCTCACACAGATAAATGAAGCCAAACACTGAGACCTGTGTTCGAGCTAAGCTGAAAGGAAAAGAGAGAGAGCACCTCCTTCTTTGCCTTATATTCACCTGATTACGTAAAGATACGGGATATAATACTTCCTATGTTTTGACCTGGTTATCAGGGAAGGTCTACAGAAAAACCATCACAGACATGTTGAAGAGAATTTATCAAATCAAACTGAATGTTGTCAATTCAAATCAGGACCACTTTGCAAGGTGCTGAAGTGGGACACATCAGAGTCACAGAATGGCTGAGGTTGGAAGGGTCTTTGAGAGGTCAACTGGTCTAATCCCCCTGCTCAAGCAAGGCCACTTAGAGCCATTTGACTAGGACTATGTCCAGATGTCAAACTTTTGACTAAAGCAGAACATGTAGTCTACCTAGTCATCTATGGCTTCTAATAGCCATCATCTACAGAGAGATAGTCATAACTCCATGGTCTAATGAAAATTCAGATTCATCTCCAGATGTAGGCACCTGAACCTAAACCTCTACAGGCTCTGTGCTATTACTGACTATGATCAGTAAAGATCTACTCAAAAAGAGTTTAAACAACTAGCTAACAGACTATGTAGTTATCAGCTTTAGGATAGGTTCTCTAAATACTATCAACCATCATGACTAGATCTTCAAAGAGGCAGTAATGATACTTGTGGATACTTACATTAAAAACAAATTTTGTTACTCAAGTTCAGAGCTAAATTCCAGGCCTTCTTCTATTCTGAGAAAACTTTCTGTAATTCACTAAATAGTGTTTCCTTTATATTTTACTACATTTTCAGACAGAAGTCTATATTTTCTCCCTGATTAGGAAAAAAGAGTTTCATAACAATGGTTATTTAAAAAAAAAAAGAAAACAACAACCCACAATTGAAATAAAATCTAGATGTAAAAGGAATGAATCTTCTAAGTACAAACAAATACTTCCATCAACAATGAAGTCAGCTGAACCATTATTTGTGAATTCACTGCTTGAGTATGAAATGGATGTTTAATACTGAATAAGTCCATTTTCTCCACTTTTTAACATACTATCCTTTGTCCATATTTCTTTTAAGTAACACCTTTGTGAGTTCTGCAGCTGTTAAATTTGGCTAAAATTTACATTAGTTATTTGGTAAAAATGTAATATTATCCCATACATTTAAGAAACCAAATAAAACATTAACTTGATAATGTGAAATTCAGTTTCTGCTATCAAGGCTGTGTCCAAAGGTTCTTGATCTTCTCCTCTTTGCAGTGACATGAAATAACTACCTCTTTGCATTTTGCATCTTCCCCAAAATTGACAGTCCTTCTCCATTGCTGTAGAAGAGAAGGTAAGGCACTATAGTTTTTTCACAGGGAAGTTTAGGAATTGAAAGAAGCAAGCAGGCCATCTCTGCCTCACAGATTACAGCTGAACACAGGTTGAAAACAGCTGTTTCCATCCTTGTCTCCTACAGCATGAATACATATGGCAACAAGTTAGGTTCTTACACTCTTAAAACGAGTTGGGGAGTCTATTCAACTGCAGGGACTTGTTGATGGAAAGCTTTTTTTCTGGGCCACTGTCGTAGGAATTGTTTGAGCAAACAGAAAGAAAGGTGATAATAGACAATAATTGTATTGCAAAAATACCACATCTAATTTTGGAAAACACTGTTTTGGAAAGGACTGAAACTCTTCTTTTCAAAACTTAATGTGATGGCTTTACCTAATAACTTTAAAAGTTATTTTGACATCAGTAAACATGTGTTTGGACTGCTTTCATAAATTACAATTTATCTCACTTTCTAGATGCAAATTTAAATGCAGTGACATTCATTCTCTAGAAAAGTTCAGACAGCTTCAGTGGAATGAATGTGAAGAAAGAAAACACTAAGTGGGGCTTTCCAACTGTACAGGAAAAGGGTCATGCAATTTCTAGTTTTTCACCAACTAAGGGGTGACATGAATAGAAAATGAAAAGGTGATGACAATGTGGCTGTAATGATTTAAAAAGCATCAGAAGTCTTTCAGATATTTTTTTGTTCAAGACCATTATGGTGTTGTACTCCCTAGAAGCCTATTTGTCTTAAACTAAAAGGAAAGATTTTCTTGCCAGTCAAGGCATAAGCAAGTTTTTCTTTTCTTTTCTTTTCTTTTCTTTTCTTTTCTTTTCTTTTCTTTTCTTTTCTTTTCTTTTCTTTTCTTTTCTTTTCCATGAGCTATAAGACAAATAAAGACAGTTTTCTCATTTTCTCTGCAAAGATAAAACTGAGATAGTGTCCCCCAAGGCATGTTGAAGAAATAGAGACAGAAATTTAGGCCAGAGTATTGTCAGGATACAAAGCAAGATAGCAGTCAATGTACAATTATCTTTTGGTTAAAATTGTCTGCTGACCTGGATACTGTCAAATGGGTTTTGATAGTTGAAGGTGACTCACAATTACTATTGCATAGTTTATGTTCATTATTTCAGCTTGAAGTCTTTGCAGTTGCACAAATCTGTAAATGAAACAATGAATAGCAGTTTTTTGGTGTCGTGATAAGGATATTTAGCAATGTTGTGACCTTCATGCAGTAAGAAAAGGGTAAAAGTCAATCACTAGAGCCAGTTTTATTGCATGTAGCACAGGAATATGGGATGTAAGAAAGGAATCCTCGAATTATAGAAATGTTGACCTCTGGAGTTTATTTAGTCCAGCTGTCAATTCAGAGATAAACTCCTGCGCTGAGTCTGACTGGCAGGGAGTTAACTGTCCTCACAGCAGCCCACATTGTGCCATGATTTGCATTTGTGGCTAGAACAGCGTTTTGCTACTTACACAGCACCAAGGCTGTATCTCTACACCCAAAGGCTAAATGTCTGAAAGTGTGTAAGATATTGACAGGGGACACTGATCCAAATTGACCAAGAGGATATTACAGACTTTATAACATGTTATGAAATTTTCCTTCCAAAACAACTATTGCACATACTAAGCTCTTGCTCCCTAGGAGCTTGCCAGTAAGAATTAGTTGATAAATACTCTTTATATTTGGAATTCATACACAGCTTTTATTGAATCACCTTTATCACAAATCATGAGCTTGACAACCTTATTTTCTCTCCCTGTTCTGTGAGAGAGCAACTGGGTGGATATCTGGCAGCTGGTCAAGTTCAACCTGCCACAGCTGCCACCAACACTACAACAGGTCACATCAGCCCTGGTTTTGACAGCCAAGGCATTAAAACCTCACAGGATGGAAACTTCACCACCTCTCTGAGCACCCTCTTCCTGAGCTGCTCAAGCCTCCTACAGATTTTCTTTTTCCTGATATTTATACTGAAAGATCATGACAAAAATTTTAAGTATTTTCCTTTGTTATATTGTCTGCTGCTACCAAAACTAATCTAGCTGTAACATCTTCATAACTGCCCTTTCTAGTATCAAGTAAATCAGGGCAGAACTGCACAGCCCCCAGTATTAGTTCTCATAGATCCTACTGCTCCTGTATTTTGCATTATTACTAAAAATGTGACCAAATTAAAAATGAAATGACTACTAGTTCCTATTTATAGATGTAGCACAAAAAAGGTTAATGTCTAGACAAAAAAAAGCAATTTGTGATTCTTAGTGCTGCAATGGCCAAAAGTTAAAATATTTCTTAGTGTAGAACTCAAAATTAAAGCCAGGATTTCCCTAATTACTGAACATACAACTTTCAGGTTGATAGGAATAGGACCCACACTAAGCAACTGGCAGCTGCTTGTTGAAGTACAGTACGTAACTTTTGAGGAAGGGAAAAACAATATATCCTTAGGTCTTCAGAAGAGTGGAGCACATCATACACAAGAGAAGAACGTATTTGATTTCACAAGGTCTAGAATTCTTGGAATGACAGTCTATCCTGAGAAATATACCCACTATAGTGTTTTTCTTAAATCTGTATAAGGATCTGGACCTTCTGGGGTTCAGGTATCAACTAGTTCACATCTACCAATTCAAAGCATGAATGGAGGAAGTCATACTTGTCAGTATACATCAGTAATCTTCCATGTCTCATGTTAAGTATGAATTTAGGTTCTATGTCAAAATTAATTCAGCCAAGACACAGGTCTTAGTTCATTTCTTTGAACACGCATGTCTCTCATTCTTGTCTCCTCAGAGATGTGCTGCTACTGTTCCAAAAGTCTCTATTTTATATGAAGCCTAATGGTTGACACAGTTGCCAAAGAAGATTGAAAGGCTTTTTCAGGCCAGAGCTCCTCTTTACCAGGATAGCTTTCTACGTGTTGAAGGACACAGATCTTTCTCTTCCACTTGAAAAGGTGTCTCCATGGCTCCAAAATACAATGCTTTGTGGGGTTTGGATGCAAACATATAAGTGAAATCATTCCTCATTAGTCTAGTGGCCTTGATAATCAAACAAAAGTCTGTACAAAGCTGCTGTTCTTAGAAAACTAGTGTATAATATTTTACACAATCAACAATTAATAGAAGAAGATATTCTTTTATTCTCACTGTAATTGACTTGCTTACAGTACTCAGAAAGATTCTGGTAAAGCTCATAATTAATACTGTATCACTCAAGTGTTCACATAGTAACTGGTTATAAAATCATCTCTCCTCTTAGCCCCACCTGTGTAATAGTAGATTTATAGTGCATCTGGTTATAGTTGGTAAAAAGCTCTTAAAAATACAAATAGTTATAATAAGGGAGGGGGAAAATACCTCTAAACTATACAAAGAGAAAAAAAATAATTTTTCATTCATTTTCACAATGTCCCAACACCAAAATAACAGTGTCCCCTCAGAGAGGGTGTGAAGCACTGAGAAGTTTGTGTACAGAGCTACAGTGCAAAAGTTTGTAATGGAAAGGGTAGAATTGCTGTTTTCAATGTTTCAAAGAGTGTCAAGAGTTTCGGGTGCCTTGTATGTAACCTTACTTCAATTATCTTACCAGACAATAAGCACCTGCAATGAGAATATATATCCAAGATCATGGACATCTGGACCACAACAGTTATTTAAGCAAATAGGAAAGGAAGTTTGAATTTGGAGTGAATGCCTGCCTTACTTTTAATTTGAAAATGAAAGGTATTTGAACATAAGAGCTGGGCTGCACGTATTTTTCCTTCATGGAGACATTGAATTCAATTCTCCCTTTAACTGAACACCAATGAAGTTAAAAAGGACAGCTGATATATAGATGTAATTCAGAGAACAATTTAAACTCTTCTGTGAGGGAGATATACAAGTGAGAATCTATAGTGTCAAGATGCCCCATAGGAAGTATAGAGACCTTGACTAATTTTTTGAGCAAATAAAACAGACTCTGAGATTAATCTTAAGCACCTTCTTCCTCTCTTCAATATCTTTTTTTTTTTTTTTTTTGGTAGTATTTGACCTATGTATGCGTTTTCTTGTTTTTCTGGTGTTACTGAATCTTCTTTGCTCTGAACCCAACACTATTCAGAGAGATGGGCATCTAAAATAAAGTTTCTGATTTCTGTGGTCAAATATACCCTTATAAAGGCAGCACATAGTGTCAAGAGATGAAGTGACTGTATAGTACTTCTTGTTTGTTAGTTTGTGTTTCACTTGTTCATAGCATGTTTCTGACTGACTGCCTAAAATTATTTAAATACCTGTCTAAACATGGGAGTCTTGAATAAGAACCATGAAAAGAATGAACTGTATCAAAAGGCTTCTCTGCAGTGTCTTATTACTACACCTGTGCTTTCTTCTGCAGAAGCTTTCTTGTCTCACAAACACTGACATATCTGTTGGAAGTAATTGCTCCCCTGAGCTTGTCAACAGATTTTAGAAACAAGAAGCTCTGGGGATAAAATCCTCCTGGTGCCTCTGAAATACAATGCTTCCCCATGAGTTTTCTTCTCTTAAAGAGATCAGGAGTTTCTAAAGAATTCCATTTTTTCTTTAAATTGTAACTATTTGGTTTATCTGCAATTTAGGTAAGGGAATGCATTTACAATCTATAAAAGCAAGTCTGCCAGCATGAGCATTTGAAACATATGAAACAGCTGTTTCATAATCTCAGTTGGCATAACACATGTTTAGGAGGCTTAGGGGCACACCACAGTTCCAGTCCCATTTAATGTACTGTGTTATTTGTCATGTATCTCTCAATTATATAGTTCTCTGGCCATTTTCAGTGGTCCGTGTGTGTTCAGAAAGCACTGATTCTGGAGCATACCTGCAAGTCCATCTAACAGTGTATGTCAGATTAAAAGTCTGGTAAACTGATGACAAATGGAGCTCAGTTTAGTTACTTTCCCCTCTTATTTTGTGTTTAAATATGGTCTTGACTGAAGAGATGTATAGATAAAACAATGAAGGCAAGGAAATCTCATGCCTACAAAGGAATGTAGTTCCATTGGTCACATTATAAGGAGGACTCACAGTCCCACATAGTCATTAATTTTCTGTACCAGTAGCAGTAAGCACTCTGTGTCCACTGGTACAGGGAATAGGAGCTTTCTGTTATTCTACCTGGCAAAATGATGTGTTGATATTACTAGGTTACACTGCAGGCACGATCATTTTACAGAGAGGTGAATGTGTTTGGACTAACAAAGGTCAAGGGTCTTGTTGTATTTTTAAAATTTTCTCTGACCCTGATGTCCAATAAATAACCTTTACTGAAGGGAGCTTAATGCAGAGGACTTTGTGAACAGGCAAGTCAGCTGTGTTGAATTAAATCATAAAGGCTTGAGTCATATATGCTTTTTTGAGATGCAGCTGGTCCTACAAAATTCATTTCATTTTGTAACATAATTCAGCCACAGTTTAAAACCTGGTGCTCACAGCAAGTGGCAAGAACATGAACATCTTGAAATATGCTCTTATTTTTTATGATTTTATTATCAGATGCCTCACATTGTTTAAATAGAACACGTCCATGATTGTATAATTTGTAATTACACCAACCTTTTGTTTAATTAAATAGCTTCATTACTTCACCTTGTTTCCCTTAGAAAAATGTTTAATTTGCTGATGAGTTTTACTGAAATGTTTGACTTTTTTTATGGATAAGAACTAAGTAAAGGATCTGAAAACACTTTTAGGACTGCCTTTTTTTTTTTTTTTCCTTAAAGCTTACATATTTATATGAATGAGTAATTTGCTGATACCTTCATCTTCCTGGTATGATATTAGCAGTATTTCATCCTCTCTATCAGAAGTGATCTGCATCTTAAAAGTTCTTTTCACATTGTATTAAGTTACATAGAGTTGTCATGTGTCATACAACAGCCATGTGTTTACTGAAGAATGTTTCAAATCAACCTTCTAAAAAGTGAGAGCTTCATTTAAAAAAAATCCTGTAAATAAAAGTATACAAACACTTATGAATATTTTCTGTATTTTCCATGAATAGAAGATTTTCTAAAAAGATCTATTGATTACTAATCTTATTGGTTTCTCAAATTTGGTGTCCTAAGGTCAAAGTTTCAGCACACAAAAAATTCAAGGGATCAGTGGTTGCATTCTCACCTCTTCTGCAGCCATGGGATACTATAGTGAATTGATGATATCACAGTTTACTGCTGGAAAGCTATCTTCCTTCTTTTCATAACACAATGTGAAGTCTTTTGTCTAATTAATGAGTTGTGTAATAATGACCATATAGCTCTCTATGATACAGATGGGAAATATTGTCATGACATCTCAACTGCAGATAAAGATCTTCAGTTTGAGAGAAAACAAGCAATCACACAAACAAAAACTGAACAGTGTGATACTGTGGGTTTATCCAGAATAATAAGAAGCCTATCGACTCTCTTGAAATGCATAAAAAGTATTGATCCACAGGTGCCAGAGGACTCTTTAGTTGAACTTGGCATTAGGCAGCACTTGCTCCTGCTCAGGTTCCTGGGGGTTTGGCAGAAAGCACTCTCTACTCCACAGGTTCCCTAAAGATATTATGGGTATTTATTTCCTCAACGGTGTGTGCACTACTGTAATATTTATGCTTACTTTACTGGGGAAACTATTTAAATATCTCCCTTCCATCCTTAGTTCACCTCCTCCTCTCAAGATGGGGTAGTCTTCAAGACTTCTGGGTGGAGCCCTGAGTTTAGGTGATGCTTAATAAAACTGTTCTGCATCCTGAAGACTTGAAAATCAATATATATCCTATCTTATCCTCAGTGAAAAACTTGATACTGCTTTACTTGTATGGTCTGGAAACAAGTCCCATTCTTTGTGTAACCAGCATAATAGTTCTGCAGGTGGCCCTAAAGCATGAAATCTAAATAGCCTTGAGTCTACCAGCACTCTTCTGCAAGCTCTCCTTTCACACTTTCTCCAGACTTCTGCCTGAATTTTTCTAATTTAAACATCTCATTCTCTGGGAAATGGCTATCTTTTCATTGTGGTCATTTTAATTCTTCCCCCCCTCGCCCCACACCTCTATTTTTCTTATGTTTAACTTCTGTTTTCAAAACAGGCACAGTTTTGCTGTTTTATCTCCCTCTACTTCCTCCGTCTTTCAAAGCTGCTTTTTGGATATCTGTGCAGATTATCCTTGCTGGCCTTCCCTTAGGCTGAATGTATTGTGTCCTTACAGGTTATTATATTTGGTTCACTCCTACTCAGCCTGATAGTCAGATACCTTAATCAAATACGGGCTGTTTAATTAATTCCCTAATACCAGCCGGAACCTCACTACCTTATACTGAATACTAAACAAGCTGAAACTAACTGTCTGGTATGATACCAACTCTTTGAAAAGACCACCCATGATTCATTTTCTATAAAAATCAGAGCTGTGGTAGAAAATCACATCAGATACACTCAAGACACTGCATATCCCCTGTCATACTGCTAACTTCTTATTTATCAGTGTTCATTTATCATAGTTACATGTAAGTTATATTAAGCAGAAATTATCTGCTGAAAAAAAAATAAGGATTTTCTAAAAATCTCTGAAAATGCCACAGAAGAAGTGGGCACAAGCATGTATAGCAACAGTAGGTATTAAGTAAATCAAGATGACTATCAATACAGAAGTGAAAAACACTGATTCTAGCAAATGAAAAAGAGAAGGGGACAATCTTAAGGAATGACCACATAAGACATTTGAATGCTGTTGTAAAGTAAATACTGGAAGGAGACTTCAAGGGCTAGGAGCAGAAAACACAGTAAACTCTCTATACTACATCAGATCTGAAATGCTGAAAGTGAACCGGGCATTACTCTGAAATGTACTTTTTAAAACAGTCTACACAATTAAAAAGTCTTGCCCGATAATTTTTACAGTCAGAGCAAGTGGTGATGGCATAATTTTTAATTAATTCCCTGGAAGTAAAACAGAAAAAAGAACTACTAACCAACACAGATTGTGGAATGAATGGCATTGTATTTCCAGACAACCCTCAGATTTTATGGGAAAATGTGACCAGAATATATTCAGCTCATGAAACAAAACAATGTTGCATTGTTTGATCAAGTAGCGATAGCAATACAAATTGTACGCAGAAAAAAGGAGTCTGATTTCTTTGGTGATACTCTTACCAACTTACCCTCACCAACCTCCCCTTCCCACCACAGGTAGCTCAAATCACATCTTTTGGCATGCTCAACGTCACCATCAATCCTACAGTATGCACTTATTACTATTATTGTAGTAGTAATACTAATAATACTTAATAATAAAATTATTAGTATAATCATTATTATAATTGTAATTATGCATTATGCACACATGAATTTTAGGTGCAGCATATAGCTTTTTACTCTCTGAGGTAATATTTATATCAAAACATATTTACACAGGTATTTTGCCATAATACTTTTTTTAATCTTTCTGTCTTTTAGATTCAATAGAAGTGATCACACCCATTTGGTCATCTATTTTATTACTAAACAATATTCCAAATATACCAAAAGCAAGGTAGCTGCAATATGCCACGTTTAACTTTGTCTGCTGTGTAATTGTATCCTGTTTTTCCCTGTTGGATCCAAACTGGGGGCCTAAATTAATGATGCAGAAGCACTGGAAGAATTTCCATTAATGTCAGTGTTTTTCTGGCTCAAGCATGCAGTGTTTTGACCATGTTTCGTAGCACTAAAAGTGTAGCCAGATGTTTTCTCTATCACAAAGGATCATTTAAATGTTTCAGACAGAGAGAGCATCACTTAATAATAAATGCATTCATTTCCCCCTGTTCTTGGTCTGCCCATTCCTGTGAGCAGTAAATTAAAAGGAGCAGATGTATAATTTGGGAGGTTTTCCAGATTCTGTTTTTTTTCTCCTAAGTGAAACATTAAACAATGATTGCTGTATACAGTGTTCTTCTCTCTATATCAGGTTCATGAGGATCCCAGTTCTGTGCTGCATACACTATGAAAATACCAATTAGAGGAGAGATTTTTTTTTTTTTTAATATATATTAGTTCTGGTATTTAGAATGTAGGCATCTATATCTGAGCTCATTATTCAGTTTACAGTTTGTGGTGAGAAATGCATATTTAGGGTGCAATTCACCTGAAGCTAAAGTAAACATTGGAAATATGGTTAGGTAGTTCAGGTCCTAAAACCCCTATTTCTCTCATAACAACTAGTAAATGCTTTTATTAGTCTCTCAATTCAAACATCACTTTTATATTTTGTCTGAATATAATAGAATTATGGAGCAGCTTTGGTTGGAAGGGCCCTTAATATTCTGTATAAAATATAATATGCTTTATATAGAAGAAAGATTGAAATAATGGAATCATAGAATGTTTGTGAATGGATTGGAATGAGCCTTAAAGATCATCCAGATTTAGAAAAACTTGACACTTCCCTTTTCTTGAACTTCACAAGATCCCTCCCTGGGAAATTTTCTGTCCTGTTTATGGTGCCACTGAATGGCAACACAAGCAGCTGGTGACTCAGATACTCCTTCTGGTTTTGTGTCATCTGAGAAGGATTTTTTTCATATAGGTGTAGATGTCAGTCCAATTCCTTATGGTTTTTAACATTTCTATTTAAATTGTTTGGTACCATGAAGTTCTGGAGTTGCTATGAAGGTTGAGCACCTCTAAGAGATACAGTGCTCAAAGGCGTTTTTGTGTTAACTTCATGATCAAGAACACAGCAAGGTAGGATTTCTAACTGTGACTGCAATTAATTTATTTATGAAGGTAAAATAATAAAAAGAGTAAATGCATTTATTTCTAAGGCAAGATGAGAACAGAAAAAAACTCACTGAAGTGTAAAAACTTTCAAATAGCTGAAGCAAATCATAGCAACTGCAGAGAAAAGCTCCTAGGAGAACATAAGGGTCTTAAATACTAGAGTGATCAACACTTGATGGTAATTAAATTAAAGTTCACTGTTGCACTGTAGAAAATAATTATTACTGTGGTATTAGAAATGTAATATAGGAAATTTAGATGGAAATCTGGAAATGTAAGTATTAAAATACTGCAATTGGATAGTCTCTGTTATTTATTTTCTGTAAAAAACATTTGCAGTTTCAAAGCTGAGTGAATTCAAAAATCAGAGTATTAGAGTCTGAGGATATTTTTAAAAAAACCCAAACTCCGGGGACTTCAGGATGAAGAGAAATATTAAAGATAACAGTGGTTACAAATACAATAAAATTAATGAAAAACTTGACTAGAATGGATCCTGACTGTAGCTCATGTTACATTTAATAGACTGCATTTAGATTTCTTCTGTAACATTCAAAACAACTGCAAGCAATACTCCAGTAAATCCCAAAGAGAATAGTACTTTGTGGCAATTATCTCTGCATAGAAGAATGAAAGCAGAAAGAGTTTGGAAAATCCTTATGCGCTGGTTTAAAGGTAAACCAGCAGGAGGAATGAGTCTAACTCACAACAGATTACAAGTCAGAATTACAGTTTAGTAAAAAGATCACAATAAGTACAAGGGTACAGAGGAAAAAGGTCCATT
>JAWWEU010000001.1:39415032-39441489 GCA_035583155.1 Acropternis orthonyx | reverse complement strand
GGTGATTCCTCTGAGGTGCAGGGTTGGTAGATGAAAGAAAAATTCCAAGATTTTAAACCCATAACACCTTATAATGTGATAAAATGTTGTATGTAGGAGAAAATCATAATAATTCGTTTATAGTGTGATTCACTCTTGAGTCAAATATGATGATAGCATCAGATGATGATGACTAAGAAGAGAATACAGAGCAAAAGAATTGAAGAGTCAGAAAGCATGCCTTGTTTCCAGGATAGCACTTGATGTAGGATAGCATATCTTTTCTTGCCAGGATTTAGTCATAATTTTCTGCCTATCACCCCTGCTTCCTCTCAGGGATGGCATCTCTTCTCCTGTAGTTTCAGATCTTAGTATGGCCACTGCCTGTTCTCAAACTGAGAAGTAACTGTATCTTTGTGGACATAACAGCTATTTATTGTATCAAATTATTTCTGGAATATCTATCATTAAAACCACAATACATGTCTGACAGAGAAATAAGTAATATAAAAAGGAGCCCTCTTGAACTTATATGATTAAAAATATTTTTTTAAAAGTTCATGTCAGATTAAATCACACAAATATATGCAAAAGTAATACTTTTATATGTTCCTATAAGTTTAAAAAAATAAAAAAGGAAATGACATAATTTGAGAACAAATGACAAGATGGGGACATTTTATTATGATTAATCTGTTCAAAGAATTACAGTGGTAGTAGAGATGGTTAGGTAATGTGCCAGGTAGGGAAAACTGGAAGTGGAAATAGACTCATGAAATCAGGAAAAGAAGACTCTGGATACATTTTTTAAAATATATAGTTTCTATCCAAGATGCATTTATTCATTGTTATTATTGTACTTGTCATTATTATTATTATTATTATTATTATTATTATTATTATTATTATTATTATTATTATTATTATTATTATTATTATTATTAAAATTCTTATATTACAGTTGTCATTACAAATTAACAGATGGTGATAAGCAGTTTGTACATTTAAATGAGGATTCAGTGACTAAATATGATTTCCATGTTTTTGAATATTGCATAATATTCAAAATTTTTCCTGTAGTAATAGTTGAGAGAGATTTTTACAAGTGGGCTTTTTCCCCCTGGTACTTTCAGAACAGGTATTTAGCAGGCAGCCTGGAGACAATTGCCTATTCACAATGAAGTTGTCTCCACAATTAGTTAGTGTTAGGATAAGCCGTTAGGTTGTTGACTTAATCATTGATCAGCATTTCTCTTTATCAAGGTTATAAGAAAGGGAAAATAGTTGTTAGTTTTTTTACACTGAGCAATTTATCTTAGATTAGAAAGCAGATAGTATACTGGTGAAAAGTGGGTTTCTTCCTCCACAGATATTTTTTTCCGTTAATAATATTATTCTGAAGGTTGTCACAAGGAAGAGGGTGTTGATGAACTGCTTTTTTATTGGTTGTTGAAAAACTAGTTTAGACTTAGAACAGAAAATACTTCTGTAATCCCATTTTTACTAGTATGAAATTGGACTACTTTTCCAGTTGAAATACTGGGCTTTGGAAAAGAAACAATTCCAGCTATCTGAGTAGTTGTTTGGATGGGTTGTTCACTAATGTTTATGAAGTCTTTGTGTGCTGCCTCCTGTAAAATCTCTACTTGCTGTGAGCTATGAATACTTTGCAGTGTATCAGAGAGAGCCTACATACATTTACCTCAGGGTTATAGATTTCAAATGAGAAAGACTACAGGGAGCCTTCTGAGACACAGAGAAGGACAGAAGCCCTTCCTCGGCTTTAGTTCCATACCTCCGAGAAATGAAAGCACCCTTGGCCTCCACTTTATTTCATTTTCCACTATGACAAGCAAGGATATATTAAAGCAAGTCTTCTTAGAGTACTATAAACTGAACAATATTTGTAATAGAAGAGATGCCAAAGGCTGCCATTATCCCTCTTCTGCACATAACATTGCAGGAATTTGCTCCTGCTTGTAGAAGGCTGACTCTAACATAGCCTTTCAAAAGCAAAATGGTCATTGGAGAGTTTTCATTCATTTATTATGATCCTCTGCTAAATGGTATGATTTTTCACGTTTCTCCTTGGTTGGTTGCTTTTAAAATCCCTGCTTACACTTAATACTGTGGTTTTAACAGTTACAGTGGTTTGAAGGGGATTATCACACCAGTGAGTGGTGCACAATAGTATAATTAGCTGCTATGCTATTTAGAAGAAAATGAAACACATACGCGATGGTCTGTAAATTGAAACTGAAATCATACTCACTCAGCTTGGTGATCAGAGTCACCAAGGAAAGACATGGTGCTCTGCAAATGCAAGAGAAGGCACAGATGCAAAATGGGACTTTTTTATTAATGTATGTTATGGACACTGGAAAATATTTTCTGTTGGATTGTGTATGAAATATATTTACCAAAATTTACATTCCTTCACACATATTCATACTCCTCTTTCAAAAACTAGAAGTGTATGATCCTACTAAGAAAGAATGCTGGTAGCCTGTAGCCTTTCAATATTTACCACAGTAAAAATTTGAAGAAAAATTCAAAACCAAGCAAGCCAAGGCTTAATGACACTACTAGTTGAGACGGTTGTAGATACATTCTAGATCTGTTGCGACACTCTGGGTATAGTGCTCTGCAGGCCAACAGAGCAAAGTAAAGTGATGCTGTAGAGAATTCCCTCCTGTATTTCTGGAACTGATTTCTCAAGACAGGTGTGTACTTCTGGTCCCAAGTCATCAGCTATGAAGGGTACACACTGCTCTGTCACTCAAGTAACTGATGAAGATGTTAAACAGTATTGGCCCCCGTGTCACACCCTAGGGCACACCACTGGTGATGGGCCTACAGGTGGACTTTGTGCTGGTGACAACAAGGCCTGGCAATTCAGTTTTCAGTCCACCTTGCTGTCCAATTTGCTAACGTTGCTGGCTTGTCTATGAGGATACTAAGCATTGCCAGAGCACGCTATAGGCTCGTGATAAAAAGAAAAATGGAGATTAATAATGTTACATAAAGTCAATATGAAAACTTCAAATGCAAATTAGAAGCTATTTGGCTGTCTGTACTGAAAAATGAAACCATTTAAGAAATTTAAATACAGCCATCATAAGTGGAAATTGCTTTCAGGAAGCTGGAAGCAATCTTCAGGTTTTATAGTGGAATAGACAAGCTTCTATCTGATGAAATTTATATATATTTAAAAAAAAAAAACAACTGGAAAAGCTTGCTATGTTTTAGAATTCCGATGTAGTGGAGAAAAAGCTCATGCATTAAACTATACCAGGTAATAACAGCAAACTTCAAAGGGGAAAAGTTAGTATCCAGAACTAGCATATATACTGATAATACATGATCATAGAATCATAGTTTATCCTGAGCTGGAAGGGACCCACAACTCCTGTTCCTGCACAACACAGGCCCAAGAATCACACCATGTGCTACAGGGCATTGTCCAAGTGTTTCTCGAACTCTGGCAGACTGGTGCCATGACCTCTTTCTTAGGGAGCCTGTTTCAGTGCCCAGCCATTCCCTGGGTGAAGAACCTTTCTTAATATCTAACCTAGATCTCCCCTGACACACCTACATGCCATTTCTTTGTGTCCCATCATAGGTCACAGAGAGAAGAGATCAGTTCCTGTCCATGCACTTCCCCTTGTGAGGAAGCTGTAGACCTCAATGGAGACTCCCCTCAGCCTCCTCGAGGCTGAACAAGCCAATTGACCACAGACACTCCTCATTGGGCTTCCCCTCATTCCACAATCATGGGTGGCCCAGAGTAGAAAGCTGTGGAGACAGCAATGTTGGCATCCTTTTGTGATCCTCTTGGTATGCCTTTTCCTTCTCCTGTGTCCTTGGATCTTGAGGTTCTACGGCTCTCTGAAGCCCAACCCAAAATGAAACTCAGTGTTAAGGCTGCTGTCAACATCACCCTGGAGAGCCCTGATTTGAAAAGTGTGGAATAAGCAATGTTGGTCCCATGCTATGCTCTGTTTGGCATACCTTTTCCAGTTCCAGTGTCCCTAGCTCTCTAGGCTTTCTGGCTCTCTGAATCTTAAGTCTAACCCTAATGGGAGCTGGACACTTAGTCTGAGGTCTTAAATAGACTCGTTGCAATCTGCAATGCAGTTGGAAAACAAAACCTGACACATGCTGTATAAGGCTACACCTTCATAAAAGAGCAGGCTGCTGATTTGCAGTTGTTGTTTAGAACCTATCTATAAATGGGTTCCATTTCCTACTGGTTGATACTGAAAAATTTTATTCTTTCTCATGGTAGATTGTGTTTGGATAATTGAATTATCATAGGACACTGATTTAATGTATACTTCCATAAGCTTTGTTTTAAATATCCTGGTATATCAATCGCTGCTACAATAAAACTAAGCATCTGTGTATTTTTGGACCATTTGCTACAGAAAAGCTGTAGAGTAATAGGGTTCATTTTTAGCACACTATTAATTTAGTTTTGTTTCACCTTTCCTATAGGTTGCACTTCTGGAAAGATTGTTGTCTTGTTTTTCCTTGTTGCATCCCTTCTTGTTTTTCCTCAGCTCTATTGGCAATATGTTCTCACAGAACTTTATTTGGGCTTTTCTGCATATTTAGGGCTTCAAATTTAAATTAATTAAAAAAAAAAAATGGTTTCTCTAAAAAAAAGGATGGTGGAAAGTGTAGAAATACTTTATAATTTTAGGTTCTGCATTTGAAACTTCTGACTGTGAAAGCTCCTTTACAGGTGCTGTCAAATCCAAGAAAACTTCACATGCCACAAGCATTTCTAATAGAAAACTGTACATTTCTAGAGTGTTTCTGGAAGGACCAGCCAAAGCATAATAACATCACAGCTTAGGCAAAATGTAGTATGAGATCTCACTGTTTGAACTAATGGGGTTCCAGAAATCTTACCCTTTTTCTCCTTTAGAGGTTTTGATATTCCAGTTGTTCTCAGAGTCTTAATGCAGTTATAGTTTGACATCTTCACAAAATGTGTTTTCAGCTACCAATCTTTGTCAAAATAGTCAGAGGAGGACATAGGTATGTTGGGACAGGTGCCTGGTCTTTAGAAACCCCTCTTGAACTTTGAAAGAGACAAAATTAATCCTTTCCTCTCCCTGAGAGTATTCACATTCAGTTACTCTTGAACTTATCAGCCTCTTTTAAACCAAACAACTCAGATTACATCAGTATCTTACATTCTGAATATCTTCAGAATAGAGGCTTTTGTCACAACGAGAAAGTTGAGCTACAAGCTGTGCGATATAATACAGAAATAAGGACAGATCCTGTTCAGGTTCTTTATCCATTGACTCAGTTTTCTAAAAAGAAATTTACACCTCTTTGTATAACAGGCCACTATGAAGTACCAGTAAGGATTCTAGTACTAGTACTAGTTTATGCTGAACCAGTTTTGATATTAAAACTGTTTTATCACACACAGGGACTCCTCAAGTTTCCAAGAAGTCTGACTTTATTGGCCACTTCTCAATCTGAAGAGAAAAAACAACCTCCCAAACAAAACAAACCCACAAAATGGTCAAACCCCCAAACATCCAAAGACCTACTAGCCTCACCTAAGTCCCCAAAACCCCCAAACAAATCAACCAACCACCCAACCAAAACACCAAGAAAAGTTAAGAACTGATGAAGCATTCTCATTTCTAGTTTTGACATTTACTTTTCCATAGTAAGTAGGCTTTCATTTTCCAGGCAGTTTTGACTCTTCAGGGGTTGATTCAAATGGTCTGCATTTACTGGGTGTATCACTTGTGTCTTGTTTAATCTATAGATTTTATAGATGAGAACAGAGGTTTCATTAATGGTCTCTGTAATTCTGTGCTGATTTGTGAGTCATTATCTGATTATTTTTTCATCAGAATCACTAAATCACAGAATATCCTGAGTTAAAAGGGACCCACAATGATCATCAAGTCCAACACTTAGCCCTGCACAGGACCATCTCCAAGAGTCATATCATGTGCCAGAGAGCATTGTCCAAAAACTTCTTAAACTCTGTCAGTCTTAGTGCTGTGACAACTTCCCTGGGGAGCCTATTCCAGTGCCCAGTCACCCTCTGGAAGAAGACTCTTTCTAATATCCAACCTAAACCTCCCCTGACACAATTTCAGGCCATTCCCTCAGGTTCTGTCACTGGTCACCACAGAGAAGAGCTCAGTGCCTGCCCCTCCTCTTGCCCTCATGAGGAAGTTGTAACTGCAATGAGGTCTCCCCTCAGTCTTCTCTTCTCCAGGCTGGACATATCAAGTACCCTCAGTCATTCCTCATATGGCTTTCTCTCAAGGCCCTTCACCATCTTCACTGCCCTCCTTTGGACGCTCTCTAAGAGCTTAATATCTTTCTTATACTGAGGTGCCCAAAACTGCACACAATATCCAAGGTGAGGCTGCCCCAGTGCAGAGCAGAGTGGGACAATCCCCTCACTTGCCCGGCTGGCAATGCTTTGCCTGATGCCCCCCAGGACACGGTTGGTCCTCCTGGCTGCCAGGGCACTGCTGACTCAGATTCAAATTGCCATCCACCAGGACCCCCAGATCCCTTTATACGGCAATGTTTTCCACTCTGTATGTACATACAGGTTTGCTCCATCCCAGGTGCAGACTCCGGCACTTTCTTTCGTTAAACTTCATATGGTTAATGATTGCCCAGTCCTCTAATTTGTCAAAGTCTCTCTGCAGGGTCTCCCTGACTTTGAGGGATTCATAAGATCCTCTGAGTTTTGTGTCATCTGCAAACATGCTTAGTATCCCTTCAAGTACTGTGACCAAGAAATTTATGAAGCTGTTGAAGAGCACTGGGCCTAAGATGAAACCTCACTAATGAAAAGAAAAAAAAAAAAAAAACACAAAAAACAAACAAACAAAAAAAACCAAACACAAATTAAAAGTAAAATAAATAAATAACCATGTAAACTTAAGAGACTGGTAACGGTTGAAAGATATGCTGAGTTAGAAGTTGGTTTAGAGACTCAAGCTCAGGCTGTGACTGTATTTATTTTAGATGTCATCTGGAAAAGCAGGGAACACTGTAAATTCTTTAGAGTAATGTCAAATGGAGAACACATTTGCCCAAGCAGAAATAGCTAGAGAATGAAGAGCTAGCAGATCATGTCTCTCTATTAGTACTTACAGTTTTGAGCTCATTGTTTGCATGGTTCAAAGGATAATTATTTTCATTATTACTTCTCCAAGGATTACATTCTGATGGTTACTTTTCTGACGTGGAACAGTTAAAAGAACTGATGAACATTATTTGCCAATGAGAATGGCTGAAAACAGTGAAAGGCTTGAGTATTCAACATAGTTCTGCCCTATCAGAAAAGAAAACAAATCATGCTACATAACTCTTTTCATCAGCAAGCAATCAGTAATTTGGAAAAGAGAAAGTTCTTTTATGTTACTGGAATCTCTAAACCATTGTTAGACAAGATTGTCATGTCTGATGATGTAGATTTAGTAGAAAAACAAAGTGTTACTCTGTAACTTGAGGCAGCAATTAAAAATGGAATAAAGGTCGACAAGGCAAAGCAATCTGTTTTCATAGTAACTCCTCTCCTAAAGTGGTTTCTGGTGGATGCAAATCATCCACAGCAGAAATATGAAATTTCACTTGCAAGTGTAAACTTGAACTGTTTACCACATACAAGTTGTATATAGAAGGACTAATCAAATATTCTCATTAATAAATCATCCAATTAATCTAGACTTCAGGCTGGTTGGAAATTATTTTCAAATTGATTCCAATTTCTGTAAATTTAGTTGTTATTAGATAGTTCCCACAACATTCACAGGAGTTTATTTATGTGAGTTACTGTGATCAGTTTGCTTCACTTACTCATGCTTGATTAACCTAAGATCTGTTTGGTTTTGTTATACTTAAGGTATTTTCAGGCTGAATAAATAAAAATACAATTGTACGATATGTAGCACTTTATTATGTCAAGCCTCTGCATTCTTAGCTGAAAAAGTAAATTCATTTTGCCTTCTTCAAACACCATTCAATCAAATTTCTCATACATTCAAGTCTTTCAGAAAAATGAACCACTGTATCAGAATGAATTATTCAGGCCAGAAGGACCATCGGGATGTCTCCAGTACAAATACCCTCCAGATGACCCACAGCAGGGTCATCTAGGTCAGACCAGGTTTCTCAGAGCTTTATGCAGTTGAGTCTTGAGCACCTTCAAGGTACTGGAATAACTTCAACCTCCCCATGGTCACTGGGAGCTGCAGTTAAGTCCCAGTCAGAAGTTAGAAGTCATCTCTGCCACAGGCTGAAGAAGCCCAGCTTCCTCAGCCTCTCCTAATAGGACAAGCGCTCCAGCCTTCCATAAGGATGAGATAAGGACAGGGAGGGATCACTCACCGATTACTGTCATGGGCTAAACAGCCTTCACTCAGGGAAATTAGCTTAATTTATTATCAGTCAAATTAGAGTAGGATAATGAGAAATAAAACCAAATCTTAAAACACTTTCCCCTCCCACCCTCTTATTCCCAGGCTCAGCTTCACTTCTGCTTTCTCTGCCTCCTGGGGACAGGGAATGGAGGCTGTAGTCAATATGAGGTCCCTCCCACAGGAGATGGTCCTCTACAAACTTCTCCAATGTGAGTCCTTCCCAGGGACTGCAGCTCTGCACAGACTGTGCCAGTATGGGTCCCTTCCATGCAGTGCAGTCTCTCAGGAACATACTGTTCCAATATAGTTCCCCATGAGATCACAAGTCCTGCCAGCAAACCTGTGTCAAACACAGGCTCCTTTTACCACATGGCCACAGGTCCTGCCGCAAGCCTGCTCCAGAGTGGGTTTTCCATGGGGTCACAGCCTCCATTAGGCATCCACCTGCTCTGGTGTGGGGTCCTGCAGGTGGATCTCTTCTCCACCATGGTCCTCCATGGGCTGCAGGGCACAGCTGCCTCACCATGGTCTGCACCACAGGCTGCAGGGGAATCTGTTCCAGCACCTGGAGCACCTCCTGCCCCTCCTTCTGCACAGATCTTGAGGTCTGCGGGGCTGTTTTTCTCAAAGGTGTTACACTTGCTTTGATAGGACATGCTCAGCATTTGGAAAAAAAAAATAGTCCTAGGAATATGAAAAAGTAGAAACTGCACTTAAGAAAATTTAAATGCAAAATAAGTAGCATCAATTCAGAATAACTGTTGCTACGTTTTTGTATCATCATGAGGTCAAACTCATTCCTTATGAGAGTGTGTTCTTCAATCTCCTATTATTTTGGTTCCCTAAACGTGATGAATAAGTAGACATCATAGGACACTCTTGCTTTATTCCCTATACTGAAATTTTACCAAATTATTATGTATAGAAAATTAATATCTAGATGCAAGGCTAGAAGCCTTCAAGGATTTAAAGTGCAAGCTGGAAACTATGTGCATTACCATTGCTACTCATCTGGGATGTGACTACATGAAGATAAATAAAATTACATGTCCTTGGATAGGCTTAGACTACTTCTCTCAGTTACTGGGTCTATATCAAGATATCTATTAACCTCAAATCAATTAAAGAACAAATGAACAGCTAGGTGATCTGTCTGCACACCTAATTGCTTGTCTGGTGTGGAAGTTCTATCTTTAATATCTCTTCACTGAGAGAAAGCTAGTATCCCTTAGAGAGGGATGACTAATGTCTATTAGAAATATTTTAATGAACTTCTGAATTTCTGGGGGAAGTGTCATAGTTTAATGGCAGATTTTTGCTCACACAGCTGTCTGTGCACATTTTAGGTGCACTATTATCTATTACACTCACAGAGAGTAACAGCATGGTGCTAAGTATATTTGCTGGCTTTGCAGGAGATTGAAGGTCAATTTTCTGTCCTATTGGACTCTTATTATAAACTTAAACATGGTTCTTCTAGAAATAAGCCATAGCTACCAAACTGGTTTGGAATCTGGTCTGTTTTCTGGAAGGTTTCATTTCAGAATTTGTTAAGATTTCAAAACTGGAATCTCAGAAGATTTAGCAAAAGGAGAATATTATTTGACTTAGTTTCCTTCATACATATTCTGGCATAAACTAAAACCATAATTAAGGTTCCATTCATAAATCACTTTATATTTACTCTATTTCCTGGGTGCAGGCCCAAGAAAAATATCCTAGACTTCAAACCTGCAACATGTCACAGATAGATTGGATAACAATTGTGTGCTCTACTCTTTATTGAGTCTGAACAACCCCAGACTTTAGGTTAGTTGCTCTAAAGACTCCAGTTTGAAAGGAACTTCTTACTCCTCTTTCTTACAGCGTGCCCTTTTTCTAAAGAATTTCTTAAACAGTGTTACTGAATAGATTGATTTAACAACAAAACACATAGTCAGCCAGTCATTGTCCTGTAACATGTCAGTAACAGCTGTGTAAAGATCAGTCTCAAGTAGACAGTAGAACTTACACCTACATGAAATGAAGTCATCAAAATCCAGTGAGATCATTATATTAAGAGAGAAGCAGCATCTTGTGGCATTTGTATCTTTTCTGTGAAGATTCAGATGAGCATAACAATGGAACTACTGAAAGGAAGAAAACAGAAAAATGTTATTACCATGTTGTAATCTGGTGTCAGTAACTCAAGGTCAACAATTGTAGAGTTCTGTTGCATCCTAAGATTGATTCCAGAGAAAAAAGATCCTGATCTTGATTAGAAGTGAATGCCACCTGAATGTAAAGAAGAATACCCAGAGATAAATTAGCTGAGCATGAGACTGTATTGTCAGAGCCAGTGCTGGAAAGATATCATGAATTAAGACAAAATGACCTACGTGGAACTGTGATTCTCTGTAAGGAGGCACTGTCTGTAAAGGAAACTGAAATCCAAGCCACTCAGTCATGAGATTCCTCTCTGTCCTGAAAAGTAAGATGTAACTCGAAGACCACATAGATCAAATATATTATGAAAAAGAACACAACAGAAGAAACATTTTATGAATTTTAGAAACTAGTCTTTGTAGAAATTTGTTAAATATTTTATACTATAGCCCACAGAACCAACAACTTAAAAATGTAGTATGGATACCGCAAATACAGAATAGGTACCACAAAGTGGGTAAGACTACAAGGTCTTATTCATAAACTCCTTTCTTCTCTTCTTTCAAAGAATCTGGAAGGAAAATCTGCCTAGTATTTTTAATTTCAGACTCAAAATTCTTGTTTTTCTTCTCAGGTATCCACTAGTTTATTGCAATGTAGAAATGTTCCAGCCTTATCGCTCAGATTTCTGCCTTTTTTCCGCTCTATGAAGAGGTTTTAAAAGATCAAATAGATCAAAAAGATCAAATGGACTTTCATGTAGTCCATGATGGAAAGAGAGGTTTCTTTTTTTTTTTTTTTATTTTTTTTCTGGTTTGATCATTTGTTTTTGTTCTTGTTGTCTTGGTTTGGTTTTTTGTTTGGTTGGTTTTTTAAGAAGGGTAGCAAGAGTTTCTGGTTCAAAGACTGAATGACATCTACCTGAAAAAAGGTGTGCTTAAAGAGGATGATAATTAAAGATATAATCCCTTATTTTAGAAACCAGAAATAAAGGAGTGATAAGTCAAACCTATATGCTGATGAAATAATGTGAGAAAGAATGGGACACACAGGAAGGAATTGAGATGAATGTAAGTGGCATTGGTGAATAGCTTTGAATTACTGCATTTTCTGTTAAGAACTTTTGGAGAATCTGACAAAGAAGAAGAAAGATAACCTTGGAAGAAACCATTGAAAGTTTCTTATCCTTGGAAGAATAGATATTTGGTTGCAGGTAAGCATGTGCTAATATCCTCTAGAATCCGCCAGTCATGAAGTGCTTCTTCATCCACTGTTTAAAAACAACATGTTGCTCCAATCTTTCCTCTGTACATCAGTTAGAAGACAAATAGAATGTTCTGAATAATTTTCAGTGTATTGGCACAAGTTGAAAGCCAGACTAGCATAAAGAATCTTCCTACCTCCATTACTCTAAGAAAAGTAGTTTCTAAAAGGTTTGTCCCTTCTCTTTCTTTGAATGTGTTTGTTTGATAGAGTTTTGCTTATTTTGCTGAAGTTAATGGCCCCTAGGATCCCTTGGTTCTGCATGAAGTACAAAACATCAACAACAGAGACACATGTTTTTTCTACCCACAGGAGTTCAATACTCCTAAATCTAATCACAGTAATACCAGGAGGCTGTTGGAAACCACTGAGTAATTTGGAACTTGCCTTAAGCACAAGAGCTCTGCAGGTTTTTCATTAACACTTCATAGTATGGGAAGTAAAAAGGCGTTGCTTTTTTCACTCTGTGTTAAAAGTTTGAGTTCAAGGGATGGAAGATTTGACAAAGGTGTAACTTAAAAGAGAGAGCTATATTCCTTTCAGAACAACTCCAGATGTAAATCCTTCTAGCTCTCAGAAGAGAATCAGATTTCTTTGTCATGGCAATATCAGTAACAAAAAGCAGAACATCTCTGAAGTTTACCTATAGTGTGCTGGTGGAGACATTCTGGAAACTATCTGCCTGGGCTAAGTAAATCTTACAAAATACAATAAGTATATTGTAGCTTCATATATAGTATTTCTTCTATGATTTAGTTACAAATCTTATGTTGCTAAACTTATTCCAGGGAAGATTTCTTTCTGAAGCTGTATTTAATAGAATATTTCCTCCTCTTTTTCTCCATCTTACCTCTTTCCTTTCTTCTGTCTATGCATCCTTTGAGGGATTTAATCTCAGCAAGGTAAACATTCCCTTAATGTTCTTCATGCTTTTTTATTCAATGGTCTTAGTTGAGATTGATAACAAGGTTTCTTTCCATTGGTCTTATTTTCTTCATGTAGACATTTTTCTGTAGAAAACTATCTAATAGATAGCTTCAACTGAACTGCCAAAGAGCCTTCAAAGGGTAACAAATTCGAGGCACTGGACACTGTTAAACTAGGTTAAAAATGAGTGATCTACAGCTGAAAGCTTTAACAACTAGAGCTCATTAATCCCCAAAGCTTTGAATTATTACTTAACTTCTGTGAACTGTACTTTTAGCTACTTTTTAGGAGAATCTGTATCATGACAGTTGTTTATTCTGGTTGACACCGTCAGGAAAAGTTTCTTCACACCATGCAAGATCAGTTTTTAGAGTTAGATCTGGTTCAGGTTTTAGGGTGAAGTCCTTTCAGTGATCCTGGGAGCTCACTAAAATCGAGCCTTGTAGAACAGCACTAGTGATGGGTCGTGACCCTGATGTAACTTCATTTGATACAACCCTTTGTTCCTGACAGGTGTTTACAGGTGCTTCCGAGTAGGATGAGGTCAAACCTTGTGTGGGGATGCACAAGAAGAGGAAGTCCAGTAGGATCCATCTAAATCTCAGCATGAACAACTGGACAAGTATGACTTACTGACCTTCTACAAGGACAGTCCCCAAGAGACCCACTTGGTCTCTGCTATCAATGATTATTTGTGTGTGCACCTTTAAAAGCCTGCAGTGATTATTAATGACATCTTTCCTACATGTACTCCACACTGTAACTAACTAAAATACAAGAAATCAAAACAGTATTATTTTACTGTATTGTGGATATTGTGGACTGCCTTGATTTCTTTTTTTTTTTTTTTCTTACATTTCATGAAATATTCACTAAATAACATTAGTTTCACATTTGTTTTATCCTTTGTGGTTTTCCTGTGTTTTCAGGTATCCCTGTGACTGTTTTACAAATTTCTCATTGGAGTGTAATTTTTTTCTGAAGTTAATGGGACATTTTTATTCTGCTGTCAACAGCCTGACTAGATGTTAGTTTGTAATTTTCTCTGCAAAATCTCACTGTTCAGAGCTGAGCATCACATCAAGGAAGCACATTCATAGGAGTCTGGAAGTTGATGTGCTTGTATCTTCAGTTGATTTGTATGATTTTTGAGGCAGATAGCAGTATTGACTATTCTGTGGAAAGCACAATGACTACCAGAAACTTTGCTAACTTAAAAGTTGTTTTAATGCTGCTGAGGAGAGATACAAGGAATAGACATAGACATGCAGTGTTTTGCACAATTCACTTTGTTTTCACCACATCCTTTTTCACTGCTGAAAGAGTTTTAAGGATTCAGCCAGTTTATTTTGCAACAGTAGTCAGGTGTTCAAAATTTCAGACTACCAGAAGTTTCCCTATAATTCACATATAAGAATTTCTTCTAAAATAATTTCAAAATAAAGCATGTTTCTTTCTAACATCAGACAAACTCTGCTTGTATATGCAGAAGCACAAGGATATTGCATATCTAATACACATTACACTGTCATAATCTTCCATGTAACCTAGTAGTTCTTTAGGAACAGTAGAGGTAGCAATGGATTCCACAGGCTAGTTGATATATCTCAATTTTGTCAGTTGCCATTGAATATATTTTGCCTAGCTGTCCTATGATAAGCTAAATAGGAGCAGTTGTGTGACTACTTCAGTATATTATTATCTAATATATATACAGGTAACACATAGCTTATCATAACTTGTTTCCAAAAGATAAACAGCTCAAACATTATTGTGTAAAAATTTTTTGAACCTGCTGATGTCTGTCTAATTTATTTTCCTGGATTATTTCTCTTTTGTCTATATCTTGAATACAGAATGATCAGAAATATAAGTGGAATATAATGAGAAAAAAAAAAAACCAACTTGCTATTTTTCTTCTTGTGGAATTAAACATGGCACAGCTGTGGGTAATTTAATACGCAACTTTACATCCTGAACCATATTACTTCCTTCTACTAAAGTGAAGGAACAGTCAGGTCCAAGTCAATGGGACCAGATACACAAATAAGAGGATTAAGATCTGTCTTGCTGCAACAGAAGCTTTTAATCACCTTGCATATGTAGAGACTGCCCTCAACAGGAGATCATGACTAAGAAACCAGATTTTAACATGCAATATTCTAGATCTCAGGGAAGGATAGATATGAAAATTTCAGTTGATGAAACAGTCTGTTCAGCTTCTGTGAGTGGGTTTTTTTAAATATAAGTGCATGCTAGTAAGTAAAAGACCAAATGTTTTGAACACAACGTTTTTTGCTGTATCATTCTTTAGTAACATTAGACTTTCCAAGACATAAGGGATAAATGTACACGTTGAAGAGACAGCCACATAACTACCTTTAGAATTCTAAATCTTTCTAATCAACACACAGAAAATTATAGTAATTATGTTTGTTCTCCCCCATATCAACACAATGTAATGGAAATAATGCTTAGAAAAGCCAACAGTAGGTCATAGTCAATGATTTTACTGTGCTTTTCATTCCTCTCTTCTATGCCATCCTTCAGAGGATTTGATGGGGAAAAATGCTATTATAAAATCAACTTCCCAAGTGATTATTTTCAAGGTATATATTACTACTTCTCTTTGGTAAAGTTTATGGGTTTTTCACATTTTCATTCTCCAGTACAACAGGTTGTCAGCCATTTTGGGGAAGTTGGTTTTTTTTTTGGTTGGTTGGTTGGTTGGTTGGTTGGTTGGGTATTTTTTGCCTACATAGTCCAGCAAAATTATACTTTTACTGCTCTTGTCAGATGGGAAAGAAATAAAGACAGTCATACAACTGTACGGAAGAATCTGTAATGAACTAGTGCTGTAGGCTCTAAAACACTGACTGGCTCCATACTATGCAAGAGGATGCACAAACACACACACAAAAAAAGGCAACTCCATCCCAGAAGACTGAGCATCAGATCTGTGTACTTTGAACAAAATAAGTATTTGGGGGCTTTGGGGTTTCTTCATTTCCAAGAAAGAATACAGTTACCTTATCCTTGCCAAGTACTCTGAGAAAACACATATGCTCTGCATGAGTACACTGCAGTTTCTGCTCAGCACACTTGATATGGTCAGAGCCTAGTGCTATTTCACTGCCTCTCCACATTATCTTATCATGTTGGACTCAATGATCTTTGTGGATACCTTCCAACTCAGAATATTCTGTGAAATCCATTCTGTTTGATTTTAATACAATATCATGAATACAATTTGTATAAAAGTTCTCCTGAACACAAATAACACAAGGAACTTGTTATCCTTTTTATTTTTTTCCTTCCTAAACTTAAGGCAGTGCAACAAATAATACCAGTCTGATGGGAAGTTTCTCTTCATTGAAGGTGCAGAGCAGACATCCAGTCTTCTCTCAGCTGTAATTAAAAAAACCACCTTCTTTATCCAGGAAGCTCTCCCAGAATCATCCTGGTATCAAAGTGATCAAGAGGCCTATTAAATACAAAATACATACATACTTCATGAAGTAAATACTTAAAACTCAGAGATGCTATTCCTTGCTGACTGACTAAACTAGTACAAGTTCTCACTGCATCATTTTTCCTTCCTTTCTTCAATGAAACTTGTATTCTTTCTTCACAGTGAGAAGTGGTACAGGTGGAGAAGATTTTCTTCCTTACCTAAACCTATGACACAGTGATTAGTTCACCCTTTTAAGTTTAAACTTTCTCAGGCTAAAGAAAAGCATGAAACAGGATTTTCATCTTCATCTAACATCCAAGATACTATATGAAAGTCAATTAGCACTAAGTTGGTTCAAATCACCATAACTGCTTATTAAGCAGAATTACCTGTGTGTTAAGTGTACTGAAACAGTATCTCAAGTGACTTGCGAACTCTTCCGTAGAATATGGATCATCAAAACTCACAACTTCCAGGTATGTTCTGAATATGTTCTTAAGCCAAATTGTTGTTGTCTTTACTTGGAAAATTATTATTCAACAATACACCATGGAAAATGTACATATCCATTAATCAGAGTTTTGCTATTTTGAAGTTAGGTATATAAGATCTTGGGGATTTTTATAGTTGTTAGAGTGCACAGCATCACTTCTCTCTTCTGGATGGTCAATATGCTGTACAGCATTTCATATATTTGTGTTACATAATTCATTGTCCTTTAAAAGTTCAACAGAACATACAGACTCTTTAGAGAGATGTTTCTTGGGTTTTTTTCCAGAGCCTTCAATAGCTGTGAAAAGGGGCAGAAGAGCAAAAGTAATGAAATTATTCCACTGACAGCTAAATTAGCTGTTCGTGTATTTCATATTAGCAGAAGTCTGATGGAGAAACTGAAATCTTAAAGTTATTTTTGGAGAAAGAGCATAGAGGGATTAAACGTAAACTCCAAAGAAGATTCCCCTTTAATGCAAATATTTTAATAATGAGAACAAAGGAAAGAAAATTGAAACTGCTTTTCTACATTTGCCTGTGCTCTCTCTCAGCTGAGTGGTAGTGTGCATATATTTTTTATTCTTCTGCTTACATTTGAATTCTGGCCAAGGAGGCAGATAGAGGAATTGTGGCATCTTCCTCAGTATCCTACCCTCTTGCATCTTTTCCTCTGTCAGCCTAATTATCTGAAGAGATGTATTCATCTCTGAAAGGAAAATTATCTAATCCCACCATGCACCATAAACAGAGTTGGGAGATGAATAAATGACTGACAGATTTTTAATGTTGTTTTATATGGTAGATGCTTTGCCCTGCAATCTTAAAGTTTTGGAAATGTACCATTTCAACTACCATTTCATTTCAGAACTCCTTTGTTTAATCAGACAAAGTGATTTACTATGATAAGTAAACAGAGGAGTTATACATTATCAAACTGGCTATTGATATCAGTAAATTTTTTCAACTATGGTTTCCACCCCTGTAAATTATTGCCAAAATACTACTAAACATAGTTGGAAGACATTTCCTTTCCCCGTCTCCCCCCAGTATTTCTGAAAAAGATATTCATAGGACATTTTCCATAATATTGCCACTGTGGTTTGCATCTGCATTCAAATAATGATACATAACAGCTATAAATTTTGGCTGTTTATATCTTATTTCTTTTCCATTTCCTTTCCTTCCCCATTTCCTTTCCTTCCCCATTTCCTTTCCTTTACTTTGCTTTCTTTTTTCCTTTCCTTTCTTTTTTTTAAACCATAAATAGAAACTTTGCTGGATGAATTGTCTTCTTTCCCATTTTTTTCTGTTTTGAAGTGTATTCCATCTAACAAATAAATAAAGAAGTAACTCCTACCTAGTGTCTTAGGAACCTCCAATAGTCCACAAGCCACAAGTTGCAAGAGACTGCACTAAAGTACTTAAAAAACATCTCAATCAATTCCTAACCCATTAGCAATTATCTTTAAGAACTCCCCCGGGACCAGAGAACATAGATGAGTGTAATCTCCTTCCAAAGGAAAACTTTGTGACCAGAACCAAATACATATTAATCCTGAATCCTATAAATATACCAGGGAAAGTACTGAATAATCTGTAAGCACTCAACATACAACAAGGTGATAAAAGAATCAACATCTTGTCAGATGTTTGTATCAAAGCATATTTTGAGACCTAATCACTCTCTGTGAAGTAGTTACTGACATAGAAAATCAAGAATGTGGCATCCTGGTTTAAAACCTGATAAGCATGTTTACATGGTTTGTCTGGCTTCGATAGGAAACTGTAATAGAGATGAACCATACAATAGAGTGGTTATAGGCAAATTAAAAAAACCTTCATACTATATAGATGTAGCATTTATTTAATATTTTTAAGGAGGGTTCAAATGTCCTAAGTCCTATAAAATTCAATATTTTATTAATAATTAATTTTAATTGTAAATGTAATCTTGGAAAAAATCAATGAATGTTGGAATGGGAGAGGCAGTGCCTGTCTCCCATCTTGGAAGGGATCAATAAACAGCACTGAGAGACACCAGAGATGATTCTTAGTTCTGCTTACTTTTGCAGCTGACTCCAGGAAGTAAAATGTCAAGTTTTAAGTACAACATGCTAAAAACATGCAGAGTATTATAGACCAAGAGAGAACAGAAAATAAAACTATGAGCTTTACAAAAATAAGAGAAAGAAAATGTTGAGGTCATTGACAGACAACTTTTGTTCAACAAAGGAAGGACATGCTGAAAATTTATCACTTATGGACATGCTGAGAAGTAACCATTATGGAATTAAATTTACCATTTATAGACCTATGAAGGTTTTTTGTTCTGTATATCTTTTGAAGACAGCATGAGAAATAAACCTCTCAATTTTCAGCAGAACAAATTTTTTTACAGAGCTTTTCAGTCTAAGAATAGAGGTGAGTGCTAAGTGATGGGGACTGTAAAATTCATGTCACAAAAATAAACACAGTTTAGACAGGCATCAGACTAGGAACATCTAGATATATTGTGATCTGATGCAGGATGGGGAAAGGAACCAGAGAAATTCTCTAAGTTATTTTGTCAACCTGTGATTTACCTGTTTCACCCAGAATGACAATTTCTTAAGTATTTTTGTTAACTTGCTCTGAATATTTAAGGTGACTAGCTAAAATTGGTGTTGTCTGCTTGTCCCACATATATTAGTTAGATGAAAACCACTTACATTGTCTGTCAGATATAAGTAGAAGAGAATAGAAAACTCTGCCTTTTGCAAACTGTGTTTAATTTGAATATGCTGTTGAGACATGGAAATAAGTTGGCAGTTTTCAATGGAATGCCATTTATAAGTGTGACATTTATAAATTTTAATATTGAGATGAACATCTACTGCAAGTATACTTTTCCTTCAGCAAGTATGTAAGATACTGTATTACCCTTAGTCCTCTGACCACCTTCTCTGAAAGAAAGTTACCATTACTTGTGCTCAACAGGATAAGTAAACATCATCAAGACTTCTTAGTGTGGATAATATTATTCTGAAACAAATTTACAACACTGGTTTCTTTTAGAGGTATTTATAACCAGTCCACATACTGGAATTTGTTGGAATTTGTGTCCAATTTTGCAAAGTACAAAAACGTCTAGGTCATCTGGCTTTACAGCTGCATGTCAGGTCTAGGAATTGAATGAGTAATTAAAGAAATTTAAATTGGATTGATTCAAAGAATAGATATTTAGTCTGATTGTTTCACCTTGTCATAGTACAACAGCATGATATATTAGCTGCAAACATGATCAAACTTCTTATACTTACTAATTAAGACTGCAGTCTATAAAAATTTATTTGGCTTATTCCAAAATTGTGGGAGTTTTTTGTACTATATTAAAAAAATATGTACTGTCTAACATACATATTTCTTGTGATGTACATGACTATCCCTAGGTACTTCTACTGATTACTTAATTCACTATTTGGATGTGAATTGCAGTGGAGACAATGTTTTTCACTTCTAAATGCATTATTACCTTGCAACTAAGATCTTTTCTGAAGATTTGTCTTTACTGTGATAGCTACAATTTGTTGAATGATATGAGATAAAATCAAATACTAATAAAAAGTACTCTGCATTTCCCTGCAGTTTCTTTAATGTGTCTTGCTTTGTCTTCTCTTTCTAGCTGTTTTTTAGCTCTGTGGAGCAGGAATTATGATATAATATATAATTCATAGAATGCTTTATACACTGTAAGGCTATGGTATATCATATTCCCGTGATCTTGCTCCATTAGGAGAAAACTCTCAAGAGTATGTCATTAGCATGGCAATGATCCCTGAATAAGTACCTTATGTGCAACAAAGGGCTTTATTCACAGAATCTTGGGATGGTGTACTAATTCAGATGGGAAGGGACTTCAGTAAGTCTTTAGTCCAGCCCTCTGATTAAATCCATGAGGACTGTTCTCATTTCTTTTCTTCACCTTTATGAGTACAAGAGTTATGAAGAGGACTAACTTCTTGATTTTCTCAGGAACCAAACGAGGGCTGAGAAGCCTATAGCTCCATGGATTGTCCTTCCTGCCTGTTTTTGGAGATGGGTACTAACAGCTTTTCTCCAGCCACCGGGGACCTTGCATGATCTTCACAACCTTTTAAAAATGACAAAAGTATCCCAGCAATGACATCAGCCAAAGAAATTACATTTCCACACTGAAAGAGTGAGACTCCATTCCAGATGAAGTCTCCTAAATTTAGTCCTGAATAGTAGATGTCCATATAGAAAGTTAGATATTTAATCTCCTCTGATATAAGCACTTTAAATCTTACCTATTAACAGGCAGCTGACTTGCTGCTTGGTTGCCACTGACTGTTTTGACTACTTCTTTAGTTACTACTACCAGTTTTATGCATTATATCTGGTTTAAAAAAAAAAAAAAAGGTAAGAAAAGATTAGTGGATAAATGTGAAATTCAAGAAAAGTCTTCCCCCTCTTCATAAAGAGATATCATACTTGACAAAGTAATTAGTTCTTTGTGAGAGTCATCATACTGATGAAAAAGGTATGGTTTACTCAGATTTCCAAAAAACATTTGACAAGGTTCCTCACCAGCCTTTCTTCAAGAAAGTAACCTACTGTGGGATTAAAAAGACCATTGCATGAAAGAATGTCTCTTAAAAAAAAGAGAAAACAACCAAACCAACAAGCTAGAAGCAAAAGTAGGTGATAATGGTCTATTTTTCCTGTGAAGAGTGATCACTAATGGAGAAAGGTTCCACAGAGATCTGTGCTGGTGCCTGTGCTATTCATAAACACTCCAAGAAATGCAGACAGTGAGGTGATAAAGTCTGCTAATAAAACAGAATGTCTACACAGGACAATTCAGTGCATATATATCTAATGCCCTTAAGGAAAAAATAATCCAAACTTTCCATACACATTCATGCCTCCAAGTGAAAGATACCCTGATTTGTATTACATAACTATGTGAAAACTTCAGCTCAATAATCAGTATCAAAGCAAACCCGAGCATGTTAGGAATTATTAGAAAAAGAAGAGTAGCTTTTGTTGGTTTAGTTTAAAGAGAAGACAACATGTCCCACTATTCAATCCTTATGCCCTCATCTTGAATGATATATAGATATCTGACTCCCCTGTTCAGGAAACGCTATAGTAGTTTTAGATGGAAAAGGCACAGAGAAAAGTGATGGGAATGATTTACTTTTAGACAGTAAGGAACCATTCCCTATGCAAGGAACCACTAAAGAGAAAGGTATTATTCAGTCTGCTAAATTGATATGTGGAGGAGATAGACAAGGAGATACAACAGAGATCTACAAAATCATAAATGACACGGAGAGCATGAATGAGGAAAGATTTGTCACTGCCTTTTCAAATACAAACGTTAGGAAGCATCAGATTAAACTGACAGTGGAGTTCTCTGGAACAACTTACTTTGAATTTCAAGAAGCACCAAAGGCTTCTGAAAGCAGCTTGAAAATCAGAGAAATTAATATGAAACTGATCTGTTGAGAGCTATGACACATGAAAATATACCACTTTTCTCATAGAGCTCATAATCTGTGCATTTATGGGAATGTATTAAAGACCATTTCAGTGAAATACTTTTATTTTCACTAGTGTTTTCCTCACACTTTCACCTATGCACCTATTATTAGCCATCATCACAGACCAGATACCAAATTTGACAAGCTTCTGATTTGATGACTCTTCCAATTACTTCTAACAGTGTATTTTTGGTAACATGATTTCCAGCTGTTTTTGAAATAACAGATTCTGCCATTTGCCTATCTCTTTCTATGTCTCTTATGGTTTTATCCGCTCTCTAAAAGAAAACATAAAAACATTACTACTGAAATTTTCAGGTGATACAACAGAATGTTTTGATTAAAATAGAAAGTCCTTATTTACACATACTGACTTGGATATATTTATAAGCAGAAAAAAAAAAGATAAGGAAAATAAGGAACTCCTAAGTGATAAAGATCTAATTTTTAGGATAGGGTTTCAATAAGTCCTTTGTCATTACTATTCCTCTTGTAGTACAATCAGGAGTTACAGAATTGTTAAAAAAAAGTACTTGAGATGTCTATATATGCAGGTAGTTAAACAGCATCGTACCCTTAAAATACTTGGACACACAGCTTTACAGCCTCTGACTTTGGGCTCATGGCTCTGAGCCTCAGCACCATGGCTAGACACAGAGTCTACTGAATCATTCTAATCATTTTCTGTGTTTTTTATGTCATGTCTGTTGCCATGAGATGGAACACACAGATAATGAAAAAAAACTGGTGTCTTCCACCTGGGCACTCTATACAGAATCCTAATATTTCAACATCCTCATTGATTCCCAGTTCCTTTTGTGGCTTGAATAATTTTTTGGTGTGTGTTTTGTTTTTGTTTGGTTGGTTTTAGTTTTTTTTTTTTTTGTTTTTTTTTTGTTTTTTTTGTTTTTTAACTTATCAGGTAGTTCACCAAAAATCCTCTTTGACTTAGAGATTTGGGAATCACACTTACTTTCGTGTTGCAGTGTGTACGTATCCCTGACTAAACAAATCTCAGAGTGGATCTCGTCATAATGGTCTGTCAATCTTCAGACCTGAAATAATATTTTCTACTATTATTCTGCTTTGGATTTTATTTTTTACCACACCTACTGCTATCTTTTTCTCTATTTTTCTTAAGTAATTAATTCAACTGTGTTTCTCATGTGCTTTTCTACTTGAGTTTACAAAAATAAGAACATGAGATTTCAGCTGATTCCTTCTTATATTTGGATATTTTAGCTTGATCTTTTATTAAAAAATTATTTGCAAGTCTCCCACATTTGTATTAGAATGTTTTTGTTGTTTCTCTGCATTAAAACCGCTTTGATCTTTCTAGTGTGTTTACCACACCATTTCTGTTTTCTCCAATAAAATACACCTATTCTATTCTCTTTACCTAATGTCACAAAATACTCTGAAAAGGTCAAAAGACAGTTACTGTGAGAATCATCCTGTGACAAAGTTTGCATGAAAACAGAAGATAAAGGAAGAGAAGACTAATTTGTGTTACATCCTTGGCATGAGACTAAACCTCTGTGAGACTGTATTCAAGCTGGAGCTAAATTATTTGATGTCCTGGCAATGTCCTGTGGCTACAACATATAGGAACACCAAAGGATGTTAGTACTCCAAATACTTTTTCCACATAAATATAGCTTATTATGAAAATATAAATCAGTATAAAAGTAAGTCTGGTTCTGAAAGGAATGGTGTTGAACACTATTGATTTTTGTCACCTTCATTCTAATAATAGTCTTTGACTTTTGGTCTCTCTGCAAACTGCTTTTTCTTTATATATACATATATATACATATATGTATGTAATCCAAATCTTCATTCATGAAGCCTAGCCATGATGATGATGATGATGTTTGTAGTAAACTACAAGTTGGAGTACACTCTGCTGTTACACTCATCATACTTAAAATTAAGAGTGCTATTAATCTTCATACACAAGAATAATATCACAAGTTAGGGTAAAAATAAAATTTCTGTTCTTGATACTATATTAGTACTATACAGTCAGGAACCATAGTGAATGAACTCCTTTGGGAAACATTCAACTTTGAGCTTTGCTGGATACAAAAAGTATAAAGGACAATAAGGAAGTTTTTATATTCACAATAGCTCATTTGATCATGAAGTAGAAATAGCTGTGAACTATTTTCCTTTGAATTGACTTTAGATTCCTTTGTTCAGTGTAAAAAATAATTAAATTGAGGATTACTAAAATAAAAATTAAGTAGTCAAAGTTTTATGGTTTGCTAGTTCTCTTGTGTACAGAGAACATAAAGTGCTACTAATACAATTAACTTTTCCATGCAAGGGTGAAAAGAGATACAGAATGTGCAAGACAGTGAAGGAGTGAACACATTACTTTCAAGTAACATAGCATGTTTTCTTCTGGAAATCATTCTGAAAACCATACTTCATGTATGATCCCTTGCTGTCTGATTTACAGTGCCACCATTACTCTTACTAAAGTGCCTGCCAGCCTTTTCAATGGCAAAAGAAAGCTACAATTAAAAGTTTTAAAACACTACATTATTTCCCTTCCTTATTTCTAGGGGACAGGAAAAGTCAGAGCAACAGTATTTTTGTTGGAAACAGTTTTTAACTTGGCAACATCTTTGTGTGAATAAACCTGTAGTTTATGTGGGGAAATTCTGATTAAATCAAATATAAAACTCAACTTTTGTAGAAATGGAAAATCTGTAATACTGACACGCTGAAGACATCTCAGTGTATGTTGCAGGAAAATCTTTATTGACTTCAGGAAGCTTTTGACTCAATTTTTATTGTGTAGTGCGCTATGAGGAATTATAAGCAATTATCCTCATGCTCATGTATTCTAAGAAATACAACTATGTAGCATTGATTTGCTGATTGTAAAAACGGCTCTATTCATAAAAGCTTTCTACAAAGTGAATCTAAAAAAAGAAAAAAAACAGCACAATTCTGTGACATCAAAGGATCCCATGCTGAATTGAAAAAGCCCCATTAAACTGTTTTTTGTAATGGTTTGTTAGTGGTTTGGTAAGAGAAATTTGGACAAATGCTGTCTTCTGATACATGTAGTCAGAGTTTGTTTCTTACCAAGCTGCAATGATTTCTTTGATTTCACTGGAAGACTTCTGACTTGTCACTTTCTTAATTCAGGCTTTTTCTTACAGGAGTATTTAAGCAGTGTTTTGGTAAGAATTGGCTTCACAGGAAAAATAATAAAAATGTTTGCATTCTGTCTCAATCAGAAGAACTGCATGAATTGCACTGAGACTTCAAAATCTGGGGGTGTGTCCCCAGTAAAAAAGTAGAAGTGGTAAATAGGCAACATTGGAACACAGGCATAGCAGTTAATCTGTTCTTCATGTTTGTTTCTAGTCTCTTTATTCATAGGTTCTTCATATCAACTGAATTTTGTTATTAATTTGTTTTTGGTTTTGTTCTTTAATGCACAGCAACTCTGGAACCAAAGAACCACAGGTTATTTTACACTCTCCTTCCCTTACTTATATTGAGTAATAAAATGTGTCTTTAGTCTCTGTTTGACTATACCTAGCTAAATTCCAATTAAATTTCTTAATACTTCTGAACCTCACCCCCAAATGACCTTTTCCTTCTGCTATTCAACAACAATATCAGCTGTTCAGCGACAATGTGAGTAAAATGCCATAAGCTGCATCTAAACTCTGTCTCATATTCTGGGAAAATTCAGTCCTATATAGTGAAGCCAATACATATAAAATTGTAGTCTCATGTAGTAAAATAGTTATCAGTCTGTGGAGCTAATGTACACCTGGAGAGGAGACAGTACCAGCATGTGTCACTAATTTCAATCCTCCCATTTGCTTTATGCGTCTATGATTATAATTTTGGAGGTGAATCTTATCATTAAGTATTTTGCTAATAAACATTGTTGCAAGCAGCAAACATTCTTTCATATGAGAGACCAAGATCATAAGTTCTCTAAATCATTTAAAGCAGATTCCCCTTGGTCCCCAAAACATCTATATCCTTTGCACTTTGGCAAAACGGGTGCTAAGCAGGTATTGTAACTGCCTTTGCAGGTGTTGTACATCTGGTAATATACTTTAGCTACTCGATGTAGGCATCAGTGTTAGGGTACATTTTATCATCTTTGTTATCACATTATGAGAAATAAATAGGCAGGTTTATTACAAGCAAAGGAATTAAACAAAGAACACTAACCCAGGGGTATACTTTT
>JAWWEU010000001.1:39387321-39398601 GCA_035583155.1 Acropternis orthonyx | reverse complement strand
ATTTATATCTAATAACAAGTGGTTATAAATGTCAACAAAATTCTTCTATCCTGCCCAAGAAAATCCCCATAAAACTGCTAATTCCTTCTTGCTGTCTGGGGTCTGAATGATCTTAACAGCCTCCTATGGAAACCTGGTGTTTCTAGTATGCTTATTTCGATGGAAAAGACACATGGCAGCTCGGCAACATTAAAATGACCCTGTGAATTACCACGCAGCTAGGTGGCAATAAGTGAACTAATAGCACACACATTTAGCATTTCCTGGTAAGAACAGATATCTCTTAGAGTCTCCAGTTGATTACTGGAAATGCAGAGTTTCTATATCACTTGCAAAAGCACAATTGCAAAAAGCTGTTTTCCTCTTCTTGAAAGCACGCTTTACAAATCACCTTTTGTAGCAATGCCTTTTCCTTTTATGATAATGCTGTTTTCATTACCACTAATTAAGCTTTTATTGCTCTTGTTCTCTCAGCTATTCTATGTTTTTCTTCGGTATTTGATCCATTTAGACCACTTTTAAGTTTCACATGGAAATGCAGACTGTCACAGACTTGCTATCCACCCTGTTACCAGACCATCAGAAATGCGTATCCAAATGAAGTATGGCACACAGCCCAGTCCCACTGAGAGATGGGGTTCATTGGCTTTGGCTTGGCAGTCACACAGATTTGATTTTCAGACTGAATTTGAATCATGGACTGCTGGCTTCAAGGATAAGCATAATGTCCTCAATTTACCTTCATCTTTAACATGCCAAAAAAAGTCTGCCAAAAATCATTCAAAGTTGTCTCCTTACAAATAAGATTTCTTGGAAATTTTACATAACCTAAAAAACATTATATTTTTATCCCAGGAAGATTTATTAATATTCTGATCTTTTTTCCTATTATAAATCTGGAGTGGTGTGCTTTATAAAACAGGCAATTTTACATTTTAAATTAAAAAAAAAAAAAAAGAGGGATGGTAGCTTTCATAGTTTTGTAATAGTAGAATAAGTCTGAAGTAGATGAATTAGTGGAAAAGAGCATGTGACCTAAAAGTCAGACATGAACTATGAATGGATTTATTACATGTCATGCTTTTGCATCTATATATAGAGAACACCACATTACATAAAACATCTATATCTTAATCTTAGCAATACAATAGTCAGTCAAAGAAAATACCAGCACAGAAGGAGTGATTCATCATGTAGCACGTCATATTCCAAGCCTGTCCACTTCTACCCAGAGCAATAAAAAAGAACTCTCCATCAGAGAAGTGTCAGTTTTATTTATACTGATCCCAAAATTACCTTCTGAGCTGTTTGCACTTCAAACTGAGTATGTGCGTCAGTCAGGAAAAGGAAAGCAAACTCTCACAGAGCTGGCACATTTCCAGTATTGCAAGTGAAAGGCAGGAGCGACAGACAAAGAGAATAAGAGTCTAAATTTAACACCAAGCAAATTATTCAATGAGATAAATCTTCCTACAAAGCCTCCATGTAATTGTCAATGTCCTCAATAGGATTCCTGCCCTGATTTATGACCTTTGCAGATGTTATGACCCCACCAGAAATGTCTCCTCCAAAAGTGTATTAGGAATGCAGGAAATAGTGTTAATATTTTAGTGAGTAGTATTCTTGCACCACAAGTCAGAAATAATGGTGTCCCATCCTGGTACCACTGGATGGAGTGCTACAGGTTACTTTGTTATTGTTGGTTGATAGAGAAATTCTCCAAAGCTGAGTCCCCCTGACATCATGACTGTTAAATGTCCCATAGAACATTTCACAACACTAGTGAATTGGCTCCAGATGCTTTACAATATTTACTTCCAGCCATCAATACATTTCTCTTAGGTTCCAGCTGGATATATTTGTCTTCATTTCTGCTCCATAGTCTTGCAAGAAAGTGTCTTCTGAATAGTGATCCCATAGTAAGAGCTACTAAAGCAGTGACATAATTTCATGTGAGTCAGAAGCAAATGCAACAGATATGGTGCATCAAATCAGTGACCAGAAGATATGCACAGGGTGTGAAGGACATGAAAAAGGACCAATTGTTTTTTTATTCTCTACCACTATGTTTGTCCTTCTTTCCTTGGTGAGAAAGTATGAGAGAAATTCCTGTAACAGAATAAATGAAAACTCATTTACAAATTTTGATCATTCAGAAGATAGCCAAACTCAAAAAACTTGCAAATCTGGATATTCCCTGTGATAAAATACAAATATTTCTGAATGAGTAAATAGGTAGGAAAGCTGTTGTTCTGTTTAGGATTTTAAACAAGTTTGGATAGTCCTATGGGTATAACACCGGTTAAGACTTTCAGAAGTTTCAAATGTATTCCCTAAAGATTTATGTCTCCTGCTACGGTATTGTAAATTCACTTTCTGCTTCTACTTTGACTATAAAATAGTGAAAAAACATTTAATTTCCTTCATTTTGTCTTAATCTGTAAATTTTGCTTGAATTTTTGGGTGATACTTTGTGCTAAAAGCACCTTTGCTTAGAACTCTAAAATTCTTGTCTACTGTGAATGTCATAACAAACACATAGGTTTGATTTCTATAAAACTTTAATTTGTATTGTCCAAGTTCCTAAAAATTAACATATTTTAGCTAATGTTAAATTTATTTCAGCTTAGTTTATGTGAACTTGTAACAATTTATTTCATATGTCCCAATAAAGTTTATTAATTTAACTATACTTCAAAAATTGCATGCATTGAAGTCCATTATACTTTCCAGATTTAAAACAAACAAACAAACAAACAAAAAACCAGAAACAAACAAGAAAACAAACCAAAACCCAAAATTACTGTTAATAACTTTCTGAAAGTGTGAGTTTAATATTTAACTGTGGTGAAAAAGAGTCAAGAACACCTGAGTGAGAGCAGAACTGAAAAACAAATAAAAACTATATAACTCTATGAATATACACAAATCACTGGTGCACTCACATTTTGAAAACCTGATGGTGTTCTGGTCATCTTATAAGAAGAGGAACATAGTGCCATCAGTAGCCTGAATGACATGTAAGGCTTCTCTACAAAAATATTAGACTGATTGAGACACTTGAACTCAGACAAGGGATGACTGAGATATAGCAGGGATTTGTAGAAATAATATGAAATGGGTAACTGTATTTTGGTTTTTATGACATGGAAATGAGAGAACATCAAATGGAACGACAAAGAAAATTTTCTGAAATACTCAAAGGGAATACTTTTGTCATTCAATGTTTAAATGGATTGTTGAACCTGTGGCTACAGGATGTTTTGAATGCCAAGAGTATAAATAGATTCAAAAGTTGATTAGGCAAGATAATGCAGTAAAGCTCCACCAAGGACTAATAAACATGGTGGTCTGATTACAGCCTCTGGCTTTAGTTCAGGAGGTCCATGAACCAGAGAGAGTTAAAAAAGCAGTTGTGTGACAGTTCTATTTCATTTGAAGCAGGGAAACTTCAAAGAAAAGTGACAAAAAGGATATTAGAACAGAGATTACCTCTAATTCCTTCAAAGAAAGGAAGGAATGGATCTGGGTCTCTTATTCTTTGGATAGAGTCTCTAATCAGGGAACTAACAGTGGTGCAAGTGTCACACATGGTGTGTGCAATGCTTGCTACAGTAAGTGTGGCATAAATAGCATCAACAGATCCACAGCCACATTGTTGGCCCCAAGTGGACAATTGAAGAAAAAGCCAGGACTGCTCAGATGCCAGATTTCACTTTCCTGGAAAATGTCACTGTTGACAGCAGTCCTTTCCATGCTTGAAGTGCCTCCAAGGTTAGGCATTGGTATGAACAGAATTCCACTTTTGAATGCACAGGTGAAGACTGTACAACTAACATACAGCCTCATATAGAAGAGGAACTGAGTGACAGCAATGCCTTACCCAGCTCCCTCAGTCTTCACCCCCCAAACACTACCAGAAAGCTGTCTGAACTCAAATGCCTTAACTTTGAGCTCAGAGGCTTTAAATAGAAGTTTGATGCTGCTGTTGTCTTTGCAAAACCAGCCCCAAGTCATTAACAGAATAGTGCTCCTCTGCTAACAGCGAAGTACAGCTATGTATTAATAAAAGAGAACAAACAAAAGGAATTAAAAAGTAGTGCATCTCATGCCTAAAATCTTTTATTCAACAATTATTATAAATTTCTTGACCTTTCAAGCTGTAATCTTTTTGTATCCAGAGTTGAAGCTATTTTTATACTGCTGCAAACAAATTTATATCACTGAAAGGTAGTTCAGTGGCACTCAGTCTCCAGTGTATCAGGATGACACTTTTGAAGATGTGATTTCTGCCCATCAGGTTATATGCCCATGTAGCTGATAATATGATGTGACATTCCATAAACTCATCTATCAACCTTCAAATCCTACAACAGAGAAGCTCCAACTGCACCATCACTATTCATTCAGTCATTGGCAGATGCTTCTTAAAAAACAAAGGCATGCAAACAAATAATATCCTCCAAAGATCTTCAACTGATCAAGATACATAGATTCTGAGAGAAAATACCTGTGCGAGGTGTGCCTGGGTAGACAAACTCTGCTCAGTGAAAAAGCTCCAGGAGGAGATAAATAAATCTCCATGACTACCCCATGTCCCTGGGTGCCCTGGCATAACAGAATCACAGAATCATAGAACTATTAAGGTTGAAAATGGCATTGAAGTATTTGATCAAGTCCAACAGTCAGACTAGCACCACTACATATTTACCACTAAACCATTTCCTCAAGTGCCATATCCCCACATTTTTCAACACTTCCAGGCATGGTGACTCCACCATTTCCCTGGGCAACCTGTTCCAATGTTTAACAACTCTTTCTATGAAAAAAAATTCCATAAAAAAATTTCCACAATGTCCACTCAGCTGCTCCTCATAAGACTTGTGCTCCAGACCCTTCACCAGCTTTGATGCCCTTCTCTGAAATGGCTCCAGCACCTCAATGTCTTTCTTATAGTCAGGAGCCCAGAACTGAAGACATGGAGTCCCCATCCCTGGAGGTATTTAAAAGGCAGGTAGATGTGGAACTGAAGAATATGGTCCAGTGGTGAACTTGGCAGTGATGGGCTAATGATTGGATCTGATGATCCTAAAGATCTTTTCCAAACTATATGATTCTATGATCCTATGCACATACACAAATCATTCTGAATGGAAGTTCTGAGAGGACAGAAACACCAGAATAAGAATACTCTGCAAGTATACATATATATGTATTTGTGTGTGTGTATATATATAGATATATATGTGGGTGTGGGGAGGTGGAGTATGAGTATTTTCTTCATCTGTTATTACACACACATTGTAGGCAAAACATTGAACAACAGACCCAATCTGGAATGCCATTTCTTATGCCTTTAGGATATTCTGAAAATTTGATTTGCAGGGATATAAAAAGCTAAATAGTGATATGTTACAGTGTTATAACGCAAAAGTTGCAACACTGATTTAGCCGGAATGTTTCCATACCAATATAAATGTGAAAGTGAGAATGGAATTTGTACAACAAAGCAAATTTCTTGTACTGGTCATGCTGCATCTGGAAGGTTGTTTTTATTGCATATATCTACTTATGAAAAAACAGTGAGTAATTTCAAATACAAATGGAAATATGACTGTGAATAAACAATTTACACATCCAGAGACAGTCTGAACATAATGAAACAGAGTTCTTGACCACTGAAAAGGAGATTTTCAGTAACTTACTACCTACTCTGCAAGTATATGATAACCAACACTCGCAGTTCCTGATCCCTAGATATCCCAACAGGAGCTCATTGCAGCACATTGTTTCCTGCATACTGCTATTACCCAGAGTTCTTTTTACTAGAAATTAAATAATGAATGTAGAATATGAACATTACAATATCCATGTGCTTGTTCTGCCTGGTATAATTTTCTTCATAGTAACTAGCCTGGGGCTGTGTTTTGGATTTGTGCTTTAAACAGTGTTGCTACTTCAGGGAAGTTTTAGTCACTGCTGAGCCGGGATTGCACAGCATCCCAGCCTTTTCTGTTCCTCACCCCATCCCACCAGCAAGGAGTCCGGGAGTGCACCGAGCTCGGATGAGATACAGCCAGGACAACTGACCTCAAGTGATATTCCATCTCACAGAGCACCATGCTCAGCAATAAAATGATGAGACAGGTTGGCAGGGGGCCACTGTTTGGGGACTGGCTGGGCATCAGTCGGTTGGTAGTAAGCAACTTGCATAATTTGTCTTTCTTGGGTTTTATTTCTCTTTTTTATTGTATTTTCATTATATCATCATAATCATCGTTGTAGTAGTAGTAGTAGTAGTAGTATATTTTATTTCAGTTATTGACATGTTTTTGTCTCAACTCATGACTTTTTTTTTGCTTTTATCCTTTAAATTCTCTTTGTTCATCCTGCTTGAGGAGAAGGGAGCAAGTGACTGTGTGGTGTTTAGTTGCCAGCTGGGGTTAAACCATGACAGACTACTCTCAGGTTTAACTCTGGTATGGAGCTGGGATATTCCTGGAGTGCATGCTTACTGATTTTAAATGATTCTGTTCTTTGATTTAATCTTTGACCTGGAGGACAATGGCTCTGTTTCATTATATGAGTTGTTTTAATGAGCTGGACTTGGGAAAGTCATTCATCTACAAGCTGCCTTGGAGATGGGCAATAGAACAATTTTCAGAAGTGAAAAAAAGAAATAAATAGGACAAGAAAGGAAAACATATTTCTTTTGAGATTTTTATTTGCTTATTCTACTTTTCTAAATGTGTCCTCCACAATATTATGTTTAAGGAACTTATTGAATCAATACTCTGATTTCCATAGGTTATACAATAAAGGCTTATTTTTTTTAGTTAACTATGCAAAACTGATGCAAATATCCTAATTAAAAGCTGCTATATTATTTCTTGATCCCAATGGGATATTTGGATAGCTGGAAATATGTATCTTAAAGACAGTGATAGCAAGTTATCTTTTATACTATAGCTGAATGATTAAATAAATCCTAAAATGCAAAAGAGAACTTTTCTCAGGTGTCTTAGAATGGTTGCTAATATTTCCAATGCAGTATGGATGTAGTGGACAGTATCTGCACTACACAGATGAGGTGAAAAATAACAGACAGTGGCAACCTGCTTCATTAGGACAGAATCTTAAGAACCTGATTTATAACCTTAAAAACATTTAAACTGAAAACATCTGATTGACAAGTTAAGGGAGTAGCCTATGCTTGCATTCCAAGTTATCACTACCACAAAAATTCGACAGTTACTGATGAAAAGAGACAATCAAATAACTGAATGCAAGTCCAAAAGAAATGTGAAAAAAAAATATTCCTTACCATCTGAATGGGTTTTTAATTTAAATTTATCTGTTTGACTTCAAGCAGTGCATTTTTTTCCTTTTTATTTCAACAATTTGATATCTTGCAACAAACCAAAGTTCAGTGAAACACACCAAATTACACGTATTTCAGTATTCTTGCACTGGAGAAATGTTTGCTTTCTAAAATAGTGTATTTCTTAGGATATCGCTTTATGTTTTCTTGTTGAAAGTATAAATGTCCTTTACAATTCTCTATAGTGTAAGGCAAATTTCTATGATTAAACTGAGTGTTTAGAATGTCGCTTAACTATCTAATGGCCACTAATCTCTTTACTAATAAGACTAAAACATATGTGATTGCACGATGATCAGTCAATTAGTAATTTCATCTCTACCTTGTAAAAATTTCTCTGTTATGGGGACTGTCAATGTTTAATGCACTATCAGCTCTCTGAGTAACCTGTAATCAGTACAGCCCTGCTCTTGTACTGATTTTGTTTTTCAGAATGTCCACCATGAACCACCAAATCAGATTCTGTAACCTTAGACCTTTCTTTTATTGTTTGCTACTACCAAAAATGATTTGATCTTGTCTTCTTTATAACTGCCATTCAGGTAATTTCAGACATCTTCTAGGTTATCTCTCAATCACCTCTACACCAGACTGATGAAGCTCAGCTTCCTCAGTCTCTCATTTTTCACATGCTCAAGGCTTCTGTCACTGCTGACTCTCTTGGAGTTCATATTTTGCACATCTGTCTTGAAAAGGAGGACCAATACAGACCAAGAGGACCAGATCAGATGTGGCCTCAGCAGTGCCAGCTACTGGTGAACCACAACTTCCCTCCATACAGTAGCAATATTTTTTGAATAGAGTTAAATATATTAGAACTACATTGATATTTGCAATCCAAGCTCCCTGTGGAGCTGAATCTTGTGGTTTAACCCCAGCTGAGCACCACAGTCACTCGCTCACTCTCCCCCACCAGTGGGACAGGCAAGAGAACAAGCAGCGTAAAAGTGAGAAAACTCCTGGGTTGAGATGAAGAGAGTTTAACAGGTAAATCAAAAGCTGTGGCCACAAGCAACATAAAACAAGGAATTAATTCAACACATTCCATCAGCAGATGTTCAGCCATTTCCAGGAAAGCTTCATCATGTGTAACAGTGACTTGGGATGAAAAACATCATTCTAGATGTCTTCTTCTTCCCCTCACCTTTATATTTGGATCATAACACCATATGGTCTGGAATATCCCTTGGATCAGCTGGGGTAAGCTGTCCTGGCTGTGTCCTCTCACAACCCTTTGTGCACCTGCAGCCTCCTTCCTAGTGGAGTGGGATGAGAAGCAGAAAAGGCCTTGACTCTGTGTAAGTGCAGCTCAGCAGTAGCTAAAACATCCCTGAGGTAGCAACAGTTTCCAGCACAAATCCAAAACACTAGTTACTATGAACAAATTTATCTCAGCCCAAACTGGCACAAATCTCTATAATCCTGAGAAGCCTTTCATGAAGTTATTATAAACTACTGAGCCAATAGTTTCCTATCCTATGCCACAGAATCTCTATCCTCCAGGTGCAGAACTTGGCACTGCTGGCTGATGAACTTCTTGAAGTATCAGATCCTGAAGTTGTTGATTGAAAGATTCATCAGTGGATGCAAGCCAGACTGGAAATGCATATGCTTTTCCCTTTGAATACAGATGACCAGACAATCTTCAAGATACTTACCACTTTTTCAGCTTCCAAGTGAGGGGATAGAGATGTTCAAAGCTTAAATAGATTCAATTACATGTATACCATCAAGAAATGTATATTCCTCAACTCTTACCTGGTCACATAGCCAGTCATTTCACTGTAGCCATTCACATTGAACAAGAATGAGTGACCATTTGTGAATCCATCTTAATTATTCCTGATGACTGCCTTTTCCTTCATGCCTTTGGAACTGAACTCAAACAGGAATTGGCTTAATGTTCTTTCCAGGGACTGAGATAATCCTATCATTTTGAAGGTCTCATTTCTGCCTTTCCTACAGAGTGGGGGCCTCCCACTCTCTCTTTTCTTCAGCTTGATTATATCTCTTCCTAATATGAACTTTTTTACTCCAAATGAATCATCACAGCTGAGGTGGTAACAACATCTGTCTCATAAGGTTTTATAATATGAATGCATCTGCTCAAGAAGGCAACAGGTCAGAAGTCTTCTAGACCAGCAGGGATGTTGTTTGCCCAACAGAACAAAACTTCAACTTGTTTAATATAAGGAAACTGAATAACAGGTATGGCATTAGAGAAAGTTGTCCTAATGCTCAGCATGTAAGTTGTAATAGAAAGTAACTTTATTGACTAGAAAAAAGAACAGAGGCATGCTATTTATAACAAGTTTCAACATCTGAGTTGTTTGATAGAATTGGTTTCAGGCAATAAATTATCTGCAAGTTTAAGTTATAATAATAATATAATTATGGTAATATGTTAATAATTGCTAATGTAAGTTTGATGTTAATGAAAAGAGTGATTTGTGTAGGTAATAAGAATTAGACAACCTAATGTATTGATCTCAATGGGTATAAGAATATCTAGGAGAACAAGTATGTAAAGTAGATAAAATAAGGCATGTTTAAAGGAGTGATTCTTCAGAATTTTCCCCAGGGTGGTTTTCATTAAAGGCAGACCACCTGCTTCTGATAGGTCATGTGAAAAGGAAAGAAGATAACAAGCTGAAACCCTACTGGAAAAGAGACACTTTAATTTTAGTGATAAAGAATGTTAACTCAGATCCCTACTTCTGCTGAATTAAATCTCTGATTTTCTTCAACAATCTTACTGTGACTTTTCAGACAAGAGCCTAGTGAGCATTAAAAGCGTTAAAAGCATTAATTGGGGCTCATGGATCTAATTTTATATGACAGTTAAAATTCTTCCCTTACCAGTAACATCTCTGGAAGGTCTACTCACAGGACACTGAAAATGAAATAGGAGATTTATTTTTTTTTTGTGTTGGTCCTTTCATGATAGATGATAAATAAATCAGTACACTCATCTTTATATCAGAAAACACAGTTTTAGGTTCCTAATGGGTTCTAAGTAAGCAGCATAGCTACCAAGCTGTATGAATTTTTTTCAGGTAAGTAATAAAATTAGTCTTTATCCAGGCTGTACCAAACAAACTAAAGTGTACCTAACACTCACTGAAGCATGGACTGGAAATAATCTGCAATATTCACCAAGATATAAGGTCTTTCTAATGTCATTTAAACTATATGGATACATGAAAAATAAGGCAATGAAAAAAAAAGAAAAGAGGGAGTTTTCTAAGACTAATCAGTTTCAAACCTCTACTTTAAATCAAGAAAGCAGGAGGACCTTCTAGCCACAGTAAACTGACTAGAAATCAGTTGGATACAAACTATTTTCTGCTTTTTTGCTTCTCCTGTTTTGGCTTTTGATGTCTTTTCAAAAAACAGCAGAGTTGTAATCTCTCTAAAAAGGAAACAAAATCTGTCAGTACTAGTGCAGAAATTTAGCTACTAAGTCTGATACAGGTATAAATATTTACATCTCTTAAAAATATGCACTCTGTTGAATTTGATTTGATAGTGTTGTTCTTTTAATTGACTGCATTATGTTGATGTCATGCTGTGCTTTAATAACACATATACTACATGAGTTCTAATAAAAAATTAAATATAGTTTTGGAAAGCATAATTCATGAGTTATAAATCTGAATTAATTTTGCCAATCAAATAGGTAATGTCAAATTTTTACCTAGGACAAAATTTATGCTTAATAAACCTGTGTGGAAAATATAAGTTTGTCTCATTAACAGCTTACTTGCTTTTTAGACAAAATGAAAATTTTATGTATAATAACATAACATATACACTGCACAGTACTGTTGGGGATTGCTGGAATATGGACAGCTTTGCCTTTAAGAGGATGCTGCTGCAGGCCTGGGAAAGCAGTGGAA
>JAWWEU010000001.1:39369136-39384927 GCA_035583155.1 Acropternis orthonyx | reverse complement strand
ATTATTATTATTATTATTATTATTATTATTATTATTATTATTATTATTATTATTATTATTATTATTATTATTGCAATAAATTTGCATTTTTAACAGAAAGGAAGGATAAGGAAATACAGGAATTAGCCAAAGAAAAGAAAGAAAGATAAGGAAATGTAAGAATTATCCACAACTGTTCACAGTTCTGACTCAAATCCAGCCTGAAAGTTAAAGGCATGGTCATATTTCAGAATGTTTCTATTCTAGACTCTTGTCATAATGACAGAAATTAAGATTAACACTAAGGTGTGAATAGCCCAGTTACATTTAACATCTAAGAAACACACAAACAAAGCACTGAGGGAGAAGCAATAAATTAAAATATTTCCAGGTGCATACTCCAAAATTAGTAAAAAGTAAGATTTTGAATGTAACCCCAACTTGACACTCTACACTTACTCATTATAATAACAACCTGTGCATGGTTGCATTGTATTTTGCTAATGGCCAGCCCCAAATCAGAGCAACTACACACAGAAGAGGTGAAAAGCCCACACTGCAGGAGTGTGACTCGCCCAGAATCAAAATGGACCACTGATGAAGTCCAGTTTCTTTGGGAAGCAACCAGCAATTAAAATTATTAAATCTTCTTTCTTTCAGCTCCTGCTTTATTAACTGTGTATCTTCATTTTCTGGAGAAAAATACATGGATATCCTACAGCCAACAGTCTCTTTCATTATAAAGCTTGATTGGCAGTCTGTGAACTGAATGAGGAAAGAATGCTATCAAAAAAATTGCATGTGCTAATGTAATTATTGATGGCAATACTTACATCTAAGACAGACTAATTAAGGCTGTATAGGCAACCTTAATTCTGACATTTTTCTAACTTCTGAGTAATTGGCCTTGCAATCACAACACTCCTGAAGTATCAATTATAATTAGCTTTTACAAACATGAAAAAAAAACCCCAGTGTTGCTGGGGCCGGGGAGGGGGGGGCGCGGGGGGGAGGGAAGAGAAGAAATCTTTTCCTCTGGAGAAAAGCTGTGTATTTTTGAGAGTCAAATCTTTCAGAACCACGATTCAGAAGGCTGCAAGATGACCCAACTACCCCAGACAGGCTTGGTACCATTAATAAATCCTATATGGAGCAGTTGTTAGAAAGTGAATAAACATCAGCACTGAGAGTTTTCCCAGATATTTATTGTTGAAATGTAGGGATTAAGGATGCCTAGGGGCAATCCAGGCTTGATACAATTGTTGCTGTTCCCAGGTTCTGCTGCTCTTGTGGCGTCTCTATATTCCTCTCTCTGCCTTTCATATCCAAGTTCCTTCCCCTGCTATTGGTTTTTATGTTTACACATTTTCCTGGGCCTCTGTCCTTGCACCTCTTCTTCTGAGCTGTGGAGTGGCTGTTTCTTTCTGCTCCAAGCTGCCTGTTCTTGCTGAATACTCCACTAAAGTGTAATTTTGGAGTAAGTTTTGGGTTTATTTTGGCACTGGTCTACTTTCATATGGAGCACAGTAGATAGAACCACAGCGTCACCTGTCAAAACATAAAAACCTTGCCTCCCTGTCAATATGTCACAATATTTCTTTTCTTTCTGGTGTTTTTAATGTGACCCTGAAATATCTCTCTAATCTCAGTGTAAGAACCTTTTTACTCATGTTTTATTTATTTTTAAATAATTCAGAAACTTGAGATAGAAAGTTTCAGTATATATCTTGGAGCATCATAAACTCACTATGTAATTATTATAATGCAAGCTTATATATTTAAAAAAAAAAAAAAGGTTCACTGAGCAGTGCTTCAGAATCAGTATCTCGATCTCTTTTCCACAGACAGTCATAAGCAGAATGTTCTCATTAAAATAATAACAGTGAGTTGTAATTAGTAGACAAAAATTTAACTCTCATTTTTTGAAAGGCACAGAAATGAAATATTCTAACAGAAATATTTCTTAAATAAATGAAATATCTTTTTGCATAGATGAATTCCTACTGACAGTGACCAATCTTGTTTCAGTTCAATCTCTGCCTAACCTAATTTAACCTAACCTAACCTTGGTTTCTCTGCTAGCAACCAAACTTAAATAGTTTTTCTCAAAAGACTAAGTAGTATTTCAGCCTAAGGAATCATAGCAATAAAACAGAATCTGCTCTGCCCAAAGTAACTTTGCTTTGGAAGAGATGAATAAAACAAAGACACCATTCTGGAATCCTGGTATAAGTCAGTTTTGATGTTATAATATTAGAGGAAAAAATTCCACAAGGAACTATGTGATACAGCCAAGACATTCTTAATAAGCAGTATCAGAGTTCTTCACCACATACTGCCCAGGGAGAACACCTTCTTCAGAATTAATGAATATAAAAAAGTAATAAATTAATTTAGAGTTAGCATTTTCTTGCCATTAAAACAATGAGATTCTGGTGCATTTGCAAACGTTATATATGTATACAAGTGCATGTGCAGCAGGCTTTAAGTCCCCAGGGCACATATTTATATTTGAGCTTCTTGCCCTGGGCTTCCCTTAACAGTAAGAAGGAGGCAATTCTGGGGCACAGTTCGTCTCTTACTAGCTTAAACCTCTAAAAAAGAGCCATACCTATTTAGCAGGGTCAGGTGTAGTCATCTATGTTGTAAACTACATTAAACTCTGATGTCATAAAGGCCTTTTTTTTTCCAGATAAGCCCTCAAAAGGCTATTCAAATTTTCACTGACTCTTTATATCTGTTTGATTTTTGGTGCTGGTGGTTTTTTGGTTTTGTTGGGGGGTTTTTTTGTGGTTTTTTTTTTTTTTTTTTTTTTTTTTTTAACATTAATCAGAAGCAGTGACTGGAATATTCCTCAGTATCAAATTCTCGTTACTCAGGGAAAATTAAAGAGATCATCTGATAAACTTGATACTCAGTCTTTTTAAATCTCTTTATTTATAGTTTAAAGAGTTAGCTTAAAGCAATGGAAAGTAAAGACTAAGATTAATTTCAAATTTGAACAAGATTAGAAAAATTTAAGTAAAAAATGAATTGTAAATTTTCTTCACTCTATTGTATTTACTATTGAAAAGAGGGGAAAACAGAAGAAAGTGGGTAGGTAAAAAGCATATCTCTAAAAAGTATTTTTAAAAACTGTTGAAAATTTTCCATGGCATGTTGTTTTCCATTACATTTTTCAAGAAATTCTAGCTATTCTAGGTTTTCAAAATATGTTTTCCCAAGATAGAGATGCTTTACATATGGCACGGATAGCTGTGGATCAAAGTCTTCCCTCTACTGTTCATACCATATAGAGCAACAGCTAAAGTAGCATCAGAAGGCAAAGATCTACAGAATTACTGTGATTAAAAGAGGGCTGTGAAGTAGTAAATAAAAAACATTGATAAGAATGAGAAAAATAAATCAGCTTATATTGAACTGATCACTATATGTGAATTAGACAAACAGGAGAGCACCTATAAGTTAACTTATGAATATAAAACTGAGTTATGTTGCTTTGGGTTAGCTTTGCCAACAGCTAAACTCTCACCCAGCTTCACATTCATTCCCCTCTTCCACAGGATGGGCTGCTATGAGGAAAGTTAAATCCATCCCATCCAGACCCAGCAAGCACATCTACAGAAAACATTCTAAACACATTTGGCAGAACAGTATTTTTTATTTGAGAGACTTTCCAGACAAAATGTTGAAGATTTTGTATTTTTTGATTCTTGCTTTGAATCTGCAAGAACACTAGGTATCTCCACATCAATTAATGACAGCCTGTGACTTTACAAATGACCACTGACATAAAAATAAAGACTATACTCAACTACTTAGAAATTAAGGCTGATGTGCTATATTAACTAACAATAAATAAACCTTGTCTTAATGTACAAAATTTTTAGCACTTAAGAAGATATTAAGAAGATAATAGAGTAACATTTAATGGTGCAATTTCTCTGGGGGAAAATAAAGAATACTGTTGCAAGAAATAGAGTGAGCTAGTTAATTTTACAAATTTACTTATGAAATGTCAATTCCTGCCCCAAAAATTCATTGCAATACTGCAGAAGAAATTGGAGGTGAAATTTTCCTTGGAGCAAACTTAAGAGCATGCACAAGAAATAGTGGAGCATGTAGATTGAGAAAGACGCAAATAACTTGCTCCAGTGTAGAGCATAGGAATACTCTGGCAGCCTGTCTTATTTATGGAAAAAGGTCTCAATAGCTAGAGGACATGGTGTCAGAAGGTATGCCCACATGTAGAGTGGGCAATGTAAATAGTTCTTTCAGTGTCTGTATCTTCTTCACAACTTCTCTCCTTTTAGTACACTCTCCAGTCTGAGTCTACTAGTCATTCAATGGTAATTTATAAATTGTTTCTCTATTGACTGTAATGGCAGAAGATTAAAGATCCTCAGTGTGTGTGGCAGCAAAAGAAAAGTAAAGTTTTCTTTTAAGATTAACTTTCCTCATAGTTATGCTGTTTCTTTGGAGTGTTTTTTAAGTAAATAACAAATGGTTCACTAACCTAGTAATAATTTAGAGCACTCACATCATGTCTGTTTGAGTCCACTCAACAGCTCCATTGTGGGAATGAAATACAGCTGTGTGAACAAATCTGCATGGGTAGAGTAAATGAGTGGATAGGAGGCTCACTTGGTTCTGGGGGGTTGCATATTACAGAAGAAAACAGTAAGAGCATACTTGATCAGAACAAGGGTCGGTTTGCTGCACAGTCTGTCTTTGACAATAGGAAGTGGCAGCTAATTGGACAGAACCTGTGAGAACCAGGCAAGCCTTTAAGATACAGGCTTATTCTATTTTTTTCCTGCTCTAAACTCCTAGATTTCAAGAAACTGCCTAGGGATTTCTGAAACCAGAGATACTTTTGTTTGCTAAAATTTGAATGTGTTTTTCTTCCAGGAGTTTGTTGTATGAACTGATTTGCACTTTTGACATCTGGAATGCTGCTTGGCAGTTTCCACAGTGTGTGTATTCAGGTAAAAATACATTTCTTGTTTGTTTGTTTCAACCTTGCTCAGTGATGATGTCATTTGATGATCCCTAGTTGTTGTACTGTTAGAAAAAAAAGGAGTGTTTTCTGCTCTTATATCCAGTGTTTTCTACTCTTATCCTGGGACTTGAAGTCCCAGCTAAATTCAATCCTACAGGATTCACGTATTTCTGAAATAAAATTTCAGTTGCTATAACATTTTGTTACAATTAACATATTTTTTTTCCATAGAATACCAGATTGATATTCAGGAAAATTATTTTTCATGTTGGTCCAGCCTACCCTCAAAAGAAAGAAATTTGCATGAAGATTGGTATAATGACAGTTTCAAATTTGTTGTTAGAATTACCTGTCAGATACTTAGACAGAATCAGTTTAAGGATGTTCATTCTTTTACCATAAATAAATAAATAAATAAATAAATAAATAAATAAATAAATAAATAAATAAATAAATAAAACCTTTCCAATTTTAGCTTTTGGGGGAAAAAAAGATATTTTCATGCATTTGCAAGAAATAATAGCACCATTCAGAAGCACTCAATGCAATATTTCCTAAGTGCAATCTAAGGCATTGCAAAATCCAGTTTCAGATAAAAATATATTGTTTTTTATCCTATAAATAAGTAGTTGTTCTATGGCAAGCTATCTCAATAAATTTTATCCATAACCCTTTGAAAATTGCAAAGAAAAGACAGAACTGTCTGATTGTATTCAGTATGAACAGAGAAGTTAAAATGATCATGACATACGGTAATCTTCCTTAATATTCCTTTTAGCTTTCCTGCCTAACTCTGCCTTGTCCAGAAATTCTTATCATTTGCAATGCTGTACAAAAGTATTTTCTGTACTTCTAGTGCAATTTTGAAACAAATCCAGAAGCCTGGGAAATCTGTAGATTTCCATTTTGGGGCAAATAACCACTCTTTAACTCTTCTCTCCTACCTTCTCTGTCTTATGTAGCTAAACAACTACTTTTCACAATACATATAAGTGCATTGAAAGGCTCAATAATATACAAGTTCAGGATATTAAGTTTTAAATATTAAAGACAGGGAAGTGTTGGTAAATTAATTGCCTGCATCTACTGTCAGTTGCTTCAAATTCATAAAGGGTTTTATTACTAAAAGACATTTTAAAAAATAGTGGTTTGTCTCTAACAACTCTACCATGATTGATTTAATGATACAAAATATCAAAATTAATATAAAGGAAAACCTGTCAAAATTCTGGGTTGTCTAAATCTGTCCTCTTGCTTAGACTTAGATTCCTAGTATCAGCACAAATTTTAATTTATTTCACAATGATCACTGTAAAGTTTCTCATCGTTGTTTCTTCTGAAGTATTATTTGAACCTGAGATAGCAGCTGTAAGAACTCTCAACTACTTCCATGAGATTTTGCCTTGTTCTTAGGCATTGTTCTTCTGTTATTCAGAGTGCTGTAGGAAAAGCAAGGAAAAGAACAAGGCTGTGAAGTGACATTTCAGAACTGACTGTCTCAAGGAAGTATCAGGTATCTCCTGTATGACTCTGAGTAACCTTCTTTCTTGCTCCTCTGATACCCCACCACGAACCTTGCTGGTTGACCTTGGGGTGCCACCCAGCACACCACACTCACAGCTCTGCCAGGAGCACATCCATTCACATACTGTTGCTAAAAGTAATGCATAGTAAGAATGCACACAGTGAGAATAAAACAGAGGGATTTTGCATAAGTGCATGTATCACACAAGTGAGACACAGATTATCTAGTGAGCAAGAGACATTTCCATGGACAGTCTTGCATCCCAACCACTGTGTAGCAGTCTGTATGAGAGCCTCCCTGGTCAGCTGGTTGGGAATAAACATGCTTACTGGAGTAAATAAGTGAGAAAGTATAAAAGGAGCTACAGTCTTTGCCAGGTTTCTCAAATCTCTGCCTAAAGAGCATCTGTATCACAAAGGGTGCAAGTCATCCTAAACAAAGCAAGCAAAATCATATATGTGTGGTTAGTTTCCAGCACTGGATGATATAACAGGAAAGAAGGTGGATTTAACAGCACATATTGCAAAGAATCATGAGAAACTTTTGGAATTCAATATTTAAAAAATAATATGCAAGAAAACCAGACCTTGTAAACTTGGAATGATTAAGGTTAAGCTTTTTTAAGAAAATTTGAAATTTGTATATAATTTTGTATTTCAAGATATTAATATTTCAAAAAATAACACTAAATACCCAAAAAAGGTATAATAAAATCTTTAGAGATGATACCCAGAATGAAAGAATGATAGTCCTATTACAAGAATTCTTGTGGAAACACTTTTGAGTGGTATGTCAGATGGTCATTTTAAATACTACCATGTTGCCTTCTGGTACAAACTCTATCCAGCTTGGGTGAAAATTTTAATGAAATACAAGATTTTGGATTATAGAAATATGGAACTTTACACACAATGGTTAAATAAAAGAAGTGGTGAAGAAGAAACCTCTGTGTTTACTCTAGTTTGATGTACACTTTACTGCCTACATATCACAGAATAGATAAAAATTCTTTCTCCTGGATGGAGACCCCCATTTAAATCCAAAGTACTGTGAATCAGAGACACTCGGTGGAAGAGTGCAAACAGGTCTACAAAAAAGTGATTTTACTCACTTAGGCTTAGAGGAGAATGTTGGATTTGGGAAACAGTTAAGAAATAACCATTCTAGATGTAAAGGCTATTCTGTAGCTCATATTCTGCACATGAAATTGCTGACATAATTTGCTGTTGTAATTTCTATCTTTGTTGAATGCCAACAAGATCCATTCATGTGTTGTGAAATAAACAGACTGGCCTGAATATTGCAAAGGAATTAATGAATATAATCTCTATTGGGTAAAAGAGATGAGATTTTTATTACAAAATCTGTTATAAATTGTTAGAACTGTAGTATAACTGCTATTCCCACCTTTTTCTATGAGGCTTGTAAAGATGTTACACTGTCTAATAAACTCTTAAAATCTCACTAACAAATCGATATTAATTTTTTACTAGTCTGAATCAAAACTAGTATATATGCTGTGGATATTCAACTCAAACCTATCTTTGAACTTTTAAATTTTACCTGGGCCCGGGCCCAGGAACTATCTTACTTTGCAAGTGCATAGTTCTATTTTTCTTTTTCTTTAAATTGAGTGTGAATAAAAACTTTTTTTCCTCTTTATTAATCCAAAACCTTGAAATTGTGTTCTTCCATAACCCTTTCTGTTGTCAGATACTAAAATAAAATAAATCATTGTCCTGTGAAGAACAGCATTTTCTTAGTGAAGGTCAGTCGTGACATTTAGACAAAAAAGGCTTCCTATTTACAGGCTAGATATGACAAAAAATGGTTGTAATTTTTTTTTTATGTGTTTGTTTATTTCTTCCCAAAGGACATTTGCATGTTTTTGAAAATAGGAAAAACAATGGCACTTTTCCTTTGCTGCAAGATCTTGCGGTCTAAGAAATAATACAGAAAGGTGTTTGAAGGAAGAAGGGAATTAGCGTAATTGCCACATGACTCCTCCTTTATGTAGTGTTCTACAGTGTGTTAGAAAGAGCCAGTGAGACTTGTTTTTATTTTGAGATAAAGAAAAAGTACTGTCAGATATCCTTACCTTCCAAATCCCAACTTTGCAAATCCCACTGGAGTCAATAGGAGTCAAGTGACAAATTCTCACAGACCCATAGCGCAGTGTCTCTGGAAAACTCACTGATCCTTTTGCTCCAAGTTATGACTAAAGGAGAATATTGGCTATTTTTGGGAGCCCAGATTATGGTCCTGCTCCATGCTGGACTGCTACAACAGCCTCATATAAAAAGTAAACTTTATAGCTCAAATTGGATCACATTCTATTCATATGCACATACTTTCAAAGCAACTCTAAGTTTGGTTATACATTTCTAGGAAAAAAAACCGCAATTTATAGTCTGATTTGAACTGAGTTGTGTATCATATATGCATCAAAAAAGTCAAGTGACTGGTTGGGGTTTTTTAATGGAGACTTTTCTTTTACCTGTTAAACCATTATTTTGATTCAATATGAAACCAGTTCTCATGACCATGGTATTTTACTCTCCAACTAGCGAAGTAAAAGCAAACAACATTAAACTATGAACTAAAATGTGACCTATAAAATCTTGAATTACACCTAAGTGACAACACAGAAAACATTAACAAGAAAAAAATAAAAAATTATTAAATTCTCATGTCAATTTAAATTGCAGAAAACATCAATAATTGTGTAGATTATTGAGTATAAAAACCAGGAGCTAATACTAATTTGGTTTTAGTACTGTGTACTGATTACTATATTAACAATTTATACAACTAATTAACCATAATTACTTGAATTGCAGTAACTGCAACTGGGTGTTAACTGATGCAGTTTACTGTGAGAAGCAATATTAAAAATCTTTCGGTTTACCTCATATCTTCTTTTGCAGTCTAACATTGTAAAAGAATTTTTTCCAAACTATTGACCTGTAAATGCAAATTACATCAAGATCCTGACTAGCTACTATGAGCAGTCTTCATAGTAGACTGCTCTCACATACTGAAGAATAGGACAATTCAAAGGTGCTCAGTCCATCAGAAGAAAGAATGTGCCTAAATTTGTAACTGCAGTACAGCTGGCAAGAGGTAGCAGACCTAAATTCTTGAAAAAACCCCACATTCCTGCTGGAATGAGGAAACTGGAATGAGACATTGAGGTGTGACTTTTTTCTGAATGTTTCCTTTCTAGGTGCCAGTGGTTAGTTCAGTGTCTAGCTAAAGTACTCCACTGAAGATAAAGTTGCATCTGAAGCTTTTGGCAGCTAGCCTGTGGTGCAGCAAAGTGGCTGAGGTCCATCTCTTAATCAAGGGCCACAGCAAGAAAAGAGGAGCTTCACAGATTCTCAGAAACTTGACAAGATGTTTAGTTGCACCAATGGCACAGGAAAGGCTGAAAGCCTCTCACAGGAAATACACTGGAAAATACGAGTCGGTGACTTGCAATATAAATACTTTTTTATAACATCTGCTGTCAGTAGACAAAAACAATACAGCTTATTTTATCAATGTGAGTGAAGGTCAAACTTTATGGCTACTTGACCTCCAAAGACATCTAGAACTTAAGTCCATGGTGGAAGCCGAGAAATCAATTAAAGGTAATGTTCCCTCCGTGTTAACACATTTCTTCATGTTTGTATATTGTTGCTCTTATCTACATCACACCCACCAGAAATGCAATGGAAATGCTTCTCTTGTCTAGTCAAAGAAATAAAATAACAAAGTTTAAACTAAAGAATAATTATGAACTGTTCAACATACACAGTAGCTCTGCTAGAGTTGATTATGACCTGTATTGAGCTAGTCTTAACCTATGTATAAAAATGAGATGTTCTGTCTTCTGAGCTACCTGAGTGCGCAAAGACTAATTTTCAAACTGAATTGCATCTTAATTGGGGAATGAGGGGGCCGGGGGTGTGTCTCTGTATTTTGGATACTTCCAGATAAACAGAAGTTTTCAGTGTTCAGTTTTGGCCATGGGCTCCCAATTCCTTTGTAGATCTGCCTACGAGTGTCTCTGGATTTTAAGTAGGCACTTTTTTAATACTGAAAAGCATTTCATTATGCAGGCAGACTTAAAATTTTGCTAATGTTCTCTGACACTTTCAACTGATTTATGTCTTTAAATACAAAATAATGATCTATCTTTTAAAATATAAATGAAATAAATCATCAATAAAACCCCCACACTAATAAAACCCAAGTAGAGTATATTAGTGAAAATCCATCTTCATTTTAAAAAAAGCAATTCAGACAAGGAGACCTTCTAAACACATCGATGGTAGATTCTATTGCTCTTCTGAAATTTAATAGCTAAGGGTCATCTCTTCTTGTTTATCTTCTTTACATTGTAAATGGCTATTTTTATTGATGGGCTCTAAATTATGGAATGGACATCATGTGCTTTTATCAGAAATCATGGAGTATGGGCTTTCTGTAATTATAAAATTTTATTAATGACCTCTAAGTTTTTTAGTAGGCATGAGCCAGAAAAACAAATGATATAATTTTTACACACAGTAAAAATAAGAGCATGCAGAAAATACAGATGTGTATCAAGTTCTTGATATATATGGCACCTGGAACAGCTGCTACTCATCTGAGAGTTTTCTAAGGGAGTTTGACATAGACTGACTGTCAGACCCCCACCCAGTGACTTTCTCACTGCCCATTTCTCAATGTAATGGGGAAAGAAAATATGACAGAAAAACTCAGGAGCTGAGATAAAAGTAGTTTATTAGTGGTTTATTGTTCATTTTTATGGGCTGTTATGAGGAAAGTTAACTCCACTCCAACCAGACCCAGTATATAAATATATCTAAAGCAATCAATTACATGCTGTAATTCACTCTAACAGTAGAATAAGGAAGGTAATAATCGATCTTAAACTGGTATAACAAATAATTCACAAAGAATTGTTTAGAAAGATTTTCAACACTAATAGAAGAGCCAATTCAGGGTTTCTTAGCATTGTAGGCAGTTAAATTTTGACACTGCAAGGATGCAAATCAGATTAGTAAACCATGGAGAGACAGTCTGTCCTTTGCCTGTCACTGATATATCGAGTACAGTTGGTCAGATGTGGCAGCCTGAGAGCTGGGACTGTGAATTCTGTGGTGGCCTTCAAGTACCCAAGGCCTTGTGTGCTCAGACCCTTCACCCAGGAGTAAGAAGAACAGCATACCCACCTCTCTTTGAGTGTGGCGTAGGTAGAGTAGGCAGGAGCAATTACCTCCCCTCCTGGAGTGGTTTAGAATCAAAGTTTGGAAAAGACTTTTAAGACCATTGAATCCAACCCTAAAAAACCTTCATGGTTTACCACATTCCTTTTAGAACTAGGCTCAAACCGTCTAAAGCTTATGACTTAAGAACTGAGGCAAACACTAGATTTGGGACAGGGACCTTATATAATTCCTTGTATATATTTATGAAGCTCCATCCTAAAACTGTTCAGAAGGAATGTTATGGCAAGCCATTCTTCTGCCTTCAGCAGTGATAAGTAATCTGCTTTTAATTTCCACATCAAATTAATTTCTGGCCCTTTCATACCAATTTCCTCACTTTTGGACTTCAGTGCAATATCTCTCATTTAGCCAGTTATGTAGTTATTGGACTCCCAGAGGCACAAGTCTACTGGAGGACTTGAGAGAAAAGGAGTTTGGGGAATTTTAGTCCTGCCTTGCTACTGACACATGGTAATACATGTTTCCAGGTCACCTGACATTAACATGAACACAAAACTAACCATCTTCATCAGAGATCAGGGCTGCACTGATACCTGCAAAATATATTTCTAGTAGCCTTAAACATTTTTTTTCCCCCTTGATTTTCTAGGGATATTATTGACAGCAAATATGGTTTTCTGAATATCACCCAGATGTTAGGGCAAAATGTTGGCACTTCACTGAGAAAGTTCAGCATTTTCAAGCACACCTGGATCCAGCACTGGGAGCCAAGATGAGGCCATCGCACCTTCTGCTGTGATAAAGAAACGACAGCTTGAAAATGTCATTCCTGAAAGAGCTGTTAGTTTTGGCATTTCACGCTTTGCTCTAGTTGAAATTAAGACAACAGAAAAAAAAAGTATTTGTTTTGTATTTTCTCTTCAGGATTATGCACATGATACTTGCAATATGCATTTCTTCTGAAGTATAACATACAGCTCCATAGGGTAGGGAGACAGAGACTAAATTAAATAATTCAGAAACTCAAGGAAGTGAAACACCAAATAAAAGAATCAAAAAAGCAAAGTAGCCTCACTGGACTGAAGAAAGAGAGATAACAGATTTCTTCTACTCTCTTTTTTTTTTAAGTAGTTTTTATTGTATCAAAAATTACTTGTAAATGACTGAAGTACAGTTAAATAGAGCAAATATTTCTCAGATTAAAATAATATGAAAAGTGGGATTTAAATCGTCTAGATGTAACTACACAAAAAAAAAAAAAAAAAAAAAAAAAAAGAAAGAAAGAAAAAAGTTAATCTTCAAATTTACCTAGTCATCCAGACTATTTCCACAGTGAAGAAAAGAAGTAGGTATCATCCATGAGTAGTTTACACAAATTATGTTAGATGTCTAGGGCGTAGGAAAGTCGGATTGATGACTAATCTAGCTCTTGAGTGGAGTGAATAAGTAAGATGAATCTGATCACTTATTTGAAGAATGGACCTTTTTTTTTTTTTTTGCCTTTTTTTTTCCTTAATAGTCATATCTTTTTATAGACTCTTTGTCTCAGTATTATTTTCTGATTTCCCCCCATTGTGGCCCTTTGGGTGATATTAAAAATCCCACAGAAGTTAAATATTATTCATTAGAATTCAACACATATCATGGTTTACTTTATATTAATTAAATTTAAAATTGGAAACTTGCAAATTATTTATCAGGTATGCAAATATATGTTGTGACACTGAATGTTTGGTTTGAAAGTACCTAATGAAAGCACACGAAGTACAAAATTTTAAAAATTAGCAGTCTTTTAGCCATGCTATGACTTCCATTTGTCATGGTTGTCTCATAAGTCTTTCATAACCTCTGCATAAAATAATCAAAGACCTCAGTGCTGCTGTAGAAAAAGTGTGTATCTTGACAGGAACTGCTAGCACATGCACATGCAATCACAGTAGAAAAGTGATTAGAGAGATGTTAAAGAAGCTACTTGCACTCTCTGATGTTAGGCATCTGTCTTAGCTAAAGGCTCTGTTGTCAAGAAAGGATGTTGTTGCTTGAGACAGCTGATGAAGCAGCTACCCTTTCCTGCCCATTTTAACTGCTGCAGAGATCTCTGAGCAATTTGCAAACTGCCTCTTGATTGTAGGCTAAGTTTGGTTAGGTTTTTTTCCTTCAGAAAATTGCACTGTAAATTCTTGGTACTCAGGATTTGATTAATGTCCATTTCAGAAGTCCCTGCAGCAAGCGTAAAGCACAGATGGAGGCTGGACACCCATCTGAGTTAAGCCATTCCCACCCATCAATCATGATCTGCTGTTTATACCACGATGTCTTAAGGAAAGCTGGTATCTGTGATATCTTACTGTAAGAAGCTGAGAGGTTCAGAAATTGATTAATGAGCAGGTCCGGAGTCCATCAAGTGAGAGCAAGACAGAGAGGTGGGTGTACCTTTCTAAGACAAGCTCTCACCATTCATCCGTCAGAGCCCTATGTTAGCAAAGTCTCTTCAGTTTCCCCCTTCAGTCAATGGAGAAAATGGCTTCTCTTAGGGTGAACTAGAGCTGGGAACTAACTCAGCTGCACTCAAGCAGAACCTGTTTCTTCCCTTTGACAAGAGGACTGGAAAGTTACTGTACTTAAACACAGGTGTTAGACCTTGTGAGTACTCCTTAAGAACAAATAAATGGTTCTTTGGAATCTTGGAGAAATATGTTGAAAGGGCAATTTCTTCATAAACAGCTTAACAAGTGGCTACACACTGCATCCATTCTACAAATACAGTGAACAATGCATTTCGGTCACTACATACCTCAGCTTTTCCTGGAGAGTATATCAAAGAGTAATGAAGAAAAATGTGGAGAAGACAGGTGGTTTCACCTTACTCCTTTTCCACTGCAAAGCCTAGCAAGAACCAGATAATGCTAATAGACTGATAATGCTAGGAAATATATTTGGTTTTGTAGTCCTCTTTTATATTGGCAAATCTATAGTGGACTTTTGAGTTCTATTCAGGTCATTCAGGACCAACAAAATAAGAAGTGATTCTGACCTGGAGCAAGCAAGCCACTTTCTGATGCTGAATTTCCCATGCCTGTCTGTTTCCATTCTGATTGAGAATGTGGAGTGGGCAACATTCAAAGGGTTTTTATCACTGCATATAGATAGTATGAGATACAAAAGTATTAATACTGAAGTATAGGACTGAAGACATATTGTTTCTTTTTTTCCCAAAGATTTACTGGAAAATTAGAGATGAATCAATAGGGTCACACAAATGATTAGTGTGAGACACAATATATGTTGCTGTAATAATGACAAATGGCTCCCTTGTCACAAATATTAGTTTTCAATTTAAAACACACACTTATTTTTGTATGTAAGTCACCACCAAACAGCTTTATTAGTACTTTTACACCTGTAATAATAACCTGAATATTAATTAAATGTTATGCAGACTCTAAATGAAAAATAGCATAAATCTCAGCACATAAAAATCTCAAAATAGTGCCTTATTTACTACTTTTTAAAAGAAAATTAGTTAGGAAAATGTCCAATTTTGCTGGGGAAAACAAACAAACAAAAAATATTTGTCTGTTCAGAAGTCTTCTGCTAAGATGCCTCTTGCATTTCTTTTCAGTAACACAAAAACAAATCTCAGCAGTTAAAATGTTCTTGACTAGAAAATGATAAACAGAGAATTAAAAATTCTTTCTGTCTGTATTGAATTAACAATTGGATTAATGCACAAGGGACTCAAGAAACAAAGTGAAGCTACTAAAAAAATTACTGATATGCTTAACAAAAATTTACTGAAAATAGTATACTGACTCCACTGCATCCCTCTATTTTACCCATTCTTTAACTGACAATCTGGTTGCACAGTTGTAATCTAACTAGGTTCTATCCAACACAGGAAAAATCTGAAGCAGAGTGAGAGCTGCTTTATAAGATCATACAGAAATTACATTTATCCCTGTTATAAATTATGAAGACCAATTTAGAACAAAAGAAGATTTATTACAAATTTAGCAAGCAGCAGCAAGCGTAGCAGTGCTGGGCAACCTGGAGGGTCTCATACTCC
>JAWWEU010000001.1:39318379-39364329 GCA_035583155.1 Acropternis orthonyx | reverse complement strand
AACTGTAATTCTGACTTGTAATCTGCTTGTGAGTTAGATTCATTCCTCCTGCTGGTTTACCTTTAAACCAGCACAGGGGTTTGTTGGCTTTTTGTTGTGGTTTGGTTTTTTGGGTTTTTTTATTTGTTTGTTTGCTTGTTTGAGGGTTTTTTGTATGTTTGTCTGGTAACATGCATTATATGCACAGGTTATAGCTCCTGACATTGATGTTTGAACCTACTACATGTACACACATGCAGACAGCATTCAAAAACCACGTCAGATTAGCAGAAAAGCAATTAAAAAGCCCTGTTATCAGTGTAAACAATATCTTGTCTGTTTTGTTTTCAGTGTTAGCTCATACTAGAATCAATAAACCCCAGTGTTTTAGTCTGGATCTTTACCTAAACCATTTAAATTATCTTGAAGGGAAAGTTGAATAACATCCTACTTCAACATTTGTCAAAAATTGGTTCCTTCCAGTGCACCTATTATCTTGCAAGTGTATGATTTAATATGCAGGAAATACAGGGAGATTCTTAGCGGAATAGTTATTGTTGTCTATTGCTGCTTCTATGTTCTGCTCTTGAAGAGCATAAATAAATGGGGTTTTTATCCAACTCTTTAAGAAGTTGCAAGTGATTGTTACGTTTTTTGATTAGAATACTAGTAGCTTTCTAAAATAGAGGAAACCTGAAGTCAATGTGCATTTCTAAAGCAGCCAGCATAAGTGACCAGCACAAAGGTCATAAAGAATATCTGAGGTACATTCAAGGCACCATGATTCACTTCACACTACTTATTCTAGAACTGCATTCAATATGCTGCAGAGATATGTACAGGCAATAAACCTCGCATCTTCTACTTCAGACTGCTGCCCTTGTAAGTTCCCCATTAATTAGAAAGCATATTTCATTTGTATTGAGAGGCATATTTCTTTTCTATGTGTAGCTGCAGACAAAGAAAATATGTACATATATTTGAAATATATTCACATTATAGTTTACTGGTACTTCAAGAATACTTTGCCAAAAAGAGCATATTCAATGTATTCGATAGGTAAATAATGTAACAAAATCACATTACTTAATTCTCATAATTTAGTAATTAATTAATGTAATTCCATTTATTCCTGCCACTAACATTCTTTTCATTTTTAGCAGTCAGTTTTAAGAGGGGAAAAAATAATTCCGTTTCATCTGCATTAAGAATGTCTTCAGGACAGTCAGAAAAAAGAATAAGAAAACAGTAACCATACATTCAGAAACAATGCAAGGATCACAGAGGATGTTGTATTCTGTAATTTGTACCCATCAGTCACTTCAAACCAGGGCAGTGATGGAGCCAGTGCCATTCACATTGGCATCAGTTGCTATGTGTGACTTCAGCTGCAGTTTCTCTTATCCACCAAACCCGGTAACCTGTGGGCTCATTGACCCCTGATTTCCATGAGAGAAAATCCCTACCAGTGCTCCTATGTCCTTCCACTCTGTAGGCATTAGTAGCCACTTGAACTGATCCTTGAGGAGAGAAAGTAAAGCCCTTTTCACTTCAGATCATCTTCAGCAGATCATACCTGGTGTTTTGGTAGGTTTATGAGTGGCACACTGAGAGCAATTAGTTCCTGAATAAGGATAACAACAGGCGATTACCCTATCTAACAGCTGTTAAGTGGTGTTAATTGCTGGCTATATACCACAAGCTGAGCAATTTTGTGCAAACTGTACAAACAGAACAAAACAAACAGATGATGTAGGGAGAATATGGGTCTGAAAAATACTCTATTAGTCCCAAATATGCATACAGCTGGGGAGATTTTATTCATGGCTGGTGTGAATTACTTGTAACAAACAGTTTGTCAAATCCAGCCTGCTCCTGAATTGTCTGTGAATAGAGAACAATTTATATTAGTTTCGTCATTATTCACAGTCATTTAATGAATGGTTTGTATGAAAACATTTTTTTGCCTAAGGTTTTCTCCAGCAGTGTTAGTTTTTGATAAACTCATTCTTATTGAACAATGCCTTGATTTCTGTGAAACCAAATAAAGAATAAGATGTTTTCAGAATCTAGCCTTAAATTGTAAGTTAATAATAAGCAAATTATCTCTACAAATGGGAAGAAAATATCTCTAAATGAAATTATGTAGAGTTTCTTTTGTTCTCACTGAACTGTTGACAATAACTGGAAAAGTCCAGATAAAAAGTCCGGCAGATGTTTCTAGATTTCTTTTTTAAATGCTTTGTTGGTTTTCAGATCTCTGTTGCTAAGAATGTTCAGTAACCACAGTGCAATGCACAACAAGCAAAGCTGGTCACTTTGTACATTGTATTGCTCAATAGCATGTTTTAGATTTTATATGACAGACAAAGGTTGACTTATGTGGAAAGTATGGGTGTCAGTGTTAAAAAGGACTTGGATGCTGTGAAGATATTTATAAGTTATAAAAGTAATCATCAAAAGAAATATTTTAGAGTTTTGTAGGTCCTTGTCCTGGTTTTAGCTGGGATAAAATTCATTTTTTTCTTAGGTAGCTGGTACAGTGCTGTGTTTTAGATTTGGAATCATTGAATGTTTTGGTTGTTGCTAAGTCATGCTTATCCTTAAGTCAAGGATTTTTCAGTGTCTCATGCTCTACCACTGAGGAGCTGCACAAGAAGCTGTGAGGGAGTGTGGCTGGGACAGGTGACCCAAACTCACCAAATGATATTCCATACAATAGAACATCATGCTTAGTATGTAAATGGGAGGAAGTTAACCTGCAGGAATTGATCATGGCTTGGGGAAGGGGTGAGCATTGGACACCTTGGCTGAGCAGTTATATTGTGCATAACTTGTTTCTCTTGGGCTTTCTCTCACTCTCTCTTTTTTTTTTATTACATTTATTATCATTATTATCATCCATATTTTATTTTGTTTTGTTTCATTTCAGCTATTTAATTGTTCTGATCTCAACTCATGAGTTTTACTCTTTTCCTGATTCTTCTCCCCATCCCACTGTGGAGGAGAGGAAGTGAGTGAGCGGCTGCATGGTACTTAGTTACTTGCTTGGGTTAAACCATGACAGTTCCAAAAAAACACTAGAATATAATAAATCCACAGCTGAAAAAGGCTATTTTACAAACAAACTATGAATGTCCATTTGAAATTATTCTTTGTGATAAACTACACACAAACAAGCAAAATAACTGCCAATAAATGTAGTAGATAACACCAAAGCAGTGGCATTTGCTGATCTACCTAAAATAAATGCTCCATGTTGGTTGCTTTTCCAAGTATGAATCAAGAAGGAGGACTCACTACCAAGTACACAGTAGACTGAAGGACCAGTATGGTCTTCTGGTTTCTGTTGCTCTGGTTCCTCCTCAGCTTAATAATCTGATGGATTTCTCTTGTTCTTTTTCTGCTTTATTTTAAAAAGGGTGCTATTGATCGTTTTCTCATAAATATTTCTCCCTATATGAATGCTGCCATTTTAAGTCATGACAAAATTCTTTAATGCCAATAAGACCTTCTTAATTAGTCTTACATGGAACAAAGGAAGGATCCTAATTTTCAGACAGCTTTATAAACAATGAAAGAAATGGAATTCTTATTTAACTAAGAGATCAAATGCCAAACATTGTCAAAGTGCTTAAAAATTATGTCACCTTTCCCTTTCCTCACCAGAGAGTTTTTGAAGGAGAATGCTGGTATGCAACAAACATTGCTTATGTCTAATACATAGTACTCAGGCAATGACATTGGATTTTGGGGTGGAAATTTTCTTGAACCCTAAAAAATGCAATTTTAGGCTACATTTGATCTTCATATAATTTGCATGTTTGCATGGAGTTTGACTTTACCAAGTATATTAGAAGTCCTCTGAATGCAATTATTTCCACATTATCAATGGGAAAGTAATTTCTATAGTAACTACTTAAAGGGTATTTAAACATTAAGCAGAAAGGATGTTGTTTGTTCTGGTTGGGCCACACACACATCCCCCCCCCCCCCTTTTTTTTTTTTTTTTTGGTGGGTTAAATGGACTTTTTCCTCTGTACCCTTGTACTTACTGTGATCTTTTTTCCTAAATTGTAATTCTGACTTGTAATCTGTTTGTGAGTTGTATTCATTTCTCCTGTTGGTTTATCTTTAAACCAGCACACCAGTCCTACATTCCTTGAGAGTATCTGAGTCAGGTTGTTATTTGGGCTATCTGCCATTGCTCCTTGGGACTCCTTTTTGTGCAGAGATTGGCTTTTTATCTCATTAACTAACCCTAAACTTTCGAAGTCAGTGGAAGAGAGTAGGTGTTCTTGTGAGCTTTGGATCAGGATTTCAAACCCTCCTGGCAGCATGTCTGTCTGCCTAGGAAGTATAATGTAGCTACTCAGAAAATCTTAGAGATGCTACCTTGGAATAGCATGTGTTGTCAAAATCAAGGTGTGTAAAGTAGGATCTTACTGCAGCAGGAGAGTTATACTTCAAATAGCAAATAAATAAAGCAGGCAGAAGCTAGTGTACATCCATGGAGTCAGAAACAGTATATTGTATACAAAACTACATATCAATGAGGTGAGCAAAGAGGAGAAACAGTCATTGCTCTTTTAAGATAATATGGACATAGCAGAGAGATTGTTTTCTTCTAACTTCACTAGATTGATGTACTTAGATACAACCCTTATCACACAGTTCCTGGGAATGCCTGATGAAATACAATTACAAATATATGTAGGTAATATATACTATCACTCCTCTCATAGATAATTATGCATTGGTGCTACTAAGTTTCTGAAACTCTTCCCTGAATGTCAAGATGGCTATTTCTTCTGTGCTTCCTTTATTCATCCCCTGGCATGGTTGCAGTAGACAATGTGGACAGGCATTATGAGTAAAAAATATGTACTCCAGAGGAATGCTGCAAGGCTTTCTTGCATTCTTTACTGTCTTGCCTACTTATGCTGTACTTTCTTCAACTTCTTAATGTTACCGTAAGACAGATAGCACTAATAATATGGATAAAGTAAGAAGATCTCAAAAGCTAGGAAGGATATTTTGACATTTTCTGTAATATCATGAAGCATCAGGTAAGATGAACCGGGGGAAAGAAATTGACTAACAAACAAAAAAATTAAATTCTCCCTCATACTCCTTTGGTGTTATAAATTGAATATTTTTACCTCAATACAATTGACACATGAGAGTAGAAAACATGCCACCATTTCTTTTTTCCGATTAGATTTCTGTTTTAGTTTTTAGTGGACAAAGGCTGAAACAACCTAATGAGTAGTGACATTGGCACCTGAATTTATGGGGCAGCACTCTACATACTAAATGTACTTCACACTTGCATTTCATTGGAGAAGTCCTTCTGCAATTTCACCTTAAGACTGAAGTGAAAAAGAATGAAAGAGCTCATGTGGAATCTAAGTTCACAGTGGGATTTGGGATGTGGGTTGAATCTTCCCAATAGAAGCATTACAAACAAGGTTGCAGACATGTATTTGTTAGCACACCAAATTTGTCTCCACTCACTAACCAAATAACATCATCTTTCCTGGTACTGTTAATGTGCTGGTTTTTTAGAAATCTCTTTTCTTGTCAAGTCCTCTAGTCTCACGTGAATGCTTCCCTTAATACTACTACTTGGTATTTGGTCATGTTAGCATCTTGTGAACTTTCCTGTGGAATTTAAGGACAGCAAAGATAACATGATTTAGCTGAGTTAATCTATTGCTACTTCCCCTAGCTATAATCTGAAAGCGACTAATTTTCAGCTGTTTCTTTTACAATCTGACAGCTCTTCTACAGTCTTTTTAAGTTCCATTTATATATATATATATATATATATATATATGCACACACAAAACTTTCTTTCCTCCTCAGTTCTGATAACGATTTTTCAAGGAGTCCCTTGCTCTTACTTTGAGGTTCCTATCTGATGTTTTAAGGATCATATCATAATGTCACTCTCACCTTCATTTCAGCCTCTTTTTCCTATTTTAATAGAATCAATACAGAAGAGTTTGCCTGTCTAATTGATGTCTCCATCTTCAGTTTAAATAACTTCTGAACTAATTCCAAAATCTTCCATCCATTTTCCTTGTCCCTGCTCCCAACAGGCCTCTTGATAGCTAAATATACCCTTTATTACTAGCTATGACACTTTGCTCATTCTTCTATTAATCACAAAAAGACTTTTCTCTGGGGTTTTATTCACTGTATGTATTTGGTGGCTTAGAGTCACAACAGCTTTCTTTTCCTTTTTCCTTTTACACTAGTCACAGATTTTCAGTCTGTTCTCACGTAGCATCTAAACTAGTATTTACACCTTCAATATAAAACCCATTTCCTGCCTTTTTTCCCTTGCTTGTCGCCCTGAACAAATTGTATTCCTCTATATGTGTCAGATGTGCAGCATTATTCCACAGTCTCTGTGATGACAGTTCAGTCATCATTTTGATCATGAATTAAGACTTGAAGCATCAGCTTGTACCTCTGCTTTGATAGTTTACAAACACCTAAGATAGTGTCATTATTCTTCCTATAATTCTCTTATGAATAAAGTCCTTGTCTTCTCCTTTCCTGTAAATCTTGAGCTTAAATTCAGTTGTTTATATACATTCCTTCAGATTTTAGTTCATTCCATTAGAAAAGAGATAAATTTAGCTCTTCTAAGTAGTACAATATATAATAAATTCACAGAAATTGGAGTCGTACCAATAGTAAATCTTTGGAATTGAGAAGAGAATTAGGCCAGCAATCTTGCCTGACTTGAACAGATGTCTGCTGCTGATTTTTAAGAATTACTATAACATTATTATTTATGTCATTATGCTTATCACTATAGAGGCAACTATGATCGGACTGAGCCCATACTGTAGTGAAGACATTAAGTTTTCCCTTTGGAAACAGTAATAAATTGTGTCAGTTTTCTAAGCCTAAGTAATTTCCTTGAAGAATGTAATTAATTTGTAAGACCCCAGCCAACAGTAAAGACTGCAGTATAAAATTGCAAATCAGAAACTTGTTGAAATATAATACTTGCCATAAAAATGATAACAATGCCATGCAAAGCAATTGAAAAGCAACATGCAAATAAATTATTGTGGTGCTGTTCTTCCTGCTATGGTTAATGTTATGTCAGCATTTCCATTATAAGATCCATTTTTCAGAGTTTATGCATCAGCTATGAAAATTCTAAGAAATCTTTCTAAGCCTAATGCTGGAAGATCTTGCTCTAGACTTTTGATTACAATATTGTAGAGGAAAAATACAAATCACTCTTCATAAAATGTCTGTCTCTCTCTTGAGATGAAAAACAAGGTCTCAGTTTGCAAATACAATTTACACTTTTTGAACTGAAAATGCAAATTGGAGATGCAGCCATAAAATTAGAGGCTTTTTTCCTCTGTCATTCAGTTATTTACAACATCATCTCAAAGAAAATGAGATTGAAGCTAAAGTATTTGGGTGGAGAGTCTGCAGACACTCTTTGAAGGAGAGAAGCTATGTTGCCTTCTTAAATCTCACTGTGTGCCCCACTTATTCCTCTGTAAAGAAAAACATTTTGTTACTAAGCTCCACATAACAAAAGAGTGACAATATATGTGTAGCTGAGTCACTGATGCAAGCTTTTATTGGTGCAAGAACAACATAGTGAAGGCATTTAAGCAAAGATTTAGCAAAGTAAAATCTTTGCAAGTATTAGGAGAAGATATGTACTTGTTATTCTTTGCTTATACAATATCTTCTAACACCTTATTTAGAACATGTTATGTCTCAATACTGGAGTAAATGGTAGTAATTTGGTGCATAAATGATATAAAGAGATACTATTAAGTGAAAGTACCTTATGTTTTTATCCATGCTTTCTCAGTGGCTTTCTATTACTGTGGAATACAGACTGCTAAATTGTGGTGATCCTTCATCTGAATAAATATAACACTCTTATGTTTTAATGAGGATTTGTAGTAATGTTTGAGAGTATTAACACTGAGATAATATTGAAGGACTATGGACATTATAAAGAAGCAAATCCAGTATAGTCACATTTCTACTGTTCAGCCTTGAGACAAGATGACTGAGAGGAGACCTCATCAATGTCTGTAAGTATTTGAAGGGAGAGTAATAAGAGGATTGAACCAGGTGGTGCCAAACATTAGAACAAGGGGCAATGGGCAGAAACTGATGAACAGAAAATTCAACCTAAAAACGAAGAACTTCTTCACTGTGTGGATGAGTGAAGATTAAAGCAGGTTGCACAGAGAGGTTGCAGAACCTCCCTCATGGGTGATATTCAAGAGCCATCTGGACACAATTCTGTGCCATATGCTCTGGGTTGACCCTGCTTGAGCAAGGAGGTTGGACCATTGTGGTCCCTTGCACCCTTAGCCTTTCTGTGATTTTGTGCTTCTGTGACTTTTGTGAAGAACAATTCTGGGATACCATTTTGAGGGTAAGTAGTTGAAATACTTACAAAAACGTATTCTGGATAACTCCCATATATTTTATTTACGAGTAGAGGCCTAGGAATATATATAAAACCTTTATTTAAAGCCCATGTTCTCACTGACATATGTTTAGGCATTAAAATCTCATTTCTAACAAAATTTTATATTGGAGAGTGGAAAGGGTCTGCAGTGGTGCTTTGCTTTTCAGGTTAGAAGATGGGCTGCCATACTAGGCTCTTCTGTGTCTATAGTGTAGGTATTTCTGGATGCATGTGAATATGAAGCAAGGAACTTCAGTTTAGGTGTCTGCACTGTTGCATTTACAGTTACTAGAAACATCACTTCCCTGGCTGAGGTATTTCAAAGTAGCTTTTCTTTCAAAAGCTCTTTCTTCTTTGCACATATCATCAGAACAGAAATACAGAATTGATGTGAAAAGGGATATATCCAGAGATCAAATCCTGCACAGAGCAGGGTCACCTACAGCAGGCTGTCCCAGGCAATGTCAGTTGGGTTTTATATTTCTCCCAGGAAGGAAACTCCTCAGCCTCTCTGGGTAACTCGTTCACTGGGCACCACTGAGATGGCTGTGACTTCATCTTCTTTACTCCCTCATCAGGTATTTATACACAATTATTCAATCCTTCTCAGCTTTCTCTTCTGCAGACTGAACAATCCCATCTCAGGCAACCCCTCTTCATATGAGAGATGCTCCAAGACATGGTGGGATTCAGTTGTCCACGCAGAGATGTCTTGTGTTGTTTCAAAAATGGCTGGAGTATTCTCCATTCCCTCCAGCTGTCATACACCATAAGATCATGTTTACCATCATATGTATCTTGGAAACTTTGTGGTTCACTAGAAGCCACTGAAAAATAGGTTTAGATATTATAATGTAACAATTAACCTTAGACCACAAACCCACCTTTTGTTTTCTATGTATTATAACTTTATATATAAGCATGTTATATAACTTTATCCACATAGGCTCAGCCTCCCCCTGGAGTCACCAGAGCTTTTGCAAGAGGCAGTTCAGAGGAAGAGATTATCTCCTTCCATTTAACCAGCTAAATTAAAGTGAAATGGTACGAATATGTCCTCACCCCTTCTGGTCACTCACTCCTTCCCCCAGACTTACATAGCCAAGTCCTCTGCAAGGTGGAGAAGGGCTCTGACTAGTGTAGTGCTTCTACCAGAAGTACAAACAAATAAAGGAGCAATAAAAGAAATGTGCAGTGCTAAAACACCTGAGAATTAAAAACAGGAAATGAAGAGTTGATTATAGGTCACTTTTTTCTCTCCTCCAAATTTTGCAATAAATACATGCTTTGGTAGTGCTACATCTAGTATCTCCCAGTGATTTTGTTTACAAAGGCTCTCAGTATTATCCACTCTCTCGATGTGCACTTTAAAAAATGTGAGTCACATTAGCATGATTGCATTTGCATCAAACGCATGGTTATTTTTTTTTAAAGTACAAATGCTTGTAATTTTATGACACACCCGCATGAATTATAAAATGATGCATAATAAAACTTTGCTTGATTTCATAATTACCTGTTGTTATCTCTGGCTAATTAAATATTCAGCACTGCATGTTAATCCTGAAAGTCTCTCTGACATCTTCTCTTCACCCTTCCCTACCTTTTTTGCACATTCCATTGAATTGCAAGTTGCTTCACAGAATCTGTGGAAAATGTTCATCAGCCGTGGATATATGCAAATCTTCAAGAACACATACCCAAACTTAAAAGTGGAAATTTCAATATCTACCTATTATTTCTGGCAGGCATATATTACATTGATTTGATCATATTTTTTTACTAAACTTCCTCATCTGGTTGAAATAGAACCTCTTAGAGCTATTTTCCCCCTCTTTATTTCTCAGAAAGTTAGCTTGAATTTTATAAAGCATAATCTTCTAAAATAGGCTGTTTTCTGTTTGTCCGTGGTGTACTATATGAGCATCTAAAGATACTTGGAAGTATGAGAAATTTGAGAACTGAAATACCTTGTTCAAAAATAGAAAGTGTGGGAGAATAATTACTATATTGTTGCACCTTAATTAATATGAATAAAATGTCCAGCCTTGCTATCATTCAAGTTAGCAGCAAGGTCCTCAGCAGCTTCAGACAGAATATGTTATTAAAGCATACAGAGGTGCTGCTACTTTCATAGCAAGTAGAACTCATTTTTTAAAGAATGAAATATGTGACCTAGGCAAATCATCAAGCAACTTATTTTGCCATCAGAGAGAGATCACAGATTTCCTTTGATGTTTCATTTCAACCTTAACATAGGCATCTTCAAGAGGTGTCTGTAGAAGTCAGTTCATTTCTCCTCCATTGCTCTGCTGGCTTTAAAGGAGATTAGGTTTTACTTGGGAGGCAACTCATTTGCCTACACATAAACATCTACTGTAGATATGCCATGTGATATTCAACCAGAAAGGCTAGAGGTTTTCCTTAGGTCTTCTGTTAGATACAAGCTGTGTTTTGATGTCATAGAATCATAGAACAGAATCAGCTGGGTTGGAAAAGACCTCCGAGATCAAAAAGTCCATCCCTTGATCCAACACAACTGTGATTACTACATCATGTCCCAGATATTGTAGGGGAAATGAAAAGGAGTCAATACCTCCATTTAAGCTATTGGATCAACTTTAGATGTTTACATTTGAAGTTGGCTAGAGGTAGGTAAGAAATGTTATGAAGCCATCCACTAGGCTTCTACTAATAAGTACAGGTAGGTCTTTTCCCAAGAGAATATCTTAATCTCCAAAAGAAGTGCTTGCAACATATAGAATCATAAAATTTAAATTTTAGTTGCAGTTTATGCTTCATAATTTGTTTAAAAAGAAATGCCAAATTTAAAAAAAAACAAAAAAACAAACATGCTTGTCCTGCTTCAAGCCAGAAAGGACAGTAGCCAAGAGAGGGAATGGCTAGGACCCAGAAGTTATTCTATACTACCTCATTTCATCTTCTGGGGGCAGGACAAGGGTTCACTTCTATATCAGTGTAGTATGGCAGAGGGAATGGTTGGGTGTTGTTTTCCTGTGAGTAATTGACCTATTTCTTGTACCCTCTGTCATTAGTTTTGGTGGGGTTTTTTGTTTGTTTGTTTGTTTGTTTGTTTTGCTGTTACTGTTCCTTTCCTTATCTCATTGCTGTTTCCAACCAATTGTTCCTATATCAGCCCATGATCTTTACCTTTTGTGCCTCAGTTCTCCTCTCTATCCCACTGCAGGGGAAGGGAATGGGGTGGGGGAGAGGCAAGTGGCACATGGTTTGTAGATTCTCAGTGGGAGCACTAAAATGGGGAGTGCCATTCCTAATCCATGTCAACAACAAAAAACCCTCCACAAACTAGTTTCCTCACTGAAGAAAAATGGTCATTTGAAAAGCTAAAATACTGGCTTAATTTTTTTTATTCAATCAAAACTGCTCCAACACCAATGACACACCAAAAAACAAACAAACAAACAAAAATCAACCCAAACAAAACCAAAACAAAAAACTCAACCAAAGCAAATAAAACTCAAACCCTAAACTTCCTCAAAAAAACCCCAACTCAAACCCAAAGTCAAGAAAACCCCACAAACTAAGGTCCACCACAAACCAAACCAAAACAAACCACAACCATTTTTGAAGAAAATTCAGACCTTATATATGCCAGATTTTGCATTCATGATGGAAGTGTTACTCCCAAACCACTGCTATGTATATATATATTTTTTTTTAAGTTACTTTTAGGAAGTGCATGAAACAATTTCTTTACCTCTTTATGTATCTTGATTTCCTCCTCATTGCATTGTTCTCCATATGCACTTCTAGCCTACATTTAATTTCTTAGTTTCAAACTGCAATAATACTACTTCTTTCAGCACATTTAGTGGTGGTTTGTACCGTGTAAAATGAAAGAGGTGTCAATCATTATGCTTTTAGAGTCTTGTATTTCTCGGTTAATAATAGTGATCCTTGAGCTTAGTCCTGCAGATGATAATTTTTCTGAGTAAAATTTGAGATATAGATTTGCATTTGTAGGATTAGTGACAATGTAGGCTTTGGCATTGTTAGGTTGCTATGAAAATGCTTAGCAATTCTCTCTTTGATTTCTTCCATTTTCATTCCCTTCCATATCCCCACACCTTCTTAGAGACGTGAATCTATAACCAATTTCTGTGAAGATTTGATGCTTTGCATACCTGAACCCTTAGATGTGCTGCTCTTAAACCATGTTTGAACCCGAAAGACTTCATTGCAACTAATCTATCACAGAAACTGTCTTGGGAATGAAAGTGCTAGTTGCACTAGTTTGTATAACCTCTGATTTGAGTTGTTTTCCAACATACCAGCATTAGAAAAGACAATAACACCATCATCAAGACCCATGTGTACAAGTCCATTTACATCTTTCATGTATTATGTAAATGAAATTTTTATTAAACATTTAAACTAATCCATTCCCTCTCAGATGTTTATCCTTTTATTAGCTGTAAATAGCTGAGCCATTTTCAGTGCAGTCATTATTGCTCTCCACTCCACGTGAGCTTTCCCTTAGCTTAACTACCTTGTAGAAAATGCACCAGGCCATAGAATTATACAGAAGGCAGAAGAATAATAGCAACAAAGATGAAGCAAAAAATAATAACTTACATTTCACAGTGGCCATGCCTCGAAGACCAACAATCAGTACCACACAAAGTACTCCAGCATGGTTTGATTCTGTATCTTTTGTTGTCAGACTGCAGACACACATGTTATACTAATGGTAGCATTATTTCCTCTGATAACCACAGTAATTCATCAGAATAGTTCTCCTTCTTCCTTAACATTTTTCCCCCGAGTTTTTTTGCATTAAAGTAAATTAAACAAATCTAGATCAGTTTTGGATCAAGTCACTACTTTGTCAAAGTCTTTTAGAGCAAACTTCAGATGCAGTGGTTCTTGTCCTCTGTGGCAATGGTCATCACAAATACCATTAAGGATGTGAGGTCTCTCCCTTAATTAAGAACTAAAAGGTTTCATTTCCTAAAAGAAAAGCATGTGGCAGGTTTTATTGATCTGGTCTATGTCGCCAACCAAACACATTAGCAAGGGTTATTGATTACCGTAATGGTAATGAGCTTTGTTCCTCATCAGGTAAAGCACACATTCGTAAGACCTTTCCTAAAGAGGAATGTGTACATACACGTTCACCAAGTTACACAACAAAGGAGGTTTTTAAAGTCTTTATTGCCTCTGTATCATTTTTTTAAATTTAACAGCAATCATTAGAAAGGTTTTTTCCAGTCATTATCTTGTTATAATTCTTTCTGAATGCTAATGATGCACTTAGGAATGCGTCCAAAACCAAAACAAGCACAGCATTATTTTTTTTAAATGTAAGCACATACGGCTATTCCTGCTTTTAATAATCCCCAGCAAAAGAATCACCATTATATGTTAATGAGCAGCTGTGGTAAATAATTTTCTAATGGAATGCATAGGATCTCCCCCCAATTTTGAAAAGATAGTTTCAGACTGACAAGTGTGCTAGTTAATTCCTAAACCATATATAGTTCAAATTTGGTTCTGCTATTAAACAAGAAGCTACTCATAATAGTACTTCTGTGGAGAAAGCCTTGATAGACAAAAAGGGTCCTAATAGTGTCAGGAAGCTGGAATTAGACTAGTTAAGATCAAGATGTGAATGAGAGAGACCTTACAATCAGCAAAATAAGGCTCAAGGAAGGCCACCTCAAGTGTATGCATACAAATAAGTAGTGAGAGGACATTGTGACAAGGGACATTCTCATATCCTTCCTGGGAAATCAGCAGGAGTGGGTGTATTTTTGGACTGGTGTAGCCAAATATTTGCAGTATGGGGAATAAACAAGAGGGATTAGAGGTCTGTGTGCATCTGTAGGGCTGCAGGCTTAGCGGGATGATGGAAACATGATGGGATAGCTTCAGTGGATAGATACAGGATCTTTAGGAAGGACGTCTTGGGTAGGTGTGTTGTCCTTCATGCGATGCAGCAGCCAGAATGTCAGTAGCTCTACTAGGCATGGGTTGTTGAGCCACCTGAAAGCTGATGGGACAGGTTTAAGAGACAGATCAAAATGTCACTCAGATGTTGTGTTAGGTGACTGCCTGAAGAGGAAGAAATAGATGAGGCTTTCTGCAGACAGCTGGAAGAAACCTTACATTCATAAGACCTGGCCCTCATGGGGAACTGAAATCAGCCAATATCTGCTGTAGGGAAAACATAGCAGAGCTCAAGCGGTATGGGAGATTTATGGAGTGCCTTGTTGACAATTTTCTGGCACAGGTGATTGAAAAATTGGTGAAGGGAGCTGCTTTGCTGGATCTCAGAGATACTGCAAATGATGTATTGTTCAGGAATGTGAAGGCTAGGGGAAGTCTCATCCCCAGACAAATGGTGGTGCCACTTGTGATCCTGAAAAGAGAAAGGTGAATGGTCCATCCTATTACATGGGAAATCAAGTAAACATGGCAGGATATCTGCATGGATGAACATGACTTAAGTCTTGCATGCATTAATTATGCAGTTAAATGGTGGAGGCAGGGAGAGGGGAAAGGAAGAATATGAGAGGTGGAAGCAGGATAACACAGAAAGAGTAGAGACACCATCCAGTGTGTAAGGTTGTGGCTAGGAAAGTCCAAACTCATTTAAAATTGTATCTGTCAAGGTTTCAACAGGACTGTCAGGCTGCTGTTGAACAGGGCAGGGAACTTGATGTAAGAGAACGTGAAAAAGACCTTGGTCCTTACTGCTAAGACTTATCTTCTGAAATCCCAGGTTCCTGAAATCTGTGGGAGAGTCTGGAGCAAAGAGGTACTTTCCATAGACGAGGATCAGATTGGGGTGTATTTAAAGAAAATGCACATCCACAAATTTATGGGACCTGGAACTCCAGAGTGCTGATGGAAGTGGAAAATGTTGCAATGCCACTCTCAACTACCATGGAAAGATTATGCAACTGCGAGAGATTATTGGGCAATGGGAAAAAGCAAACTGATTGACAGGCAAGAATGAGGATTAAGGAGACTACAGGCCCATTAGCTTCACTTTAATCCCTGGGAAGGTGAAAAAGCAAATAATCCCAAAATACATTGCCAATCATACTGAGGAAAATAAGCCATTTGAGAGTAGTCAATATTAATTTACAAAGAGGAAATCAATTACATATATTATTCTTTTATCTTATATAAATCATGTATATCATATCAAATACCCAAGCAGTCTGGTAGCCTTCTGCAAAGAAATTACTGACTCAGTAGATTACTGTTGTTTATGTTTATGTTTGCATGAAAGTGGCCAAACACTGGGCCAGAGAGGCAAATTTCTTTATAAAGGTAAAGCTCTTTGTAAACATAACCTAAAAGCTCAAAACTATCTGAATTTTTGTCTGTAAGAATAATGATGTTGAACAGAAGAATAAGACTCGTGAAAATATAATACGGCTGAGATATGAAAAGAAAGACCCTCATAATCTAAGGTCTGGTTTAAAGTTTTGTAAGAACAAACACAGAAATTTACAAATGTAGTAGCAAAGCTTTTAATGATAGTGGTAAAAGTGTCATACCATCGGAGAAGAGCATGAGCTCAATGATGTGCAAGTTTTTAGAAGGCATTTTTCCACACATGAAAATCATACACATAGGAAAACAAAATAAAATTGACATAGCTGATGCCATTCAGAAAATAAGTACTTAGGCAAAGGAAGATGGACAAGAATTTGGGAATGGGTATGAAACAGAAGACATAATGAATTTAGCATGATATAGAAATAGCAGCCTGGATTGACATTATGAGCAGAGCTACTTAAAAAAATATCTTGGGATCAATATAATTTAATAGTTTGGGTCTCTTTACAGTAGAGAAAAATAACTGATAACTCTGGCAGAAAAAATGTGAGTGTTTTAATGATGACTGTTGATGACCGTTAATTTGAAAACATTGCTAACATACCAAAAGACCAGAATATATTTTGCAGTAGAAAACAAAGATTATATAGAAAAACAATGAAATATAGTCATTTAATGCATATGGTCATGTACTTATAGCCTGAATTATCACAATTTAGACAGGTCTGGGGATGTAGGCTATTTCTACAATTATTCAAGAGAAACAGGCACCTCCAGACTGAGACAGACAATCCCAAGGGAATGAGTTGTTTTCTGGGGGAGCCTTGACTGTAAATAGTTTGAAGGGTGACTAGATTTAATTAGGGCTGTTTTACAGAATTAATGAAATACATTTTGGCCACAAAATGGAAGATCAACAGTTGAACTTTTCAAAATTTACTGGTACAGAGTTACATTTAATCTACGTCAGCAATTAAATGCAGTTAGCCCTCTGTATCACCCCTAAACAGCTGCAGCAGTTCTGATGTCTGCTGAAATTGTGAATTCCTTTCTCTTTTTTTTGGCTTAGCATCCTAATATTCTTATTAAGCTTGCCCTGCTCAGTGATGCGAATGCACAATACTTTGTTTTTTTCCCAGTGAAAACCTGTCAGCATTTGCTTGGTGACTTTTAATGGGTACTTTGCAAATCTGAGCATAATGGAAAGTTCTCCAGCATTAGCTTTATCTCAGCAAACATCCACACATATGATTTAGTGAAGCAATGAAAGGCCCAAAGAGTCTTTGTAATTCCCTATATCCCAAGTCCATTCAAGGTGTAGAAAACACAATGCATGCCCTAGAACTAGCTGTGTGAGTGTCAGTAGTTTCAGAATGTAACTGTGACTAAGATGCCTCTACATACAGGGATAATTCTAATGTTTCTGGAATTTAAGGGAGACAGAAAAAGGAATCCTAAATTTTCAGTAATTGGAGGATAGTAGTAAGCCATGATCATGACAACGTCATCATAAAGACAAATTCTTGACTATACCAGTAACATCATATTTTTTTCAAACTACACTAGAAATGAATCAGCAATGACAAACAAGATTTCATCTGAAATATTGTATCCTGGCTATTCAGTATATATCTACATTACCTGCTGTACAGAGTCAGGAATGAGTTTGGAGAACCTGTTACAAACAAGTCAGACCTGACTCTCCACACTGCTGAACTGTCAGCTCACAGTCCAGATCTGTCCTGAATGTCCAGCATGTTTTCCACAAAGATAGGTCCATTCCTGTTCAGGAATCCAGGGTATCTCTTCATAAGGCAGTGTATATACAACCACTCAAGGTCCATCTCATACAATCCTACTTAGTCTTAAAGTATTATCCAAACCAGTTTTGCAGCTTTGAGTAGTCACACATATGCCAGTGCACAGAAGCCATAGTCTCTGTTTCATGGTATAAAAGCTTTTCCGTAGCAAATTTCCATATAATCCTTGCATTATTTCAGGCACTTTGAAATTATCCTCACTAGCACCATTGCCACACCTGGTAATAATTTTCCATTTTATATTTTAGGGGCACTGACTGAGTCTGAAGATACCAAGGGCTGGTGTATGCCTGTGGATGTAGCCAGTCTGCCAGGTAGGGGTTGCCTCTGGCATAGCACTGGCATGAGCAAAACAGTCCTGCCTCGCATCAGGCCCAGGGGTTGCTCCTTGACTTTATTTTATTCATCAGAATAGACACATCCTTAGGCTCCAAGAACATTAAATCAGATCACTAGTAAAAAGCCCCCCAAAACTAGAAAACAACTCCCCCCCAAAAAAAAAAAACCAAACAAACAAAAAAACCCCAAACAAACAGAAAAAAAACAAACAAAAAACCCAACAAAACCCAACAAAACAAACAAAGAAGAAAGAAACAAAACACCAAAACCTCATAAATAGGAAGATCAGGGACTTGGATTTACTGCTTTATGAGACAGAAAAAAATGTGTTAAAAGATGTTAATTTCTAAGGGCACATAACTATCACCTATAAACATACCTATGGAGTAAATTCCAGAGAATCAGAATTATTTTGAATTAATCCAATATTTTCCAACCTTTTTCAGTTTGTATATAGCTAACATTTCTTTAGGAGTTTTCAATATATTTAGGAAAACCACATAGGTGCTACTCTGTACAAACAGGCTTTTTCTTCTCTCTGATGCTTCCTCCAGTCTCTTTCAGAGTAGTCCACAGATACAAATGGGGAAACTGCTGAACTCCTCACCAATAGAAAAACAGTCTTCCAGAAGTAAAGTTAGAATAGGAAATAAGAAAATGTTTCAATTTATTAGAGCACTGAGGTTCTGGAATATGTTCTGAGGAGTAGACTCAAATTTAATGTTACAAAAACTGTTATGAAATAAATTATTTCACAAAACCACTGCCATACCCAGTAAATGGATTCATGAGGGCATTACTGTTCTTTATGATGCAAAGAAACTGTTGAGTAAACTGTTACCTCGAGTTAGTCAAATAACCTAAAAGTTCAGAAAAGTACTTTCCTGTATTAAAACAAACAAAAAACACAGTTTAAAGTTAATTATTATATCATAATTATGATTTAAAATTTTTATTTTCAAATTAATTCCAGATCACTCATGCCAAGCTGAAATGCTGCTTCTTATATAACTGGGATTAAAAAAAAAAAAAAAAAAAAAAAAAAAAAAGAATGTATTCTATGAATAGAATACAAAAATCTCTGTCAGGAAAGAAAATGCAAAACCTATGATTCATTCTAATTAAAACAGAAACCTATGAACTCATGTTCCTCAAATAAATATGAGAAAGTCACTTTTCTTACTATTACTTTACATTTTAGGATTGCTTATTTCTTTTGTGAGGAAAAATTTAAGATACTACTGATTCAGTGCACTCTTAAAAATTTACAGTTCAGTTCACTTACGCTTCAGATTTTAAATTTTCATTTTACTCTTTTGGTTTGGGTCAGTGAATAGTCCTCACTGGCCCTTTGCACAGAGCAGATAGCTGTAGTATCCTCTGTCCCAGTCAGCTGTGCCAGATCTCCACCAGTCTAAGTGGGCAATCCTAGAAAACACCATAGTTTAGATGTGTCCTCAAAAAAAATTATTAATAGGTGGGTGTTGCACAAGAATGAAGCCATAATTAAAAGTACTAAGTGAAATTCAACTTCTATAAACAAGAAACATAAAATTTTTTGGTGTCAAATTAGGAAGTAAGAGGCAAATTAAAAACAATTTTGTGGACTGTAAATTCTTTTCAGTAATCTAGTTTTGGTATTTTAGTTAAAATGAAAATTCTATGCATTCTGCAAATGCAAGTTCCCTGTAAAAATGACAATGGAATTCAACAGGCCTAATTTCAGTCTTCATCTGAGTCATGTTATGCTTCTTCTTTAACTGATAGAATTAAGCAATGCTAGGGAGCAGTTCCTTTGGTTCATTCTGAACATATACACCTCAATGAGAGTCTAAATTTTCCTGTTGTCATTGGTGTATTCCCCTCCCTGGCATCCCAAATTCAAAGGGGCCAGTTCACTGCAGTCACAACCACCCCACATATCTAAAGGTGGCTGATATGGATACAGCTATTTTCTGCAAGTCCTTTCAGTTCTAAAGTGCCTTTTTCTATGTGGGATCAGGGCACAAAACTGATCGGCTTATGGAAGCACAAGGTTCTTCTTGTGGACAGGGAACTTATCCACCAACATGAGGCCGTGACTGCGGACTCAGTCTCCATGAATGACAGGAAACATGGTTTACTCTTTTGCTAAAATGATAATAAAATTGATTCAGTTTAGTAAAATTAAATATTCCTTTTTAAGTAATGTATTTTCACAACACAAATACTAAAACAAGACAAATGCTTTTAAATACCTACTGTTTTCAGAAACTGCAACAGTTTGTTTTTGTAAAACTATGGTTATGCAAAACTCCCAACTAGATCTGGAATTTTATGTTAGGCCCCCCTTCCCAGCCATAAGCTGAACACCCACAAACACCACCTTCTACAAGCAGATTGATGATGTCATGCTCAGTGACAAAAATGGGGTGGAGGGCTTTTTGTCTTCAAACGTCCCTATCTACTATTGCTTCTCAGGATGTGTAATTTTTCTATATATAATGCATTGCAATTCAAAAGATCCTAAAATCATTTCTCAAAATGTTTCTGTGTCAACATAATGAAAAAGAAAACCCAAACCAATCAAGAAATGAATGAAAGAATATAAATACCTGGATTCAACATATTTTCTAGAAAACAATAAAAAATCTGTCTATCTGAAACATTTCCTACTCCCCTGAAGTAAAATTCAAGTGTTTATCAGGTGGTAAATAAACACTTAACAGTTTTACTTTTTATTACCTGTATCCTTTTCTCTGTAGAGAAGCAAGAGACATCATTCCATTGCTTTACATGGATGTCAGATTAAGGATCATTTATCAATCACATGTTTCAGCATATGAAATGTGACCACTAATCTATACAGTACTGTGTGTTTCTGAAAATCATGGTCCAAATACTTAGTAATGGCCACATGCTTATTTTTCTTAAGTGTCTGTTTCAGTAATTAGGGAAATCTCCTCACAATGCTGAGAGCATTGAAAGCCGTATTTGAGCTGGACTCATTATTTAAATTGCACAGTAGCATAGCAAAAAGAAAAACATTATTTTTTACCAAGAATGACAGACTGTTATTTAATTTCTTTTACACTGAGGGGCAGAATTTGGGAAAGACTTAAGGCACAGTCACACCCTGCAGGTGTCCTTGTGGTTTCTCCTAGAACACAGGGCCAGCCCCAGTCCTCTACTCACACTCCACAATGTCCACTGGGGATTCAGGAAAGGTGAACTCTCCTCTTAGGTGCTCATGTATGTAGCAGATCAACAACCCGAAAGGGATTGGCTCAGGTACATAGTCCATATGTCAGGGGTGAATTTACATCAGCTGAATACTCTGCTAATGCTGGTGAGTTTGGACTTCAGCATTCTGAGAGATTAAGACAGACTGTAAAACCCTTGGTGAAAATTTTGTTGTTCTAATCATACATATCCTAAGTAGTTAAACCTAAAATTTGTATTGCTGCCTGTAGTAGGAACATGCTACCCATTGGCTTTTTTTTTCTGAGAAGAGTTTGATGATATTTAAGAGCACAATAACCAGTGGTTGCCAGCTAATTAACATAAACTTATATGTGGAAAAAGATGCTTTTATTAGCATAATCTGCTAGAGTTATATTAAGTTTTGCTTCTATAACCGGCCATGAATGTTCATGAAATTTTTTTAAACTTTATGAATTTTAATGTCCTTATTGTTCCACTGTTGTCTGAAAGGCTGTTCCAAGCTCAAAACGTCTGAGGAAATCAGATACACACACACACACAAAAAAAAAAAAAAAAAAAAAAAAAAAAAAAAAAAAAAAAAAAAAAAAAAAAAACCAACAAAAAAACCCCCATGATATTCAAAAATCTGCTCTTCTTCATCAAAAATCTATAAAACTTTCACTGTGTTTTATATAATTTAATTTCATTTTTTAAAATTTACTTTATTTTTCCATTCATAACACAATGGAAAAAATCTTTGAAATAATTGTGAATGCAATTTTTTTCTCTCTCTTATCTGTAAGTCAAACATAATGACTTACCAGCTCAAGCAGCTGTGAAAAAAAAGGAAATAATTAAACACTGCAACGCAAACCTTTAAAAACCATCATTATGTGTGTCCCAGCTCTCCATCTATAGATGAACATGGCATTAACTTATTGCTTTTCACAGCTATGTTTAAAACATTTAATGAAGGCTGCACCCCCCTCTTACATTCAGTCAACATCAGTACAGCTGACTGACACTTGGGAAACAGTATTTTCTCTCTTGTGATTTAATTTTTGCTTGGGATGAGTAAAAAGTAAAAACATAGGAGAACTGAAGCCCAATTATTGGTAAGATCCTTTGCTCTAGAAATTTAGAAGAATAACATAAATAACAAGCAATAAAACCCCAGGCATTATTTAGTCTTTTTTTCAGATATGCAACAAAACATTTAGCAGTATGCTTTTGTTCATGTAGTTTCATAGACTAATTTTGCATAGAAAATGAAAGAAAATATTTCGTTGCTGTGTATTGACCTTAGCTAACAGCTAAGCACTACACAGCACTCCCTCCATTTGCTCCATTCCCCAGCAGGACTGGGAAGACAACAGGAAAAACAGAAGCATTAAAACTCATGAGTCAAGACAAAGACAGCTCAATAAATGACAAAAAGACAAATCAAATACCCCACAAACCTGGGCAGTCTTGAACAATGGACCCAGTACACTGAATTTTACAGATCAGCCTTTGTGCAGGGCACAGCAATTTTTTAAATTGAATGTCACATATCTCTTCTCTAGACCAAATTTTATTACTTTTTGGAATAATAGAATACATCAAAATGCACCACCTTAAAATTCACTTAACCTCATCAGAAATTGAGATGATACAATTTCTGAAGAATTAACCTTCCAAAGTGTTGTGAAAGGGTGATACTGAGCTGTTTTAATCATCAGAAGGGTTTGATTTATCACGTTTCAACTAGCTGTGAAAATATCTACATGTATAAAGTTGATATAGATCTCTAGATGTCAGAAATTCACTGTTGTGATGCAAAGTCACTTTCTCCACTCTACAGATGATATATGAGATATGAGGGTGAAGAAGGCATTGCCAGGACAACTGTTTGCACGGAAAATGAAGGATGCAGTAGCAAGTCCTTAGGATTATAAGTAATTGATACAAGCTATTGGGAAGGTCTCTTCTAATTTTTGTTGATCCTCAGGACCTCATGGATCAAAGATCAGTTGTTAAATAAAATACAGTGCCAGTAAAACCAATTTAAAGCTTTCCAAGGCATTTGTCATACAAAAATGGCATTTCATCAACATTCATATTTCTAAAATGGAATGTCACTTTAAACAAAATTGTTTCTGAAAACATAGCTGAGGCAATAGAACATTTGGGCAATTTTAGATCACAATGCTTAGATTTTTTCAAATATAATTTTGAAATCTCTTCCTATTTCAAATCATATTTCATCATCTAGCATGAATCACATTGTCCCCAAACTGGCACAGATTTTGATTTATGCAATGACATTCTGACACTGACATTGATTCAACCCTGTCTCTCTAACTCTCACCTACCCACCCAGAAAGTTGATAAGTTCTGTTCTTTGTTATTACATATTGTTCTAAATACATGAAGACTTACTGTGGAAAAGAAGTTCTGAGCTTCAACAAGCTTAGAACATACCAATCTGCTGCTCTCTTCTGGATAAGGCTTTCACAGGCATTTGGATACATTACATTATGTTACAGACCCTTTACCTTGTTCCTATATCCTTCAACAAAGTAGCCTTTTGCTGTTATTACCATCATCCTTTTCTGTCACCGGAACAGTCTAAAACTGATTCCAAGATTTCTAAAGAGATGAATGAATATTTATATTTTCTTCTAGTGTCTAGGAAATGTGCTTCTACATACAGACACAGCACAGTTGCTGTCATGTTTATTTGGAGAAAAATACTTAAAGAGTCACATGACTAGACTTAAATATAAACTTTTTTGTCTAGTCTTTGACCCCCTCAGAAGAAATCAGTTTTCTGAAACTGTGCAGTGTGGAACATCTGTATCTAAACCATGGTACTAGCATTAACAAATATGAATAGATAAAAGACAGACAGACAGATAGATAGATAGATAGATAGATAGATAGATAGATAGATAGATAGATAGATAGATAGATAGACGATAGACAGATACATGCACACATGCTAAACAGAAACACACACACAAATGTGCATATATATGTATACCTATTGCCATAGATACGTGCCAACTTCAAATATAGTCGCGATTCCTTCTGCAGACTGAAACACAGTCACATTCTAGGAAAGGTAGTTCTGCAGCAGTGAAGTCTTCAGCCTCTTACCCTTTTGCTCTTTGCACTTCAATCAGAATCTGTTTTGCACAGAAGACTTCACATGTAAGGTGTTTGCAAAAAAAAATAAAAATAAAAATAAAAAGGAAAGAGAAAAGTGAAGCCACTTACCCATATTCACTAAAAAAGCTAATACCAGAATATACAGATGAGTAAAAAACAGATAGACATACATTAGACATTTTTTTCCCTGAGTTTTCAGTTTGTTTGTTTTTCAAGGAAGAAGAGCAAAATCCCAGGGTAGACTCTGATCACTAAGCTATAGAACAAGGAATACTATTTGTGTTTTCATTTAAAGGAGATAAATACTGCTTTTTCTGAGACATTACAGAAACTCTCCCACACTTCCCACTTAAGCAACATTTTAGAGGAGAGGATTGTTTTTGGTTTTTTTCCCAGAGGTTTTGGGGTAATAAAAGTTTGGGGTTTTTTTTTCTTTTTCAGAATTGCAGTATTTGTCTAACCTGCAGGTTTCTGGTTTCATGCTGAGATGGAAACACATCATTTTCCTGAGAGAGAATAAAATCTGCTGATATTATTTATCTCTCAAGCAGAATCAGAGCACATAAATCTCACAAGGAAATTCTCATGGAATTTCCTACCTAACTTCATATAGGGCCTTGGGTATAGCTTCACACAAAATAGTTGAAAAAAATTCCTGCTTTTCAAGTGTAAAATCTCTGAGTTTTTTTGCTTGTTTGTTTGTTTGTGGGGGGGTTTTGATGGTGGTTTTGTTTGTTTGTTTGTTTGTTTTCTTTGGGGTTTTTTTTGTTGGGTGGGTTTTTTGTTTTTTTTTTTACTTGTTTGGTTGTTGGTTTTTTGGTTTTGTTTTTTTTTTCAGTTGGAAGTCTTACAATTCTGCAGCCATAAGGCTTCTTGCTCTGCCCACAACCAACATCATTGTCAGGAAAGACCACCCAGGAACACATCCATCCCCCACAAGCAGTGGTAATTTCCCACTGCAGCTGTGGAGGTCAGCCATATAGCTGCATTAGCAGAGTTAGGCTGAAATATTTTCTAAAAGCCATTGAAAACTACTTAAATACAATAAACAAAGTGAAGAGAGATTAGTTAATAAACCTCAGGTGTGACTCTGAACCTCTTTGAGGAGTAAAATCAGTGAATCAGCAGGATTTACACTAATTTATAACCACCAAAAGGAAATGCAAAAATAGTGCTCTGAGAATTACCTCATGGATTCCCTGCAAAATACAGCAGAAGTAACCAATGTCTAAGAATAATTAATGTGAAATACAAGCATGGGAAAAAATAACAACAAAAAAATCCACAACAAAATATATTATTTACCATTTTCTGTTGCTCTGTTTGCCCTTGTGAATTTACCAAGACTGGCTCTTCTCTCACACCGTATAAAATGTTCCTGTTTTCCCCAGTGACACTGACCCCTTGAACACACACACACACACGCACACACATGTGAAGCTGTGTTGGTGCCACAGATGACCATGTACATGACAGAGCCATCTCTGACCAGTGAAACCAATACCCCCAAGAATGGCAACACTGAGAATCCTCTAGACTTGTCAATGGTCTTCCCCTGCTGTACAAACAAAATGAGAACCAGCAATTGACCAGGAACCTTACCATTTAAACAAGAAAAAACACAGTAAGCTTCTTTGGAGAAGGGAACAGTTCTATTAGATGTCACCATATAGGAAATGTGAATTCTAATTCATTAGTAATTTAATATGTTTAGGCCTACCCTAACAGGACAGCAAGCTGGATTTGGACCTGAAGCTACTGATGGAACAATGCTAATAAAGAACAAATTGCTACAATAATTATGATTAGTACTTCCTTTCAGTGAAGCAGTCTGCTTCATCATCTTTAGCAAAGTGTTATTTTTTAATTTAAGCAAAATACATTGACAACAAGCTAAATGTGTCAAATTGAACAATTTAGTCTTCCTAGTATATATACCTCAAGTTCATTTTTACATCTGTTATATATTCAGCAGGTGAGGGAATGTTGAGCTTTTTACAGACAGCTTTCCATAAATTTAAGCAGGCAAGCAGCTAAACTGACACACAACTGCAATATCACAGTGCTGGAAGGAGTTTTTGGTAGTATTATCACTAGGTTCTTCAATAAGGTTGTCTGGGATTATCTCTTTAAATCCTTGAGAGAATGGGATTTGATGACATTTTGTCAATGGGATCAAGCTTCTTTTTTTCTTAGCCCCCTCTCTTGGCAGTTTTCCCATAATAAGTGCTTTTCAGAGCTATGCCCATTATAGACAGACCAGCTCACCTGGTGCTCTTCAGCCCAGCTCTAGAACCACTGACATTTAGAACCTTGTTATACCACTGTATGCTACAGAGCTGATGTTCTGCAACTGCTCCTCAGGCCTGAAAGGCAACACTCTGGTCCACTGAAATAAGGAAAAGACTGTGTGTTTCTACAGGTTCAAAATAAGATGTGAGTAATGAAGGCCATGAAGATTATTTATCTAAATCTAACTAGTACTGCTATTCCTGGATTTCAAGTAACTGCCAAAATCAAAATAATCCCCAAGCTTTTATAGTAATCTATTTAAATACATGAGACCCATCACCTTTTCTGCACAGTTTCACAGCTGCTGCTATCAGTAAACACAATGTCAGAGAGGTATTCAAACCAAACATAGTGAAAATATTACTTAGTGAGACAAAAAATTTTAGCTGAAAACAGAAAAATAATATTTTGCTGGTAGTACATTTTAACAGCAACAACAACAAAACCAAAATCAATAAACTGTAAAACTGTATTCAAACTCAAGTTCACTATCAAGTGAACACATAGAACTGTCATGTATAAATAGACCTGTACATATGTATCTGCATTTGCACCCATGGAAAGAAAACCCTAACACCACAGTTTGAAAACAAACAAGACATATTCTTATTAATGTCTTCTTTTGTTGCTTGGGACAACAACTCGATAAAAAAATCTGTTCAATCATTAAACTTTTATTTTGTTTCTTGAATTAAATTACTGTAGAAAAACACATGTCTAAAATATATATACCATTTAATTCCTGTTTATTGTAGCAACCTCAACAAATTATTACTGATTCCCTCAAGGTTTTGCATAATCAAAGAGTTGAAGATGGGAACTGGTTTTCACAGGAAAGTTTGCAAGAATCCCCTCTGCCACCTGGTCAATGCTCTTATTTTATTAAATGAATCATACCAATATCATCTCTGTCAAAAGGCAGCAATCAGCTCTAAGTTCTTAGACAGTTAAATTTTTATGTTGTGAGTATTGTTGCCTGCTTTTGGTGTGGAAATATGTTTTCCCATCATAACTGATGATCTGCACAAAAAGTTCAATGGACTTCAGAGAGTGATACTATTTAAAGGTTTTGGTTCTGCTGACTATTCACAGACATGCAGTGTCATTAGAAATACCCTCCAGTATCTCCCTGGCCCTCAGATGCCATTCCAGCACGACGTAGTCCTGAGTCACATTTGCAGATGTTCTAGGTGTTCGAGAGTGTTCCAGATGACAGGAGATGCCTACAGTGAGAGAACTGCCCAGGGGCTAGTGATAAGAGCTCATATGCCAAAGCAAAATGTAGGTGATTACAATGAGCAGTTTTATCCCACCTGTACACTACTTCTTTGTGTCAGCTCAATGTAGTTGTATTTAAAGAAGAGTATTCTCTCATGAGCCATTCTGTATGCCTCCCAATTCAGTAACTATGTTTATTTCTTGATCTCAGGATACTAATTTACTTTACTGTATAGGAAAATAAATTTCCCTAAGTCCCTTATAGTCAATTTCCATAACATTTTCTTGATTTGGTTCCCAAGCTGTGATTGTTTATAGTGAAAGATCATAGAGTTTGCAACTAGATTATGATGAACATTTTCAGTAATCTTCCTAATTTGCCACTTTGCTACTACTGAAAAATTAAGTTTCCTTCAGGCCAGCTGGCCTTAGGTGCTTGTAGAAAAGATTTTTTTCCATAGACCAATTTCAAAGTAAGGCTAAGACTCCTTTGACAGCAGAGCTCCTGGATTTATATAAAAATTCTACTTTTCCTCTTTTAAGACATGAGATGTTTATAGAATGACAGGTTAATACCAGGAACAAATTCAAAGCACAGAGTGCCTGCAGACAGGGAATGCCTAAAGGCTCTAAAGCAAGAAACAACACCACTTCTTTTCCTTTTCTTTAAAAGAGAGCTTTCTGAGTTCTTGAGACAGATATTTCCTGCATGTTTCCAAACAGTTGTGGGAATATGTCTAAAGCTTTAGTTTTCTCAGCACGTGAAAAATCTACCATAATGCCCATGAGATGTTGGACGTTTGAAAATAAAGAACACATTTGGACAGGGAAGTTCCCTCATAGTCTGATTATTGGCATGTACAGATTCTCATGTGATCCAGGTGATTTTTTTAAACACTACAATTACATGTATTCTGCCAAAAATTAAGAAATAGAAAATTTGCAAGAACTTATAATATTTCAGTAGGACATTAGCTTTACAGTATTCTTTCCTCATAGTAGTATTATATTATTTCTTATTTTTATAGTATTGCATTGATGTATATGTCAATGAGACACCAAATATATCTCACCAAATGAAGGATCTGCATCTAATTTGGAGATTTCTTATGCTGTGGAGTTTAAATATTAGAAATACTTGAAATCACCTGAAAATTAAACATAATCCTGCTTTTTAATTTTTTGATTTTGTCTATACCATAAGAACAAACAATTTCTATAAAGAGTATAACTATGGATGTACACGGCAGAACAGTGGGATATAAGGAATCATATCTGGAAGATAAAAATCACTGCTTAATTTACTTGTCCATAAAGGTAGTGCAAGCATTCCAGAAAGCACAGGACACGGTGCTCTATCTCCAGCATTGTTCAGTTTGCCTCCTACAATTCCCTCAGTGCAATCGATCTTGATTTGTAAAAAGAAAAAATCCATAGAGAACTGACCTGATTGGTTTCTCAATATCTCATTTCAAGTGTGGTTTGTTTTTTTTTTTTTCATTTGCTGGTTTCTTGGAATTGAACTTCGCTAATCTCAAGTGTTTGCTATGTAAGAAAACAAAGCTTCCAAAATAATGAAGTTATATTTCTAAAAACATGAAGCTTAAGAATATTACATTTTGGCTTTTCTTCCTTTTCTTTTTTCTTCTTCTCACTGACCAGATACATATTCTGCAGATTTCCACCCTGTCTGGGATTTTTTTGGAAAAAGATACGTTGGCAGGTTACTTGTTTACTTTCTTTAAGAAAGATGACATTTTTCAATAATCACCTGATTTCAACAGCTGTAGTGATAATAATTGTTTTATAGCCTAAATGACTCTTCACAATAAAATCATGAGAAGAGGCAGCAGTAAATGCAATTTTCAGAGTTTTTAACAGAAGCACTCATGCATGGCTAGAGGACACCTGCCGGGGCAGATATTCAGGGTTTAATCTGACTACACAAATAACAGGACCAGTTGATTTGATCACTCCTTAACTTGATCTTCTGTTTAATTTGATTAGAGCATTAGAGACCAATATGTTTTCAGCTTAAAATAATTCAAGAAGTGTTTGTTTTTTACAGTACACAAGGACAAGGTTATAAGAATTAAGTAAACCACATTTGCAGGAAGTTAGAAATTTAGTAAGTAGGCTATTTTAGGAAGGTATATTAAACTCCATCATGGTGAAAGAACATTGGGAAATCTGAGGCATCTCTAATGTGTACAAAGCTACACAGTTCCCATCAGAGAAATCTGAGTAATTTTACTGTGCAGATGGTTAAAGTATCAGGTGCATCAGCTTTGCCATGTGACTGCAAGAAGGAAAAGCAGAATGGAAAGCTAGTATTCCTCTGAGAAAGATAGAGAGCAAGATCCAGACTATTAGCACTCTGTCTTTACATCACTAGGCAGTATTGCAGACTGTACTAAGAATACAGAGTGTCTCAAGTTTCAGTTGTTTTGCCCACTTTCAACTACCCTGTGAATGTTCATCTTCACATTTGTATATTGGGAAATTCTCTGGAAACTCCTTTCCTGGACAAAAGAGCATTCCCATCCTCACAGTCACAGAACTGATGACTTAAGGAACTTCTGGAAGTCTTCTACTCCAAATCTCTGCTCAAAGCAGGTATTCATTGCTTCAAGGGTTTATTGCTATTTTATGTTCATTTTGGTGTCAAACAGGGCGTACTGGTCCTGTACTGCAAGCTGCCTCCAGTCAGCCTCCAGTCTATACTTAAGCTGGGGTTATAACTCCACAGGGGTAGGATTTAGCATTTCCCTGTGTTGAACTTCATGAAGTTCCTCTTGGTCCCTTTCTCCAATCTGCTGAGGATGGTCTGAATAGCAGTTCATACATCTGGTACACCAGTTACTTTCCCCAGTTTTGTGTCATCTGTTAATGAGGGTACACTCTGACCCATCACCCAGTTTGTTCAGGAAGATATTAAAAAGCACTGGCTCCAGTATCATTCATCCAGCTGTGCCACTAATCACAACCCTTTGAGCCCAGTTGTTCAGCCAGTTTTCTAATCCATCTCACTGTCCTTATAGAACACATGCTTCATCAGCTTGTCTATGAGAATGTCATGGAAGGCAGAGTTGAAAGCTCTGCTTAAACAAAGATAAACAGGATCTACTGGTCTTACTTCATCCATCTTGCCAGTCACATCATCAGAGAAGGTTATTGGGCTGGCCAGGCATAATCCTTTCTTTATAAATCCATTCTGACTATTCCTATTCATCCTGTTCTGCTTAATACGCTTGGAGAAAGCATGCCAGGAGGATTTACTCCTTCATCTTTCCAGATATCAAGATGAAACTGATCATCCTGTAGTTTCCCTGATCCTACCTGCTCCTTGCCCTCCTGCCATTGCTGAGGAGCACCCTTGTCCCCAAAATCCCTGTGACTTTCCAAAGATAATGGGGAATATCCTCAAAATTACATACATCAGCTTCTTCAGCAGTCATATATGCAACACATATATAAATTTATGACAAGAACCTTAGTCTATTTTGTCCAAGTCTGGCAAAATTATAAGGAACAGAATATGGGTTTTAAAATGAAAGACCTGAAAGTCTTATGCCACTGGCTAGTAAAGAAGATATCACAAAAATTATACTATATGACATTATATTAGACATTACAATAAAACTGTCTTTCCATAGAATCTAATTTCTACCAAAGTTGCAATAAAATAACACCACCACCACCTGATGAACTGATTTAATGAAAAAGTATTATTCTAGTCACTTTAGATCACTTCTCTGAGTATTGCTGGGTAGTCCAAACTTTGAGAGGCTTTGAGAGGTGCCACATGGATTGCTCCAGACCAGGTTTACCTCCTTCGATATCTCCTGGAAATGCTTCTGCTTGTGAATTTATTATTGCCCAGAACACAGAAGTCCATAAGCCACTAAAGGAGTTGTTCTACTGTCAATGTCACCAAAGCAGGATGGCCAAATCAGATCTTAGCAGGACTACAGAGCAGAGGAGACAATTCTGTGAGGAAATGGGATTGGTGATTGATAGAAATTATAATGTAACCATGTTCAGATACTATGTTCCAGGACAAGGTAACTTCCTCTAGGTGCATTATGACAGCGTTTTCAGAGCTGATAAATTATTTAAATGCTTGAAGATGTCATATAATTTTGTATTAAAAACCCCACAGAAATTCTTACTGTGTTCATCATTATGAATATTATTGAAATATCATTATATTCTTAAAATTCTACTTTGCCTTTTCAAAACTGAGACAATATGAATTTATTTGATATTAATAAACCTTTCAAAACCTTTCAAAGGGCCTTTCCTATGTGCATACTGTGACTGTAGCTCCATGTACATTATGAAACAATGCTCTGGATAAATATACCATGTATGACTTCCAGGAGAAACCCTGCAAAGTTTGTCTTATTTACCAAAAAAAAAAAAAAAAAAAAAAAAAAAAAAAAAAAAAAAAGAGAGAGAGAGAGAGGGAGAGATTTCAGGAAAAAATGGATGATGTTGCAGCAAGGAAGCAGTAACTGGGAGAAGTATTGTGTGGTTGTGTGAAGAAAAGAGATGCAGTATGAAGATGTTTTCTCTTGTGTTTTGCACAAGGCACATACATAGGATTATTTTGTCAATCTGTCAATAGTATAATGCATGAATATGTGGCCAGGAATCCAGAAAAAATCAGTCACTGACATCTTCAAGAAACATATCAAATCATGTGTATAGAACAGCACTTGGAAGTCTGCAAGTGATAAATACTGAATATTACTTTTAGTTGTATTGTTAGTAACAATGTTATGCTAAAGTGAGAATAGTGTACTTACATCTTCATATTCCATCTGTTATCTGCCTGTCCTTTTGCAACAGCTTCTCAAATGATAGTGAAAATGAACCAAGTGTTCTGCACCTGGTCATAAGTTTCTTTAATTTTCTGTATATAATAATATTTAACAAAATTTTTTTCCAGTTTCTTTTTCTAGCAACAAAATATATAACTTCTTTGACACTATTTACAGAGGGAATCCTATCACTTCCTCAGTGTTTGTCCAGATGGTTGAGTAGCATTATAATCTCTGTTTAAACCCTGCTTTTGTGATGTCTTTGACAAATTACTTAAAGTAAGTTTTCAACTATTATTTTCACTTCTATGTGTGTGGGACCTACTACCTACTGTCTTATGAAATCTGGGGAGAAAAAAGCAGAATGGGAGACACTGAGTTTCCGAAATCAGAATATAATCATCCTAGTTCTCTAGACCAGGATAGTTCTGGACAGGGTAGACTTTTACCTTGGGGATAGCATTATCCATTCTCACCAGAGCTCAACAACTTTCCTAAACAATTTTCTGAAGAAAATTAACTCTACCACAGCCAAAAACAGCACATAGATAATATTTTCCTTCTGCACTAAGTCCAGCAACAGACTCTCCAGAACTGAGCCTGTCCTCAGAGCATGCAAGGACTGAAACTATAAGGTTGAATAGGAAGTACACAGGAGGACCAAAAGTACATTGTGCTGCACAGTGGTCCTCAGCTGGAAAGTTTTAGTTTCTATTGAAGTTCTAAGATGACTGTGGAGGTCTTCAGGCCCTTTAGACAGCAGTTAAGAAAACTGACTCTTCCCTATTACTGAATGGGCCAAAGACACTGACCTGCCTTGAGCAATTTTTTTCTGTAGTACGGAAGATGCTGAATGGCTGTGCTTATTGTGATTGTTCTGAGAGAGGGAATTTATTATCTTCACTGTGGTGGCATGCAAACACAGCAATATTGCTTTCAGGCCTGAAGGAGTCTGCATGAAGTCTCTCTGCATGTAACACGAGTTGGCTGGATCCGGCTGCTCCTATGTTTGCTATATACAAGTGGAAGGCTCTGGTCCAGAAGAAGATAATTAATTCTCTGCAGATCAGCAGCTTCTGCCACAATAAGAACCTTTGAGCATACACCATCAGCCTGTTATGGTACACTATATATACCAGTAAATATGAAAGTTGGTTCATATAAAGCCCCTGCAGTCTACAGGCTTAAAGTATGTATGTTTTATGAAATAATTTCATACTCTGCTCATTAAGAAAGCCATCACCATGGTAACTTATACATCACAAGTCACTACTACTATCTCTAATATCTTTAAGTGCATAGCAACAAGAAAATACTGTCAGAGTGTCTCCTTTTCAGTAGTGTTTGAAAGCCATAAATAAGGTTTACTAAGCACATTATAAGTATTAGAGAGAAGACATCTGTTTGATATCCAACTGACATAAAGCAAAATCATATTGTTGATTTATAGACTTAATGATCTTGAGTCAAATTTGCCAGACAGAAGTAGCTTGCTCTCATGTTTTTCATCCTGCCTTTCTATTTCTCCTTCACCTCATTATGTTACCTATACTTTTAAAAATGGTTGGTAATATGAATATTCTGAAAAGAAAATACTTTATGTAACTTACGCTAAATAATGAGCTACGTGTGGGAAAGCTATAGACAATCAAGTGATTCCCAAGGGACATGAACCCACTTGTTCCAACGTTATTGCTCAATCCTCTGCAGGAGGCTTGATTTCCAGATGCGATTTCCCCAGTGACATGATTCACATCACTGTAACTTTATCTAGTTTTATCACTGGGAGAATCAGCAGAAGACAGATCCTGCTAGAGCTGTACTAAATGAGAAGAAGGAGTTCAGCCACAAAAAGGTGACTCAAAGTCATAGACAGAGAATTTTTCTCAGCAGATTGATGATAACACAAAAGTAAAATGAAAAGAGCATATCATTTACTTATCAGCTGTTCTCTGTGTGGCTTGAACAACAAAGACATGGCAAACCCTGTGGGTTTTCATATTAGTGGAAGTGAACTGCTCTTTGTAATTTAAGGAAAATGACCATCTCTCATTTTCCCTATGGTTTCACCTGGCAAAATGGAAGATCTTTTTTTTTTTTTTATTTTTATGTGCACATCCGTACATGCACAGACTTTCCTCACCTCAGTGACTGAACAAAATATTCTAGGCTAAACCTGATAAAAAAAATTTTCCATTTATATGTTTTGTGTAATGATTTTTTTTTAGTGATTTTATAGTGGATTTTTTAGTCAGAAAACTGTCTTGACCAGAACTATCCCTTACTTAAAAGACCATTGATCTACTTCCCCAAATCTGTGAGAAAGCAACAACAAATTAATACCTAAGCAACATGTTTTCTTTTTTTGGTTGTTTAGGTTTGGTTTGGCTTGGGTTGGGGTTTTTGTGTGTCCAACCTGGTATCAGTGAGAAGTGTTTCATTCAAATTTGCCTACTTGCTTTCTGTAGTTAGTATAATGGCCTATCTTTCTAGTAATTTATACAATTTATTCATCTGAGACAAAAAAAAAAAAAAAAAAAAAAATTTATTTAGAAAGTAGATTAATGTAATCTCAAAGAATAGATTTAAATTCGGTAAAGTTTGAAAATAGTAGGTTATGATGTTTAAGAATATAATTAATATCCAAAATATATGAATGCCATTGATGTACTGCAACATTTTCGACTCAGATTTTTGGGCATCAACATGATGCTATTACTAATATTCAAAACCACCATAACAAGAGCAGCAAGTCCCAATTTAGCAGCAAGTAGCATCATGAAAGGTAAGAGCCTTTTCACTTTTTGCAACAGTAGCATTAATTTCTTCCCTCTCAGAGCATCTTGGTAATGACAGCTTCAGTATCCTTTGCCATCGTGGACTACAAAGACTATGCTTCTAGTACTGCTACATCAGTGGCTTTCAATCACACCTCACCTCTGAAGCCTTCTGCCTGTATATCACCATGTTTCCTGAGAAGTTTTGGTCCTCTGCTGTTGCCATATGACAAATACAGTCCCCTGCATGAGAATTATCTTCACAGACTCCATTACCACTGATCCCCACAAAGTCTTATGCTTTAATGTCAGTGTATTTTACCATATAACTAATGACAGATGAATGATGTTTTACATTTATTTAATAACACTTTGACAATTCCCCACAAGGTCACCAGATTTACTGGTTTGTATTTTCTGCTGTTTGAGATTGAGTCCTTAGTTATGTGGCTTCACACCTCTGTCTGCCTGAGTTTAAAGAAGTAGAGTTTGCCAGAATCAGCTCAACATCTCACAGATAATGCTCTATTTTAGGTTTAGTCTTAGTACATCAGCCCACTAAAGTTGAAAAGTTATTTTCATGTCATAATCATACATTTTCTTTTTTTTTTCCTCTTCAAATTATCCCTTGCTGTATTTCAGAACTTCAAACTTGAACATCATTACTAACTTCAGAAAGATGAGGGAACAATGCAACTAGGAAAATGTTTGAATAGCTAGTCACAGGGATATTTAAAGGCAGTGGAAAATGTCAAGACTGTAAATTTAACTTTGACTCTAGTAGGAGGTTCAGAAAATGTTAAAGCATAACTTGAACAAGAGTGCAAGTTCCTGACAACCACAGCTATCATGCCTAATCAAAATTAAATTTCCATTGTGTGAAGATACTCAACTTGACAGAACATTATGTTGTTTTCCTTTAAATTGATACTGTACCAATAATTTCCACTGTCAATTAAATGTGAAAATATGTATATTTAAAGAATGCTCTGTAGGCTGCAATTATATTTTTAAATGTTTTCATTTGACTTGTGGCTTAAATATAGATTTTTCTTGGTGTTGGGTTTATGTGGCAAGGTTTTGATGGTAGGGGGACTAAAGGGATGGTTTCTGTGAGAAGCTGCCAGAAACTTCCCCAATGTCTGATAAAATCAATGCCAGCCAATTCCAAGACAGATCTGCCACTGTTCAGGGCTGAGGACATCAACAACAGTGGCAGAGCCTTTGGGATAATGTATTTAAGAAGCAAGAATAAAAAAATTGCAAGAACACCTGCAACTGGAGAGAAGAGTGCGAATAGGTGAGAGTGTGGTGGTTTGTGCTTGGCTGGATTCCAGGTGCCCACCAAAGCTGCTCCGTCACTGCCATCCTCAGCTGGGCAGGAGAGAGAAAATAGAACAAAAGGCTCATGGTTTGAGCTAAGGACAAGAAGAGATCACTCAATAGTTGCCTTCATGGGCGAAACAAAGTCAACTTGGGGAAATAAATTTAATTTACTAATAATCAAATAGGTAGATAATAAATACTCTTATCATTTGATCTAAACATCTTTCCACTTGGGCTACCCAATTGTGTTTCTTTTTTCTCTTTAAAGAAATAAAGACATGTGAATCTTCCCTATTTTAGGATGGCTGAAGAGGTTGCCTCCTTTTGCCAAGTTATTCTGATGGGTTTGTTGACAACACACTGAAGATAGCTAAAAATATGGTAAGACTTTAATCCATAGACTAAATAAAAGGGTTTAATCTTTCAGGTTATTGTATTATAAAAGCATATTTTGAGGTCTCCTCAGAAGTACCTGACCCTCCCTATGCATCACTTACTGTCTTAAATACCTCACACAAATCCCTGGATTTTGCTGCTGCAGTACCTGTTTGTAGGTTTAATCGTGTCTGCAACCATGCAAAAAGTCTGCATAGCGGTGGGTGGTGTTAGTTGAGTCCTTTGTGGTTCCAATAGTGGAATGTACCATCCCTACCCTAGGTGGCACAACACCATTAAGTGCTACGGACAGGAATCACAAGTAAGAGCAGGGAGCTGATTTGATTTTCCTTGGAGACTGATACCTACTCCTAGAGGAATTCTTAAAACCTTCAGATTCTTGCTGGCAGTACATGTGAGAAAATGTTTCCCTGCTTCAACAATTTGCTGTCAGCAGTGAGACTGGGGATATGACTTGCCTGCAGTTGCTCTCCCTCAGTGTTGTTGGGGGCAGGGACAGGAGAGTTCAGGGGGCTTTTGCCCCATTTCTGGACAGTGGGTGTCAGGCTGTAGGACAGGGACACACTGAGCCTGGATGGTGAGAGCTGTAGTTGCTTACCATGAAGTTTTAGAGGTATGGTGATGTATACAAAATACCACAGGTAGTGAAAGATAATACTGGAACTTAATAACACTGGTATCAGGTATACAGAATTGCTGATCCAGGTGTATACTGTTGGATCAGTACAGTGCTCATCAATCAATCTGATATATGAGAAAGTAAAGGAGCTCAAGTGTCATCCACTTTCAGGGTCTGCCTTGACATAAGTATCCAATTAAAATTTTAAGGAAAAAAAAATGCTTTTTTCATCCAAAGTAGGTTGTTGATAAGTAAGAATTATACACTCTTTGTAAGCTGCCATCTCTATTTGAACCACTTTGAAGGAAAGTTATGTCCCAGACCTCACCAGAGGTGTATATAGCAGTCTACACCTGGCACTATACTCTGTTCAACACATGTTGGATAAAGGTTTGGCAAGTTTTATCCATTGGTAATTAAAAACCATAGAGAGAGGCCAGTTAGTATTTTTTCATATCTACTGTCTGTTTCTAAGATCAGCAGGAGAGTTTTTGAGCTGAAGTTTGACAAGCTGAAGTCTTTGATTCCCCTATTCTATTTAATTGTATTGGTATTACCCAGGAGGCATTCAGCTCCTAGATACATGTGGCAAAAGCCTGCCACCCTTTGTCTTGCTGAACAAGACCTTTATAATGAAATCTATTGACTTTATCTAGAGCTGAAGTTTAGATGTGGTAGACAAACATTGTATTACTTACTGAAAGCATTAGAGTTACTTGACAGTTGGCTTTTAAGGCTGGTGTAGTGTGTACATTGAGGTAGTTATGTATTCTCATCCAGATAATTAATAATACATCAGCTTAACTGCAAAGTTCTGCACATAAATGACTGCAACTGAAGTGTAAATAACTGCATCATGGAACTACATATAAAATGGATTTGTAGGACTATGAAAGAAAAATATATTAAAAAGAAATATAAGATATGGGACAAAACTCCTTTCTATAAGAAATATTAGTAATTACTTACATACAGTATAACTACACAAACTGCAGTAACTGTGTAATTGCATAATAGTTAGAGTTATAGTGCTATAAAGTGTGATTGCTTCATGTCTTATCCTAACTCATGACCTGACATTTAATTTCAAAAAAAACTTTAAAAGAAGTAAGATTAAGGTTAAGATTTATGGACTTAGAACCTAATGAAACAGATGGAAAACTCCATTATTTCAGTCAGCTTTATAATGGGATATATGGACAAAACTATAATATGAGGAATAATGATTAAGTCCTTTGAAGAAAATGTGAGTTGCTTCTTACATTCATACCTGATACTGCATTGTTAAGGTGATTTTGAGAAACAGAAGGAATTAAGGAGAGAAGGAGAGAGAAAGGTTGGGGGAGATCATCCTTTCCTGAGACTATTGATCATGCCTTTCTGAGACTATATAGGACCTAGTCAAGGCACAGATTTAACTATCTTGCCTGTCATCTTGTTTTGTCCATTAGACTAAGTCTGTGATTCTGTTATTAAGGAAGTTTCCCAATGCCTTTCAGGGCAATTAGGAATGCTATTGCTATATAAGCAATACCCTTATTTCTGTTATTCTTTTTCTTGTATATTTTAGTAGTCCTATGCTACATTTCATGAAGAAGTAGAAAGTATAGAGCCAAACAAAATGTTGGGTTTTTTTGATCTTGGATATCAAATGGTATCGATGATTACAAATTCCATTGTCTGTAGAAGGCACAGGCTTTCTAGTCCCTTCTGGAAACATTTCTAAGATGAATTAAGATAAAAGCATTCAGAATAAATAAAGGAACTGTGAACTTCACTATTTTTAAAGATTATTAGGATAAAGATATATGCTTGTGTGACAAAGCAAACAGCTGCCAGATACAAAAGTTTCCTGGATTTGAAGAGGGAAAAAAAAAATCAAACAAGCAAAAAGAAAGATGCAGGATTCCACATCCAACAATAATAATCACCGCAACAGCAAATCAAACTGTGAAAATTTAATGAACAAGAGTAGGCAGCAAAATTTCTTAAAATTTGAAGAAAATCAGCAGTAATTTTGGAACTTGTGGCACTGGCCTGTTAGTTACAAAATACATTTGAGTGAATGTAATGGATTTGGCACAAAGCATGTGTTACAAAGCTTTATGTAAATTGCAACCCTATAAATATGCTGGAACTTTTAAGCTTCAATTTTCTTCTTCTAAGTTGCTTTCTTTTTTTTCTTCCACCATTGGGAGGGTTTTTGCTGTTGTTGTTGTTGTTGCTGTTGTTGTTCTGTTGGCTGATTGGTTGCATTTTGTTTTTTCTGTTGTTGATTGTCTGGGGTTTTTGTTTGCTCTTAATGTCAGATATCTTCATGATATCTGAGTTGAATTCATTCCAGTTAAATTTTCCCTCCCAGTCATATTTTATTCCTGGTTATTTTACTACATTTCTGTTAAAAACATAAATGACCACTCCGCCAAACAATACAAAAGAATTACACTGGGTTTATGGGAGCAGGAAGACATTCACTACAAACACCTATTATATTCAGTGTAAAGAAATACTACTAGCGTGAGGTGGCATATCTTTTGCATACCACTAAAAGCTGCAAATAAAGTCCCAATCTGCCTGTCCTTGATACAAATGTGGTGTGTGGTACTACAGACAGCTTTTTGTCATCCTGCAGTCCAGCACTCTGTTGATAAAAGACATTTTCTCTGCTTCTAGGGGTTTCTGGAATTCCCTTAGTGCAGAAATTGCTTACATTAGGGACTGAAAATATTGCTCTGAATGCCAGAGGAAGGAGGTACTGAAGGATTTTTTCCATAGAAGCAATAGACTTCAGGGCAGTAGTTAAGGAGTCTTCATTGTCATCATCTTTTTGATCTCTAATTTTTGCTAGTGAGTCCAATTTGAACAAGAAGTTGGAGAATTTAATCTCATAATGCTTCAGAAATCAAATATTCTGTTATTCATCCAACCTTTTCATCTCCCAAGGATCTTTGACACAGAGGCAGAAGTCCTAACTCCGCTGATGTTTTTAACTAAAGAGGAGCCAAGAGATCAGCTGGATTTTACAACTTATAAAAATATCTGGTGCTGTACAACTTGTTGAACATAATAAATAACAGAGAAAGTCCTGTTATTATGGCACACACCTTCCTGAAAGAAGACAAATCTTCATATAGGTCCTCTGGATGTTGACAGATGACCTTATGTGTCTTTCATGTCTGAGCACTCTCACAGCTCTCAACTGCCTTATCTGCTCCTCTGCTAAAGGCCAGAGGCAGAACAGAGTACATATCTGTCTCTTACCTAACCAAGCTCAAACCACTGTATTTGAAATGTGGATGAACTTGATTTGGTGTTGTACAAGGAACATGGGAAGTCATAGACAATTTTCTTACTCTGCCTCAGTTACAAGGGAGCACGAACTTTTGGAAGAGGAACAGAATCTCAGGAGAACTGGTGACAAAAACAGTGACCAAAATAACATATGAATCTCTTAAATATGTAAGACTAATCCTCCCTACTTTATCCATGTAAGTTCTTCAGATGAATTCAACAGTATCAGCCTGTAATGAATTAAGAATGTTTTTCTTTCTCATCTATTAGTAACCTTGGTATGTTTACCAACACTTTGGATTAGAAATGCCAAGGAGACCAGGTGGTTATAAAGTAAGTTCAATCCCAAGATGGCAACAAGAAGAAAAGATAGTGCAGTTATAATGAGTTGAATCGTTATCTTTAGGATTACTAGAGAATCTAATAACAGTATTATAATAATTACATTCTTGGAAGAAACTTCATCCAGAAACATTTCAAATTTCTGAATTTAACCCTCCTGCCAAAGATCAATGTAAACATATGCTAACATTTAGCAATAAATTATGGATAACCCAATTTAACTCACTCTGTGATGTTTACTGAAATTAAAGTAATTTAGTAATCAATAATTATCCTTATAAAACAAGGATAAAACTTAGGTAACAATAGTGTAGATCAATAAATTAGTTCATCTAATAGAACATAATATTTTAGATCAGCACTCTATCTAAGAAATAGTATGCACTATTTTCACTGAAGCAGCCATGAGGAATATGGATCCTTTGCACAATTGCCGTCATAAAAATAAAAAAGAAATCCCAGTGATGACAGACTTCTTTGTTGCAGGTTTTCAGGTATTCAAGAAAGCACAGATGGTCCTGTTACCTTGAGTACATTTGGACTCAGTAAGTACACTAATCTTGCCTTGCTATCAGTACAAAGCAGTTTCTTAAACATCATCTTTTACGAAGACACTCAACTTCAGTCAAGATTCATCTTATGAGCATTTATTCAGTTATTTTGGATTTTCTTGCTGTTGCTACTCCATACACCTTTTCTGTGGCTTCTTTCTCATAAGCACAGAAATCTAGTAAGTAGCACTGTCTCCCAATATTCAACACTTCTAGCAACTCATTTTCTGACATGAGAGCATCTATGTGATCTCCTCAATATTATGATCCTGTAATTTGCTAGTCTTAAAAATACCTAGTTCCACTCTTCTACCTAGTCCCAAAGACCTTTAATTACATAAATTATGCTCTTATTTAATTAGAGTACTTACTCTACAGCTCCAGTGATGTTTTCAGTCACTCTTTGTGTTGCTGCTCTTTAACCAATCGTATACATAATAATAGTATATAAAAATATACAAATGTACTTTGTACATTTCGATTTCTAACATAACTTTTGTAATCCTTAAAATTTTCTTCAAGATTTTAGGGCTGCAGACAGATGGCTATGTTGCTAACTGGGACCAGTTATTAAAGCTATTTGAATAGGATGTAAGAAACTACTGAATGTGACACAAGAAATTGCTGGATGTGATAGACAACAGTATCAGAAGCTAATAAAGATGTAGTATAGCTCCATGACAGATGGTCAGATTTAACAGGAGGTTAAGGAGGATCTATAGGAGGAATGACCAAACTTCTCAAGCAGTGGGTTGGAGTATTGCAGAACTTTCGGATCATAGAATTTGCAATGCCAATAACACACCTCAGTAGTACCAGATGTGAACATGAATGTTCAAACTGGGACTAGAAAGTAATTATTGATATTTTTGGAAGGGAACTGATGGAGAGAAAACTATGAATGAAGGCAGAAAAAAAAAAAGAACCAAGAGATTGGAAACAGGATAGGAAGGCAGGTAAGTCTTAAGAGTGATTCTCTCTGGATATACCTGCCAACAGTTCTGTGCTTGATCACCACTGCTTAAAGTAGGACAATAAACTCACTTCTTGTTCTCCTATACCAACCACGTCTGACCTGTTTCTGTTATCAGGAGGGCAGGAAGGGGTCCCTCTTGCACGAAACAGTCCTTCACAGACTCCTCAAATGCGAGTCCTTCCCACAGACTGCAGTTCTTCACAAACTGATCCAGAACATGTCTCTTGCATAAGGCACAGTCCTTCAGGAACATAGAATCACAGAACTATAGAATATCCTGGATAATATAATGGAAAGAATAATATATGGAAAGAACTGACTAGGATCATCAAGTCCAGTTCCTGGCCCTGCACAGGACAACCCCAAGAATCACACCATGTGCCTGAGAGTGTTATCCAAACACTTCTTGAATTCTGTCAGGCTTGGTGCTGTGACAACTGCCCTTGAGAGCCTGTTCCAATGGCCAGCTGCCCTGGGTGAAGAACCCAAAGGGTGACTGGGTACTGGAACAGACTTCCCAGGGAAGTGGTCACACCACCTAGCCTGACAGAGCTCAAGAACCATTTAGATTCTACTCACAGGCACATGGTGTGACTCTTGGGTGTGGTCCTGTGGAGGGCTAAGGGTTGAACTTGTTGATCCTTATAGGTCCCTTCCAACTTGGCATATTCTGTGATTCTGTGAACCTTTTCTTAATATTGAACTGAAACCTTCCCTAAATGTAGTATCTAACATAAACCTCTCCAGCATGGGTCCCTTCCATGGGGTCACAAGTTCTGCCAGCAAACCTGTTCCAACACATGCTCCTCTCTCCACAGGTCCACAGATCCTGCCAGGAACCTACTCCAGAACAGGCTTCCCTTGGGGTTAGAGCTTTCTTCATGAATCTGCCTGCTCTGGCATGGCATCCTCCAGGGACTGCAGGTAGAAATCTGCTCCATCAAGGACCTCCTTGGGCTTCAGGGGGACATCCTGCCTCACCATGGACTGCACCACGGGCTGCAGGGGAATCTTGTCACTGGCACCTGGAGCACCTCCTCCCCCTGCTTTTGCATTGACTTCGGTGTCTACAGGTTTGTTCCTCTCACATATTCTCACTCCTCTCTCCTGATTGCTGTTGCTCAGAATTTTTTTTTCCTCTTGCTAAACATGTTTATCCCAAAGGCACTACCACCACCTCTGATGAGCTCAGTCTTTGACAGTGTCTCCACCTTAGAGCAGGCTGGCATTGGTTCTCTTGGACATGTTTCTGGCAGCTTCTCACAGAAGCCAACCCGTATAGCTCCATGGCTACCATAATCCTGCCATGCAAACCCAGTGCAGCCTGCCAGTCTTCATATCTAACCAAGGGCTTCTGAGCTGAGTGTCACTATAGAAATGTCATCTTCGAGATCTGTTTAGAGAAAACTTCATGCTGAATGAAAGAAGGGTGTCACAAAACCCTTCCAGAGACTGCAAGTGACTCAAATTGAAAATTAATCCTTCAAAGAAAACTTAACAATTCTCATTCATCACATTTGTGGTTATCATGACATACCAAGTTATCACAGGCAAATCGTTCTCACTGAAGACTCTTGATTGGTTTTTAAATGAATGTTTTCCATAAAAGAATTTGTAGTTTTCAAGGAGTTTATTTCAATTTCTGTGAAATCATCATGTAAGAGAAGGAAAGTGAAAGGGCATTGATGATGTCACAGTCTTCCTAGCTATTTAAGACTGTGGGTGAACAAAAATCTGAGTTATAGTAAATGCCAAAGAAAGTACCATGGAAGTCTGGTTCATTTTTGTAACAAAAACTTAAAAGCAAGCTGCTAGAGTAGAAAATACCACAACAAAATATCAAGAATGTTAATATTCAAAATGTTCTTTTTTTTTTAGATGAAAAACATACAATAAAAATATGATAACAATCTAAATAATTGATTACCACAACAATTTAATTTGTTTTATCTCAATATTTGCAACAAATACAGCTATGAACTCATGCTAGTGATGCTTTATTCAGAGCTATATACAACCAGCAGGAATCACAGTGTTAACTCTTCATGCATTATAACAATGGGCGCTAACCACGCACCAAACTCTTTGCTGGTTCCACTGAACCTTCGTGTGTTGAAATATTCCAGTCAAATCTGAGGAAACTGGTTAAGCATAACTACATCTTTAAATAAGATGACTCTCATTTTCCTTTAGTAAAATAGAGTAAATTGTGAGGAACAGGCATGTCTGTCTCTGTGAGAGGGTTTGAGTGCTGTTGAAAGGAGGAATGGAAAAAAAGCACAACAACACTAACGGCTACCTTCACAAAAGGATTTTCATCACAAAAGTTTAATATTTGGGTGTCCTGTGTTCATACCCTGGCTGATAAACATCAAGGTATAGGTTACTCCCACAAGTGAAAAAAAAAAAAAAATTAGAACTTTCTGGAGTTTTCTTTTTAACTGTATTTTGAAAACACTGGAGAAGGAAAAAGAAAGTCTCTTTGCTAACTGGAATGCTTCTGATGAATGCCTCACCATGAACAAGTCTTCCTACAAGGTGTTCAAACCCTTTCGATATACACTTAGAACACCTTTCTTGCTGGATCATAGTCCCTTCCTCTTTTTATTTGAATGGTCTGTGTGTAAAAACACATTGTGATTCATGTCCCACATGGAGTCTGTGTCCTGTTTTCCCACAGTCTATTTCTAATTTTCCTGTAGAACGGAATGCAAAACATTATCTCACAATAATGTGATTTTCAAGTCTTGACCCCATAACAAGTTTTGGACTTCACCAGTCCACAATCTAAATAGCTAAAACTGATGCTGTTTCACTGAATCAATAGATTTATTCCTCCTACAGGTTTTTTCTCTCCATAAGGTGCTAAACACTATAAATGTCTAGATCTATCTTTCCAATCTCAAAGGAGATATTTAAAACCATCAGGCCAAGTCTTAAAAGGCTTCAGCTTACAACTTAAATGTAGATGTGTGAGAGAAGAGAAGAGAAGAGAAGAGAAGAGAAGAGAAGAGAAGAGAAGAGAAGAGAAGAGAAGAGAAGAGAAGAGAA
>JAWWEU010000001.1:39299912-39318279 GCA_035583155.1 Acropternis orthonyx | reverse complement strand
AGAGAAGAGAAGAGAAGAGAAGAGAAGAGAAGAGAAGAGAAGAGAAGAGAAGAGAAGAGAAGAGAAGAGAAGAGAAACCTTAAAAACAAAAGGTTTAACATACAGATTGTTTTAAGGCTGTTTAATGTCAACTGATATCCTCCAGTAGAAAACTGAAGCTCACACACTGGAGGTGAAATTTATCTACAATTAATTACCTTGATCTTTGAACAAAGAAGAAAAGAGAAACATGATGCTTAATTTTCAATAGCAAGGTGTTCAACCAGAAAATATAACTAGAAAAAAATATTGTCAAGGTAACAATAGAGAAAATTTGTTGTTCAAAGTTAAGTCTGAGCATCTGTCCACCTAATAATGATACTTTAAATTATTTTGTGAAATAAAATTCATTGAAGTCAAAATAATTTGCAGAAAATCAAGATTACACAGAAATACTGATACACAGAAATTCTGATACACAGAAACTAATAATGGGAACTCAGACAGGACAACGGAAATATTTACAAGGTGGAGAACCCAAGCAGCAATGAATTTTGGATTATGCAATGAAATTTTAGTATTCATTTGTGCTTAAAGCTGGGAAGGGGAGCAGGGGAAGAAAGAACAATGAGAATCAGAAATACAGAAAATAAAACAACTGGACTTATTTAGCTGACAATAAAGAACACTGAGGCAGGTATGATGTGGCCTTCATTTATTAGAAAAGCTACTGAAGAGAGACAGAAGTTATCTATTCTTCATGTCCAGGGAGGATAGGGCAAAAATTAATGGGTTTAAACTGCAATGAGGAATATTGGAATAAACATATGAAGAAACCTTCTAACAGTGAAGTACAGAAACAGACTGCCATAAGCATCCATGCAGTCCCCATCACTGAGGTCTCTGAGGTCTCTTTAGATGTACATCTGCAAGGAATGATACAGATATTGCTCATCTTGCTTTGGGACACAGGGATAGAGTAGATGACCTTCATCTACTTTGTGTTTGAGTGGGTCTGTGAGACAAATACCACAGCTAATTACCACTTCTCAAGTTTAGGAATGTCTCGTGGACGTTACATTGAAAAGGAACACTTTTCATGTTTAACAGCAAGTTGTTTTCCCTGACTTACATATTAACAATTACCAGGAATACATTTGAGAAACATAAATAGGAAGAGGTCCAGTTTCCCCAATTCCCACTGTAGTTGGTGACAACAGTCCTGTTGATCTCAAGGTGAAAAAGACTAGGGACAAGCAATGAGTAATATACCACAAGCTCAAGGCTGTAAATTATTAGTATAAAGGGTTTCCAGTGCCTCCTGCAACACATGCAGAGAACACACCAAATCTTATTATTTTTATAGTGACAACCTACAAGAATGAATTCTCAGAGTGCAGTGCTAGAGCTTCAGTGAAGACAATATACAAAACTCCATTTGAGGGAAAATCCTTATCTTGCTGTTTACATACTTTGGAAATGCCACTAAAAATCTAAGATAGATAGATAGATAGATAGATAGATAGATAGATAGATAGATAGATAGATAGATAGATAGATAGATAGAAGGAACAGCAGGTTGAAGGAGCAGTATTTTACTATCACTTGATCTCAGTGTTCCCACATCTCCCTTTATCTGCCCTGCATTTACAATCTTAAATCTCTCTTTGAACCATAATCCTGATTAGCACACTGGGCCCCAGCCTTTTGCGTAAATGTTACTCTCAAAGTTGTCATGCATAGAGAAATGCAGGGTTTTATGGAACAATCTCACTTTTGAAATGAAGACTAAGAAATATTCACTGAGACAATTATAAAGAGGCAAAACAAAGTAGTGAGTGAAATCAATAAATGATTGTGAGCTGGATTTTTGTTTTATGGCACACTTCACATTGTTGGAGAAATTCAAGTCTCTAGAGCCATTTGCAGTTCTAGACTGAATGATACCAGAAGGAACTCTGCCATTTCCAAAGCCATCTGAGAGTAAAGCATAGAGAGGCAATCTGTGTGCTGCAGTCAAGAGAAGGGATAACCAGCCCATGGACCACAGCATGCTAGGACAGGATTAAAGAACACTTTTATCTCTTCACTGAGTGTGCAGTCTGATTGATAAGCCAAACAAATTGGATATTGTGGATGGTGGAAAATGGGAAAGGGCAGACTCCAATGCAGACTGAAAGGATTTATGAAGTCAGCTACAGCTGTGCAAATGTAGTTATATTGATCTGAGCCTCAGCTTTCTATAAGGAAGTGTGAACATGTAGAAGTTGGCCAACCGTTGCCTAGAGAGTGATCAGTTGTCAGTTAAAACCAGAAGCAAATCTATCACCTGCATTAATCTCCTGAATTTTATGCAGACCATATAATTTACTAAGTTACATTGTTTTCAGTCTATTTATGTGAGTTTATCTAAAACATGTTTACTAGGCAGGTATTCAGTTTCATTTGAAGATGAAAGAAACAAAGAAATCTATCACTGCTTGCCGTATTTTGTCCTATCACTGCAAATGCTTGATTATCCTATAATCAAAAATGTGTCATATCTCCCATTTGAAATGTTTGAGATTTAACTTCCAATGATTTCATTCTTGTAATTCTTTTTTCCAAAAGATTGAAGAGCCAATTAGTATCTGCTATTTTCCTCCCCGAAGATCTTTATTACACCTTAATCAAGTCAGTGCTCAATCTACTTTTTATAAGTTATGCATATTGATTTCTCACTGGAATGTATTGTCTTTACTCATCAGAAAATTTTGCAGCTCTCTCTTTCATCCAATTTTCCTCATTAAAAAAATATGACAAATATAGTGGAAATACAGAACGTGATTCAGTCTCTGAAACCTTGTGTCAAAGTTTCCTCAGGGTTCATCATTCACCACCCTGGAATCTTTAGAGTCAACCATTTGCCATTTTCTGTCTATTTCTAGCTAGGTTGGATCAAAAAATGGTCTGAAGCATCATTTCAAATCCTGATGATTAATTAATGGCCAAAATAATATTTGACAATATATCACTGAATGCTCTAACTTCACAAGTAGCTGATCTTCTATTAGATGGGTAAGGTTTAATATCATCATTGACAATTCTGCGTGAGTTAGGCCACTGAATCATATTGTGGTGTGAGATAAAACAGAAGTTCTTATTCTCTGCTTCCTTCTCCTCATCCTCTATAAATACTCTGAGTTAATAACTGGTGTAATTAAGGAAGTTTACTCCAAAACTTGCATGAGGAATGCCATAGGATTGTCAATTTTTTATTCTTGGGAGGATTAAAATGGATATTTATGCTATCTTATTGTAAGTACCTAGTATGGGTACCGAACTTAACCCGTTTAGATTCCTGATGAGTGTGATTCAGTGCAGGAACTTGGTGTCAGAGACTATGGGGGTTTTTTGCAAGGAAACTGTAAACTAGGAAATACCCTAAGTGTTGTTTAAGATGCCCACCTTTGCTTTCTGCTCCCACTATCAAGTTTTGTTTGCATGGAAAGCAGCAAATAGCAGAAAGGATACAAAAAAAGAGACCTATGCTTGGGTAGCTTCTCAAAAAAAATTATCACATGACACAAACTTTCACTAGAAAAGTTTGAATAGCCCCTTTTGCTTTTGCACCCATCCAGATAGTTTTTCAAGAGATACTTTACCTGCAACTTTGTGAATTCCAGTTTACCCTCTATGATTCAATGTGATGAAAAGAAAAAAAAAAAAAAAAAGGTAGACAGAATGGAATTATTTAGCATGAGCTGAAGAAAAGCTACGTTATGAGAGTATGCTGCTGGGAAACTAAAAGGAAGACCTGCCTCTCAACTTTATGAGATTAGGGGCTTCTGAGCATTAAAATTACATTAGTAGAGCAAACTTCAACTGGTAAAATTATGGTAAATGTTAAAAAAACATCTTTACATAAGGAACAGTCAGTAAAATACTCTCTTTCCAGGGAAAGGTCCAGGGACACGGAGCCAAGGACATCCCAGACCTCTGCCTTGACCTTGTTAAGTGTGCCAGGCAAGGTCCCGCTGGTGCCAGTGTTAGAAGCTGCTGGCACCAGAAAGGCAGATAGAGGTAAACAGACTGATGGATGCAAGAATGCAAGAAAGCACCATAGCCTAGCAACTGGAATTGTACCAGACCACTGATTACATATGTGGGCATTACATTTATTCTTTGGAAACTTTATTCTACCAAAGAATATGCAATATCTGACCATTGACTCTCACTACGCTGAGAATTTTGTTGCATGAAGGAAAAATTATTCCACTCAGTGGAAACAAATAATAAAACCTTTGAAGATTCTTGTTATAATGGTGTCAGAACAGGCACAATTTTGACTATGGCAGAGATGACGAGGGTTAAGACTAAACATTTGTATGTCTCATATCTGATGTTACAATAACTCAAGGAAAACCTCAAGCATAATCAGAACAGATCTCTTGTCATTGCTAAAAAGATATTCTGGAAGCACTGAATAGAAAGCACAAATTCAGCTATAAAATAATGCTGGCTGAATTAGTAAGTACAAATTTGTACTCAGGTTTTCTGGAGCACTGAAATTAAACAGAACATTTTATTAAATTTATGCATATATTTCATAAAGTAATCTACATAAGTACTAAGAAACCTAATAATCTTAACTAAAATACACAACACTAAGCTGTTTGCTTGCTTGCTTGCTTAAGAAAGTGTTTGAAATAGGAAATGTTTAAATACTATCCTAAACCAATGTGCTCTTTTAAATGGAGTTTTCCAAAAACCAGCAAGATCTGTTGTGGCCAATATATATATATGGGGCACTTTAATGCTTTAAGTATGTTTTCATGTATTCCTCAGTGATTTATTACTTTATTCATTTTGTTATGGCTTCTTTAGGTATTGTGTAGGACTAGAAAGAATTCTCCTAGGACAGCTGTGCAGACCTATTCTCTTACAAACAGACACACCATCTATTGATCCACCTAAAAAAAAATTAGCTTTCTTACTGGAAGGCTGCTCCAGAATATCTACCTTCCTTCAGACCAAATCTCCATGCACATATACAAAGCATGCTCAAATTTTATGATATTGATTACCTTTCTTTTCAGGGATTCAGTTTAGTCTCCTGTATTCCATGAAATTTCTCATCAGATTGGTAAATGAATGCTATGGTGTCTCCTCATGCATCATTAGGAACTCTTTTCAGTAGCTCAAGACAAAAATTAGAAAGAAAAACAAGAAAATATTCATTTATTCTCAAGGGTGATGAGTCAGACACAGGGATGTACAAAACATACTTATATTTTCTTCTGAGATCCATAATGGGTGTAAAGAAATAAGTAAGTCAATCATTTACTGTTTTAAACAGGATCATTTAATGTGTAATTCTCAACCTAGAGGTTCAGCTATCCATGATCAAGCACTAGTTTGGTGCAGCTGTGTGATCTTGACTCAGTTTTAGTAAGGAAATTGTGACAAGGTGTGACAAAGCATGTAAATTAAATCCATATAATATAAGAAAAGCAAAAATGGAGATAGAAATGTAATGGTTGAGATAGTAACAGTACCTTGAGGATTTTGGAGGAAAAAAGCTGATAAGGAGAGATGTAACTACCTGTAAGGGGAAGGGGATGGAGGGGAGGAGGCTAAAGAGTCTCTAGGATGGCAGCCTCAAATGTCAAGGATCAGATCCTTGCAAGGACTAACAGAGACAAACTCTTCCTGCCTGATTAACAGCTGGAGTGTCCTGGTGCCTCTCCAGGGGCGTGAGTATAAAGTGAGCCTTCTGGCCTGCTAGACCTGGCTGCCTATTTAACCAGTAAGTTAAAAATCAACACGTATTTCGTGTCCATCTTCCTGCAGTGTCTGTGCATTCAACAAATATCACCTGAGCTACATGACCCAGAGAGGAAGGATTACCAAGAGACTTCACTGCTGCAACTAGTCCAAGCTTTCCTGGATAAGCACCGCAACCTAGCCACAGCCTGTCTTTAACTCATCTACTTTCTCCTGAGTGGAAAACATCACTTCTTAAGGTTTGATTGCTATATTCTCTCTGTCCCTAGTGGTGATGATGTCAGGTAGTAAAAGCCAGAAAAGACTGAAGTTTATTTTCTCTTTCTTTTGGTGCAAATTGGCAAATATTTAGGTAGGAAGTGAAACTTCAGACAGGAATTGAAATTTTTCCTTTCCTTCACTCTTTTTTTACCTGTGGACCATTTCTCACTTTACAGTGTCCATAATCCCACTCACCATTAGTACTTTGCCAGAAGAGAACAAAATGAAGTACCTGAAGTTCTGAGTTTGCCCATTTTTATTCCTAATGCATAGAACATTTTCTAACTCTGGTATTTCAGTATTCTCCTAAAAGAGACAGAACAGGAAAGGACTGGGTTTTAATTCAAAACATGATCCTATTGAACACATCACAGTAGATGACCACGGAATTTATCGGCAAGAAACTTGTTTGTTGGAGCTTAATCTCTGATTAACAGCTCTCCTTGACTCAATTTTGCATTCATATGGGGTCATTGTGCTGAGATGAAAAGTGCATTTAAAGCTCTTTCTCATTCTTTTCTGAGCAAAGCATGACCTAGATGCCAAGCCTATTACAGTCTAATAGAAATAGCTTGACAATCACCAAACTCATTTAACTAGGCACACTTTTTGTGTATCTTTTCAGCTTTCTGAGACCTGTTTACAAGGCTCAAGGTGGGATTCTGCATGCAAGCCCTGGGTATATACAAAAAGGTGATAATATAAATTTATTGAATTACAATTTTTGCCCTTAGAGAAATATGTTACCTTTTACTCAAGGGTCAAAAAGGCTTACCATGAATCAAATTTTGTAGCATATTTTTGATATAGGGATACATTATATGTTCCATTTTATGGATGTGCAAATAGTCACAGGAAAGTAATATGATTTCTCAAGTACCACAGCGCCAGGCAAGATTTCTCTCATCTTATATTATCTGTCTATGGGTCAAGTCTATTCAGATTTTCTCCATGACCTTTATTGCGAAAAAGAAGAGACATTTGTGCAGAGAATGATGCATCTCACCTGTCTTTCACCTTACATTATTCCATGTTTCTACCTTTAACATTTATCTTCAGCTGACATGGATCACCCTATGAATGAAGCCAACTCCTTTCCAGTTGCTACACAGGGAGCTTTGATGGCTAGTTTAGAACTGACAGATTTTAGACAGATAAGGTTAGGCAGCTATCTTATTAGTATTAGGTGATATGGAGAACACCTTTAACGATAAATAACAGCTGGACTCACCAGTTTCTCTCTACCCCTTGATTTACAATATCTGGATTGAACGTATTATGGGTGTGTAGTACCTACTACCTTTTACAATGGGTTATCTTTCTTGTTTAGGCAAGGACTTTTATGAACAGCAACAGCAAAACCCAACCAAACATCCATTCCTGCAAATCATTATAGGATTTCATCAGCAAAATTGAGTTATGCTAATTTACACTACTTGAGAATCTTGCCCTTTTAGAATCATTCTCACCTAACTAGGTAGTTAAACAATTTTCTTGAGTAACTCTTACTGTGGCCCTTTAAATGTTAAGCTCCCTGAGCCTAATGCAGTTATTCATATAAAAACAAAAGTGGAAATACACAACAAAAACTTTCAGGATTTCTCTATCTGATTTTTAGGTTTGGGTTGGGTTTGAGTTTGTTGGTCTTTTTTGGTGAAGTGTTACTGTTATAGGTGCCTGCATTGAACTGAATATCCTCTAACATCTCTCAGTTCCACAAAATAAAGGCTCAGAAATAACCATAACATTTTTTTGGGGAAAAAAAAACACATTGGATTTTAAATGGTATCACATTTTCTTTTAGGCATCAGAACCTGACATAGTGTAATTAATGACAGAGCCACATCCATGTTTGATCTCTCTGGTGCCTAAGTCTTCTTCAGGGGACTGATCACTAAGAAAATTATTCAGAATGATTAGCAGAGAATGCAGATATTAATCAGAGAATGAATTCTTAACATGAGATGAAGTCCTATAGGGATCAAAAACTTGAGACACAGTCTTCAGAGAATTGCTAAAATTGAAGACAATATTATTTCTGTGGCTTAGGAGTGAGTTCTTATATTGTGAGTAACATTGTGATACTCAAGAAAATGAGATATAAATGATGGCAGTGTTCCTGCAGCTCCAGAAGAAAGTCATGAATGATTTTTCTGTCTGTTAGAAAGAAACTGGGACTTAAAAATTACTTGACAGGTTTGACCTCTCTGACACTGTGACCCAGGGAAACTGAGAATCATTTTGGAAAACTTCTAGCTATTCTTTAACTTTGGGAAGCTTTGGTAATTATTTAGATAGTACAATAGCTTTACACCACCCATGTCTTACTCGCAACAGCCCCAACAGGGTGGTGGCAAATGACGTCTGCCTTGGGACAAGGTAGTAAAAAGAAAAATGACAAATGGTTAATACTGGCTTCTGCTTTGGTTGGTTCAGCCCTATTTGCTTTACTCTACTGATATTTCTAAATGGCAATCAAACCATAAATCTGCAGTGGCTGTTACTTTCAGGGAACAGTAATGGCACTAGCTTCAGTTAGGACACTGTAGTCTTCCTGATTCTCTGCAAGTGAAACTGAGAGAAAAATATCAGCTTGCTTTTTTATGTTTTTCATTAAATATTACTCAAACAAAACTGAAGAAAAATCACTAGAGAACTGTTTGTCAAAGTGTTGGTAGCAGTAAAAGTAATTTTCTCTAATATATAAACATCTACAAAATTAATTATTTTCAAAAGCCTTTCAAAGTATAAAAATAGACTTTTCATGCTAGTACGTACTTTAGTGTCCGGCCTTAGTATTATGCTCCCAAGGTCTGTTTTTTCCATTTATCCATCCTTTGCCATTTCCCCCTCAGAACTGGACAATCTATTTGTTTTACCAAATGGACAGAGGAGGGGAGAGGCCTGCTTTCATCCACAGCAAAGACTCTACTCCTCTTCCTCCCTTCCTTTGTCACCACGAGGTGACAGACAGTGTAAAAACACAGATTGTGCACCCTGTGAGTAATTTATACCACTGTCAAAATGCTTTGTAGCAACTTTTGGTGACGTTCCAAGAAAAGAACACACAGCTAAATTTTACACTACTAATTCAGCCTAAACTAAAAATATTAATAGCTTGGTTTTTCCACTCATTCTCTTAGATAATACTGTCTAGGTGGTCAATCATATATATATATATAAAAGGAATTTTTAAACATTAACTGTTACAGCCTGGAGAGTATTAAAACTGTGATAAATGAGCCAATTTTCAATCACATTTTCTCCACTGTTCCCTTGTGAGCATTCTGCCATCAAGAGTGTCAGTATGGTAGAATAAAAACATCAAGTGCAGATAGATCTGGAGCCTCCTGCTCCCCAAGATAGAAAGTGTGATATAAATGGTTCTGTCTCAAATTCATCTGCTCTGTCTCATATTAGATCATGAGTTCACAGGAAATACAACAGAAATGCTGAAGCATGCTACATGTTTTGGCTCAGTGTGTAATAGATATGTGATATATTTATAGGGATTTACTTTTGTAGAGTAAATTATTTCCTACATAACTATTCTGTAAGTCTGTTAAATTAAACTTTTAGATTGGATATTAGGAAAAATTTCTTGTCTGAGAGGGCTATCAAGCGCTGGAAGAGGCTGCTCAGGGGAAGTGGTTGCATCATCATGCCAGGAGGTATTTAAAAGACACGTAGATGTGGTACTTGAGAACAGGGTTTAGTGGTGGACTTGACAGTGTTAGATCAACAATTGGACTTCATGACTGTAAAGGTTTTTTCCAGCCTAAATGATTCCATGACTCTACACCAAATAGTGTCTTCCAGCACCCAAAACCCCTTTGCCCAGTTGCAACAGCCATTACTGACAATAGCAGTGTGTACAGTCTGTCATCACCTTCCAAATTACTTGTACATATGCTCATCTGTGCATTTGGGTATACCACCTTTAGAGCAGAAATTTTAATTTTTCTTATGTGTTTTTTGTCCTGGTCTAACCTCAGAGCTAATTTCACACATCCTCTTGCTCACTCCTCCCCACAGTGGAATGGGGAAGAGAATCAGAAGGGTAAATGTAAGAAAATTCATGGGCTGAGATAAAGCCAGTTAATTAGACAAGGCAAAATCCACATGCACAAGCAAAGTAAAACAAGGAATTAATTCACCACTTGCCATGAGCAGGCAGGTACTCAGCCATGCCCAGAACAGCAGGGCTCCATCACCTATAGTGGTAACTTGGGAAGACAAATGCCATCAGTGTGAACATCCCCTCTGCTTCTTCCCCCAACTTTATATGCTGGTGATGGTGACACATAAGGAACATCCCTTTGGTCAATTGGATGCAGCTATCCTGGCTGCATCCCCTCCCAATCCCTTGTGCACCCCAACATCCTCACTGGTAGGGTGGGGTGAGGAGCAGAAAAGGCCTTGACTCGGTGTGAGCACTGCTAAGCAGTAACTAAAACATCCCTGTGAAATCAGCAATGTTTCCAGCACAAATCTAAATCACAGCACCAGATCAGTTATTGTGAAGAAATTAAGTATATCCCAGACAAAACTAACACAAATTCTCCACAGGTTTTTGTTTTCAGGGTTTGTTTATTTACAACATGTGAGAGACTAAAGAAAAAATATTAGAGTCAAAACAACTGAAGTGTGTGCATGGTGGGGGACAGGGCAAGCTCTGCCAAGGTGGGATAGTGCACACTCTGCCACACTCTGTCCCTGGAGCCTCTAGTCCAGCCAAGAATGGCTATTAACCACTGGCACACCGAATACCTCACCAGGGGGAGGGCCACTAGAGACCAGAGCAGATAAAAACAATTGCACAAAAGAGGCAGATGTCCCATCCCTATTGTCTTGGATTTATATTAGCTAAGATCATGATGGAACCAAGGCCGTAGCTACATCTTTCTTTCTCTCTCTCTCTCTCTCTTTCTCTTCTAACTTTCATTTCTTGAAATCTATGTTACTTAAAGTTGAATGGGTTAAAGTTTGCAAACTCAATGCTTTGTGAAATACTTTATTTTGATTAAATGTTGCTTTAAGATTTGCCAGGTTCCTGATCTTCTAAAGTTTGCCAGTAAAAGTTTGTTGTTCAACCTCTTGATAATGTTGTCACATTTCTCCCATGCGCCTGCCTCAGGGTATAAAAAAGCCTAAACCCCTTTGAGAAACTTGACAAGTGAGTCTGGGGCTTAACGCAAGGCACTATTTTCTAGGATATGACATATATATCTGCGGAACATTTAAACTAACAGGCCTACTTTTTGGAGTGAGAAAAGTAAAAGCTGAAAGGAGTCTTTCAGGAACCTTAAAGTAACCTGTGAAATACCAAGATCCAAGGAATTTGAAAACCAGTTCTCACTCACAGTTGTATTGCAAACTACAAATACCATTCCACCAAAAATATGATATAACATATATCACATACTCATTGCGATCAACACTAATCCATGGTAAAGAAAGCCATCTTTAGAGAAAGAAAGGTTACAAAACATATATAGTACTTATGATTCTTGAAATAGCTTAATTTCAATGTATTTTTGCATTCTGTCTAACTTTATAGGTATTTTATCAGAACTCTATTTCTGGGAATTGGTATATTATCTATACTAAAATGGGCCTTGAATTAGATTAGTTCACATTCAAATCATTCAATCAGACTCTTGTTTTCTTCATAAAACTGTATCTAAATAGTAGTATTAAAAACAATAATAAAATTGCAGTTTTCTCTGCTATGTCAATGCCAGCCTGAATAATCACATTTTGATTTTGTTGTGTGTTTCACACACTGAATTTGTCTTCTATCCATACTCTTGTCTGTGTGGTCATTTCCCTTTGTTACAAGGATCCCTTCTGCTTAGTACCCTGTTTTCAAAACAGGGTCACTTAAAGTGACTGTGTTATGAGTGTAGATTATTGGTGTGTTTATAAAAACATACCAGGGCAATGAAGATCCTTCCCCTGGTGTGTTTTGTTTGTACTCTTTCCTGAGCTTCTGCTACCCCTCAATGATAGAAGAAAGTTTCAGACTAGATTTCTATTGGGTCAGACTTTGACAGGTGGGTTTTTTTATGTTAACTTCTCACATGCAAAGTATATGAGGTTGTCTTTGACCCAAAGGAAATATCACAAGGGGATGGAGGGCATTAAAATACTCAGAATGGGACTATATTGGCATTAAAATACTCAGAATGGGACTATATTTGCAGGAACAATGTTTTGACTCTCTTCATCCCACTCCAACTTCTCAGCTTGAAATTGCCAGGGGGGGAAAAACAAACAAACAAAAAAAATGGGGAAATGATGCCTAAATTTTCAAAAATCCAGTTGGAATTGACATAAATAGAGAGGTTGTTTTCAAATTTATGTACAGAGAATGAAGGACCTACACACTCTTTTTTTAATATATGAACTCTATTTAGCACTCACTTCCTGGTTTTAGGCATTTGGACTGCATGTAGTACAGAAAAAAAACAACAACAAAGAAACAAAACACAGAAAACAAACAAACAAAAAAAAAACCCAACAAACCAAAGCAAACAAACCCACCAAAATCCCCACCATAACATCTTTGTTTATAACAGTTACTATTCAGCAAATGCGGAATGAATGCCATTATATGTAAAAAATTGCTTGCTGATATAAGGAATATATGTTCTGTAGATGAGTAAACAGACTTGATTAACTGCTTCATTAGAGCACAAGAAAACACATTTATAGCTGCGTGAGGAAATACTATTATACTGCAAAAATATTTTGGGTTCAGATATATGAAAATGTACCCCAGAAAACCAAGCACGTTGAATATAACTTTTTGGTTGGCTTGTTTTGGGCTTTTTGCCTTTCTATCACATAATAGGCAATAACTTGGTTGATGTGAAAACAGACTGTTGGCCTAAATATTTCTAAAATAATTTGAAGATTTGCAATAGCAACAGTTTTTAAAGCTCTTGTGTGATTCACACATTACGAACAGAATGAGGAACACATATTTGTCACATTTTGATCAAAACCTGGGCCTACATATCTAATTTTTACTTTGCTTAAACTTTCTCTAACTCCTCACAATAACTTCTACTAAAGTGATGCAAAAACCATGGTTTTATGCAAGCATTGTATTTATTCTGAAATTTCTTGAGAGTTTGTTGTGAAAATCAAAATTTAAGAAGAAACAAAATTTTGTACGATTTCATTATTTTGTTTTATTGCAATTAAGAGAAGATTTATTAATTTGACCAGTGAGGTTCACTGTAAATGTTGCTAAGGATTATTTATTGTATTCTTTTAAGTCTCTGATAACAGTAAAAAGCACATGCCAGGAACTGAATCCTAAAAGTCATGACTGGACAAACAGTAACTCCTACAGTGAAAGCCCAGAATTAGCTAGTTTCTGTTTTGCTGAACTTGTGCAGGCTGCTCTTATATCATTCTAATTCCTCCATAAACATGTTCTTCAGCACCAAGTCAAACGCCTTAAAGAAATCAGTACAGAATAAATGAATGGTACTTGCTTTATCTATCAAACATACTACTCCAAAGATTTTTCTGTAAGTTTTTCCAGATTAGCTTTAATTATATTTGTTCTTTAACTTTTTAATAGTTTATTTTTATATCAGACATCACTATTTTGCTGAGAACTGACATTACAAAGATAAGCCTGTAATTGAGAAAAGTTGACCAATTTACCCTCCTTAAAATAAATTATGAAACATTAGCTTCCTTCAGATGTTGGAGCTTTTTCAGCATTTCAAGGCTTATTGAAAAATCAACATTAACAGCCCAGAGAGATCCTTACCCATATCCTTTAAACCTACTAGTCATAAATTACATGACAATGCTTTTAAGTGTGTAGCTTTAGAAAAGCCAATCACCATATTCATTGCTTTCATCAGCTCTTCATCTGACATGATTTAGATACATGTTTCTTCCCCAAATAGAACCAGTATATTTATTGAACATCCTGTCATTTACTGATAATTCTACACTCAATATCAAGATAAAGATCCTTTTCTTTAACTATAATTTGTTCTAATGACATCTATATGAAAGTACCTTCTTATGTTATTTTTTCTAATAGACATAAGCTAGTACTGTATCCCATGGCATTCCATAATAATTTTCTATAAATTTCTTATGAGAAATACTTCATACCTTTTTTGTTGTTTTGTGACATGTAACTACTCTCTTTCACATTCCAAATTACCAAAATTTCTAACGAGTGTGGCCTTCTTTCTCCAGAGTGACCATAGTTATTCTTGAACCCACCAAAGTATTCTTAAACAGCTCCTTGTTGCCTCATATTTTTCACACTTTTATTTCTTCCTCCCAACTTTTGCTTTCAGTACACAATTGCATTAGCCTGCAATTTTTACAGCTCTTTGAAAAGAGCATTGCCCATAACTGTTTCTGGATAAAGACAATGAACTAATATAGTACGTTAGTAAATGCTTAGAGCATTTGTGAAGAGATATAAATATTTTACAGTTGAAGGTTTCAATATTGTATAGTTAGATGGAGGGTTTTATGTATTTCTTTTCAAACATCACAATTCCTGTATTCTTACAGTAATAAAATGATGGAGATAACAAGGATAAGGGTATTTGATAGCTTTCCTGAGTACATCTGTGAATACCTTGTCCATGTTTTCAGATGTATTCCAAAGCACTGGTTTTGTAGAACTGTTAGTGTTAAGAATTTCTGCCTTGCTGCAAGTCCTCCTAAAAAATCACATGCCTGTATCACATCCTGCTGCACCAGAGAAGTGGGAGAAGTGCACACGCATAATCACTTAGGAGTATGGTTAGATACAGTAGGAACCAAAACAATCTTTCAAAACTTCATTCAGTCTTGAGCCATGCACAAATAAAAGATATACAAATATTTTCTCAGACTTCATAATTTTATGGGGTATTTTTTGTAACTGAAAACACAAAATATAAAATAAGCTTATCTAGAGAAGCTCTGTATCTTTGTTTTGTGTTCCCTGGGTAAGAGAAGGTTGAGGTCTTAGCTCAGCATCTTATCAGTTAAAGTGGGTTTTTTCGCTTCGCACAACACATTCCTGTATGTGCCAAATCTGTTTCAGATACACATATTTAAAAGTAAGGGAAACAACATCATAACTGCATTCCTGATCTAATGCTTGTTCTTTCAGTCAACACTACTAGTTTGCTTCTGCCCTTGGCCTCTTAATCCATTCCACTAATTAGTTTCTTTACCCTTTGAATTCCTATAGAATATGACTGCTCTGTGCATGCTCTGACCTTCAATCCCCAAACGCTCCATTTTCTACACAGATGTTTGCTATTATCTCCCCCTTTTTTCTTGGCTTTTCATCACTGGATTTGTCCTATTATTATTATGGGTTTCTTTAAAGCAAGGTCTGCATAATTTTTCTTTTTTTTTTTCTTTAGAAATGCACTAGATGACACAATGGTGTATGAAAATTGTTGAATTCTGAGTCAGGTCATCTAAAGCCATTTGGGTATCTACTGAGGTTCAAGAAAAGGCTTTATCTAATGCCTTGAGTGAGGGACTCAAGCTGAGGATAAAACTCTGCATTAGGTTCTCAGAAATTACGCTTCCTCAGAAAGAATTATTGTTTTGCAGAGTAGCCAAGAGCACGAAGTCCAGGAATGTTGCACTTCTCTTCAGGACAACTCAGCAATTTGTAGAAATTCTATGTCTTACAGCCAGCCATGCCCACAGGCTACATAAACTTTAGTTTATTTATGCCAGTGTGTCCACTCACTTCTATCCTCAGAGGTCAGCTATACACATCTATGTGGTGTGAGAGACACATTCTCTCTTTCCTATGGTTTTATTCCTATCATTTTTCTCATCTTGTAAAACACCAGACTGTAAATTCTTTGAACTGTGCTAGTATCCTTTTTTGCTTTTACTGTGAAGCTTGTTCAAGACATCAGTTCTAGAAAAGTAGTTAAAGTTTTGTTAACATTCTCTCATGATACATAAGCTACATATCTTTCAGGACAGACTTTGCCCAGCTGAATCATACCTGCCCCACAGGCTATATCACAGACTCCTTGTTTGCCCTGTCTTACCTCGGGGATAGCAAAAACATCACAATGATTAAAAACTGCTATAAAGGCTGGGAAAAGGAGGAATATATACTGATCAGTTTTCTTACACTTTGTAACATCCTTTTGGTGCAGAAAAGTTTTGTAATCTTTTATCCTCCAATTAGTAGTACCTAGACATTGGTTTTAAGCAAAGCATGGGGAGAACAGGAAGGCCTGCAGGCTGCACTACTTGTCAGAGTATTATAACAAAAATGACAATAATAAAAGAAAACAATAATTAAAAAAACCGAACTTTTGGATACTATATATTTCCTTTTTGATGCCTTCTGAAACATTTCTCTCCATCACTTCGAGCAATGTATATGTTCCAAATAAGTTGTCTTTCACAAATAAGCTTAATAACTCTTGTGCCTGGACTTCCTTCAAGATTAATAATGACCTGATGAACTCATCTCTATTTTACAGTGAACAAGTTCATTAATCTATTAAATCCTCTCACTCTAATAAAACAGGGTTTCACAGACTCATGTGAGTGTCAGCATGCACTCTTGCCTGGAATCAGTCTTCTGTAGATGCAGGACTTGGCATTTCGTCTCACTGAACTTCAGATATCTAGGGCCAACCTTAGTAAATGGCCCATCAGCAGAAGAGCCATTCTGTCCAGCTTGATAGCTGCTAAAGGATTTACTGAAACTCCCTTTGGAAATAGCTCACTCTTCTCTTCAAATACATATAGAAAACTAACTTGATATACATAACCAACTTTCAAACAGTCACGGGTAACTGGAATGAAATCTACAGTGACTGCATTTTTTGTTTCATTAAATTTTCATTGTATGTATTGCAGCTTGTATTCACTATATGTTTGTCCAAGATATGCTGTTGTACCCTTTATCACATGCCATGAACTTAAGTCATCAATTAACAAAATTCAAATCATTCAGAAGGATAAATTAAGTTAGTAAGTGATCTTTCCATACCCAGGTGAAGCAGCAATTTTCTCCTCTCATTGAAGGTAAGATCTGCTTGTCTTCAATTAGACACTGAATGTAGCTGAGCCCACCCAGCAGGCAGATCCCACAGAGACAGACTAGGAAATCTTTTTCTAATGAAGATAAATCCAGTGTCAGGCAGAATTCTGAAAGCTCAGAAGTGATGTCATGATTGACGCCATTATAAGTATGAAGGGTTTATAGGAAGTGAATAAAGGTGAATTTAAAAAGATTGGCAGCTTCACTACAAGCTATGATCCTATTTGAGGAAAGCAAAGCCTAAGGATTGACCTTTCCTAAGGACAGGGTCATAGGTGTGTGATCTGTGAAAATCATGTGAAGAATTATTCAGGCTTCAGAGCCTTCCAAGTGACTGAGATGTGAAAATAGACTTTAAATTAAACCAGATTAAGTTAATTAAAAGTATGTTATTATTTCACTTCTTATTTTTCCAAGTAAAGGACTTAATAAAGTTTGCATTTCAGTAAGTAAAAATCACTTTCAGCCTTACTTTAATGTTTTTCTACTTTTAATAATGACTTGAGGAGGGATGTCAAACAGCAAGTATCCCAAGAGCATGACAAGACCTTTTAAGGCTCATTTATTGCCAAGCAGTGACACCTCAAAAATAAGACAAAGTCCTCAAATGTTTGCAGAGTGCACCTCTACCGAGCTGCAAGAGCTCTCTCAAAGCCTCTTATTGCTAGAATGCATTTGAAAGACAACAGACAACAAAGCAAGAGTCTCAGATCCACTGGCACCTTCAGAATTTGTCCTAGAAATAAGTGGCAAACCTGTTTGTGCTAGATTCACAAGGTGATTTTAGGCTCAGCACTGCACCATGCAACTTGCAGGCAATTTGTCAAAGAGACATTGTAAACTCAAGGCAGTAAGTGGTAACTCTGCTGAGACAGAAGAGGAATCAAAAAAAAAAAAAAAAAAAAATCTAAGCCCGTGAACAAGAAATGTTTGTAAGGTAGGTTAGCTAAAGCAAAGCAGAGGAAACTGAGCTCCTGCGGGAGACCGTTGACCGAGACCCCAGTGACCACACAAGCACAAGGTGACTGTGGGCTCAAAAGGGCAACGTTTATTGAAGGCAGGCGTTTATATAGGGTATGCGGGGAAGGTTCCGGAACCAAGGGTAGTAACAGGGATGGGATTGGACAGAACTGGGGGTGGAGCTTGTAACTGGGGTAACCGGCTAGCCAATGGACAACGGCTCCGCAAGCAACCAATGAAATCTCAGGGTTCAGGGAAACGGCGGGAAAACTGGGCAAGAAGCGGGAAAATCATGAGGGTGAAGGAGACAATATGGGGGATCGTGAGGGG